>CM054057.1:557827316-558126683 GCA_028641055.1 Alopecurus myosuroides
TTCATTATTCAAAGAAATTGTTCTCTCTTAAGAAAACCTTATCTTATAACATGTTTTAAAATCAACTATTACTTTCAAAATGTTTTATAGCCTTTGAAACCAGAGAATTATTACCTTATAACAGTTTATATGCCTCAAAATTATTTTATGAGAATAAAAACTATCTATATTAATATATAAATGATACTCCAAGTTTTAAACATAAAGGAGTGAATAAAAAAATTACTTTGCTTTGTAAATAACATAAAATAAGACTTAGAAAAAAGATATATTATGACTTGTGGGATTTTTTTTCCAAATTTTATTAATCCACTTATGTATTTATTTAATTTTCTATTTTAAAATGGCATAAATTGCTATTAGTAAATCCCTCATGTCTTAAACATATAAGATATAAAAATGATGTGAAATTTCTTTCAAAAATTATATATGACATGTATAATGTCTATGAAATTTTATCTAGACAATAACATCAATTTATTATTTTCTAAATTACTAAAATGACATTAAGTAGTATTAATATTTTATTTATAATTGCAAAAATATATATTTCAAAAGTGTTGAAAGTTTAAAAAAAGTTATCATCTAATAGGTTTTTATTTTTATGAGTCAAATGAAATTGGTTTGAGGTGAATTGGGATTATAAAACAAAAGATATTAAAAAAAACAGGAAACAAAATATGTTGACGTCATAGCTGACGTCATCCGTCTTCAAGCCATAGAAAACAGCCATGGCCGTTTTGGCCGAAAATTTTGCCCGGCGATTACTCGTCATTAAGACCATTAAAATCCCGCCCGAGCCCAGCTCGTTATAGCCCCGCCTCTCCTCTCTATTTCCCCTCTCCCTCCTCTGTTTTTTGCGCCCCCATACTACCACGATTCCTCACCGGAGTTCCTCTGCTCCGCCACCGTTTGTGGATGACTCCGACGAAACCAGTGAATCCTCGCTGCCATTTCTTGGTCTCCCATCTTCCCCACATCGTGGCGCCCCTGCTCATTCTTGTTTGAATTTTTTTCGTGCAGCCGTTTTGTTGCACGCGGGCTCACCGGAGAACACCGAGGCAGACACCGCGAAACACCGCCGCGCCGTCGTGCGAAGCCCGCTGAGAACGCGTCGTCATCACCACCATCTCTGTCGTACTGATCCGCGCGTCCCTGTCATCATCCAGAGCCCGGAGGACCACCGGAGGAGCGGCGCCGTCATTTTCCGAGCAACCGCGCTGCCGCATCAACCATTTCCGGCAGCTCGCCGGCGAGGTGAGAAACCCCATCCCTCTGAACCGTTAGATACCGATCCAAGCGCTGAGGATAGATCACTTAGCTGAAGGGGTATGCCACTATTGGATCTGGATCTAACGGCCCAGATCCAGTGACTTATCCACGTAACCCTAGTCCAGTCAGTGCTGCGTCAGCATCCCAGTCAGCAGAGACAACCAATGAGAGCACGCCATGTGGCCAACCTTATCCACAGAGTTTCTGTTTATTTTTCTGAATAAAATTTAATTGGTAGATTTGCAGAATAGTCCCTGTAACTTGCAACCATCATAACTTTTTAACCACTTGGCCAAATTTGATAAACTTGGACTTTTGAAATCCCCTGGATCTGTAGAAACTTTTAGCACTGTTCAAATTCAAATTTGACAAACTTAAATTGGTTCAAATTCAAATATGCTTGTTTCATGAATTTTGGCATAATTCAAATTCTAGAAATCCAAAAATTGCAAATAAAATATATTTGGCAACCTTAGGATAAGTAATTTCATACCCTCTGTCCCAAAATAATTATTGATCAAATTAAATTTTAATTTAGAATTAAGTTGTCTAATTGTGTATTTTTGACATAGATTTAATTCTATAAATAATTATATTATGGTTCCTTAACCAAAATTGCCCCATTTGGTAATATTGAACCAGAGAAATCCTTGACCAACAATTTTGAACACCTTGGACCATGTCATATGTTTTTTACCAAAAACCCAACATAGTGGTCCACCCATATTATTATGTCTTAGATTTTTGTTTCTATCCTTGTTACCTTTGTTGTTGTGGCTGTTTTGGAGCCAAGGCCAAGTCCCTAAAACATTTGTACCATAGTTTCCTATCTACTTTTCTATTCCCCTATTCTTGCTTCAAGAACCCATCAAGTTAGCAAAATGGAAGACAAGACTCAACCACAAGAAGGAACTTCATCTTCAACTTAGTGGCAACATGAAGAGCTACAAGGAAGATCAATGAAGAAGTTTTGAAGAAAATACTTGGACTCCACACCTAGAAGCAACTCAAGGAAGTACAAGTGTGAAGAAATCCATAAGAAAACATCTCCCTTTCTCTTTCTATCTCTCTTCTTATTTTCTTTCTCTTGACTTAGTGGCATTTTGTGCCCATCCCATACCCAAACCAAATTAGTGAAGTGAAAGCCATGAAGAAATCTATCAAAATCAAGAGAAGAATCCATCCAAGGAAAAGAAAACAATAGAAGCATGAAGATGATCTTCAAGAAGACAAGCATGTGAAGACTTGGAGCCATACACACAAGTTGAAGAATAACAAGTTGTTTTTGTCCATCCCTTGACCCAAATGGAAAATACCAAGACTTTAACTTGTTATATCCTTTGTTATGAAGTTAGTTGAACCTAGACCTAGCTTAAACCAAAATGGAAGGACTAACTTAGATCACTCAAATGTTTTGATGAAAGTGACTAAGTGTTACACATGGTCATGTGTTACTTTGGTTGAATTAGTGAGATCACCTTGGTGAACTCTTGGAACTTCCTCGACAAGTATGGTTAAAATAAAGTTAGTTTTCTACAACACTCAACCTAGTCCATCCCAAGTAAACCCTTGGAAACTCCTTAAAATGTATTGAACCATTAGGGAATAAATCTTTTCAAAATAAAACCTTGACCTTGTCCTAACCAACTTGGTTAAACCCTTTTGCCATGATTGTTGCCTTGTATGATTTCTTCACTTGTATGTTTGCTTGATAGCATGTTTGTTTATTTTGTTATCGTGTTTTCAATGAATAGATTGTACAGAGAGCAACGATATTTTGTGAAGAGAGTGTGATTTCTTCACCAACTTCAACAAGGCAAGTGACACATCATAAACTACCTATTATTTTCTATATGCATTAGAACTTTTGAGTAGTATGCATGATAGGAAAATCCTTGGTAAAATATTATGCTATGCTATTATCCCAAGTAGTGCGTAGCCATCCTTATTACCTTGATAGTGTAGAAGACTTAAAATTTTGGTAGTTGATTGCTTAGCTATGCTTGTAGATGAAGTTGATATGATTGGAAAGTATAACTATGTTTTGAATGATTACCCTAAGGGGTTTATGAAATATTTTTGGTGGAGTACTAGATACTCACAAGTGTGGCATGGTAGGGGACCATTTACATGGTTGAACCTATGAAAATGTTCACATAAATAGCATGGTAGGGGATCACATTAGTGGTTGTACCTATGAAAATGCTTACTGTCCAGCATGGTAGGGGATCACATTAGTGGTTGTACCTATGAAAATGCTTATACTCCAGCATGGTAGGGGATCACATTAGTGGTTGTACCTATGAAAATGCTTATTTCCCAGCATGGTAGGGGATCACATTAGTGGTTGTACCTATGAAAATGCTTATACTCCATCATGGTAGGGGATCACAATAGTGGTTGTACCTATGAAAATGCTTATACTCCAGCATGGTAGGGGATCACATTAGTGGTTGTACCTATGAAAATGCTTATTACTCCAGCATGGTAGGGGATCACTTTGGTGGTTGTACCTATGAAAATGCTTATTATCCAGCATGGTAGGGGATCACATTAGTGGTTGTACCTATGAAAATGCTTATTACTCCAGCATGGTAGGGGATCACTTTGGTGGTTGTACCTATGAAAATGTTTATTACTCCAGCATGGTAGGGGATCACTTTGGTGGTTGTACCTATGAAAATGCTCTTATCTCTGGCATGGTAGGGGACCATTCACATGGTTGGACCTATGAATATGTCAACATTTCTGAAGATGACTCTTGCTTCACAAATCTCTATCCAGAGATACCTGTTATGATCAAAAATGTTTTATGAAAAATATAGGAGAAAACTAGCTTTATGCAAACTTAGCCAAAACTCCACTCAGCCAAATAAGCATGTAGTATTAGTCTTGCCATTTATATCCACCATAGTGTTACTTGCCAATACATTAAATTGTATTGACTCCCTTGTGGCTGCATATTCCATATTGCAGATGTTTCTGAAGACGAGAGAGGATTTCGTTTAGGATCTCGAGACTATCGCCAACATGTTTTGCCTGTGACACATGAAGACAATGGGCTCAGTGTTGTTCTATGTTTTCCGCTGTATATCTTAGTTTTCTGCTAGTCTTCTAAGACTATGCAAGTTGTAATACTATTTTGTAAAGACTGGATCATGCGATGTAATAGAATTTGATGCATTTGCATGATATTTCATTTTGTACTGTGGTGCTAGCAATTGATCCAGGGACTAGCACAATAACACAGGTGTCCTTACATTATTTAAATGTGGGAACGCTACAAATCATATACCTCCTTGGACATCCATGTGATTGACAGCAAAAAGGAAGAAAAGAAATGGAAAAAGGAGAAAGAGAAAAAATGGGTGCCCGCCTCCTTGGCCGGGCTCCTAGGACGGACCGCTCGGGCGCTGCCCCAGTCTTGGCTTGCTCCACGCCGGCCCCAGGCCAGGCACGAGGCCGGGTGGCCCGGGCGTTGCCCCGTCCCTGCTCCAACTCCACGCCAGCCTCAGGCCGGCTCCTGCTAGCCTAGGCCGAGGTGGGAAGGGGGCACCAGCCCTAGACCGGGTGTTAGCAGGCCCCACGTAGGCTCGAGGCCGGGGTGGTATGGTGGAGATGTCCCGCCCCCTGGACGTCCTGGCCGCCCCCTAGGCCGAGGTGCACTATAGTGAAGGGGGACCCCCCCCCCCCAAACGGCCGCTTTTCGTCCTCCGGTATAAAAGGGGCTTATCCCCTACCTTTAGTGGGTGTCAATTAAAACTCACTCTCTCCACCATTGTTGACCACCTCCAAGCTCAAGCATCTCCCCAAATCCCCAACCAAAGCTCGTGATACTTTGGGATTTGGAGGTGACATCCCCGATCTACAACTCCACCAAGCCGATTAGAAATCACCCCACTCATCCTTTAGGGATCTTGTTGTTCTTAGTTCATCGGAGCCAAGAACCTTGTTTCTCTTAGCTCATTGAAGCTTAGAGCCTTGTTGATATCCCCAGATCTCTTGTGCTCGTGGATCTTGTTTCTCGGAGTCTTGGTGGCTCTCGAGATTTCGTGAGGACCCTCCAAAGTTGTGAAGTGTGCCTGATACTTGTAAAGGTTCTAGTTGTCAACCTCAACGGCAACATAGTGATTCGAGACTCTCCACATCGGTGGAAGGACTCGAAGGAGATACCGTGTGCCATTTGAGGGCTACTTGGTGTTCCACTTTGGTGGCACCGCACCGCTCCAACGGAGATTAGCTTCCATTGGGAAGTGAACTTCGGGATAGATCTCCGCGTCATTGTGTTCGGTTATTCTTCAACTTACCTTACTTGTTACTACTAGCTTAGTCATATATTTACCTTGTGCTAGTTTTACTTTCTCAACATATAGGATTGTTCACCTAGTTGCATAATCTAGACAATCTATATTTGAGCCCTATCTTGTTAAATCGAAAACGAAGCTAAAATTTGTAGTTAACCTATTCGCCTACCCTCTAGTTAACCTCTCGATCTTTCAATTGGTATCAGAGCCTCGACTCTTTATTAAGGTCTTTGCCGCCTAAAGAGGAGGAAAGGATGGCTAGTGATCCCGTCACCATGGAGGGGATTCAAAAGCTAATCCAAGCTGTGATTGATAGCTCCGAGAAAAAGATGGAGGGACTAATAAAGGAATTGAAATCTTCATATAGTCAATCTAGAGAGAATTTTTTCTTAGAAGAACATGGAAATCCCGTTGCATCTAAGGAAGCAACCGCAACATCGGCACCTGGAAATGGTAGTAGTGGAAATTCCTTTGACTTTGCTTATAACAGTGCTCCTAATGTTCAACATCCACATGTTAATCATCTTGGTGCACCTCCTATGGTAGATAGGAGTCGTTTTACTAATTGCAAAGCTTCCATGAAGTCTTACATGTGCAGCTCTTCAATGCAAATATGGAGAATTGTTGATAAGGGGTATGAGCCAAATGATCCCTTGAACTTAAGCTCAAGTGACATCATAGATGAGCAACTCAACTCTCATGCCATGCACATGTTGGAGAAGGCAATGGAAAAGGAGGGCATTGAGCACATCCGGTCCTTATCAAGTGTAAAGAAAGCTTGGGATTGCCTTGTTGATATGTATGACGGCAACATTAACCTTCAACGATCCAAGAAGTCAATCATCCAAATAAAAATTGAACACTTTCATTTGGGTGATGGAGAGAATGTTGAATACATGTTTAGAAGACTCAAGGCGCTCGTAAATAAAATGAGAGATTGTGGATTCAAGGATTGTACGGAGAATTGGGTCAAGGAGAAATTTCTACTCACCTTGATTCCATACAATGAAAGCATGGTGATGAATGTGCAATCAAGGGCCGATTACTTGGATCTATCCCCCAATGATGTTTGGGTCTCTTCCTCACCCTAAGAGTCATGAAACAAACCTCCGATGATGTCATGGCCCGTGTAAATGGAATGAAGAGATCATCTCTTGCTTTGAAGGTTAAGGCCACTCCCCATGAAGAGAATGACTCAAGTGATGATAGTGGATCCACACACGAGGTCTCCGAGAAAGAGATGAAGACATCACATGAATAATTCTTGTGTCTTTCTCAACACAAGTGGTGGAAGAAGGGAGATTTTATATCAAATGCAACCAAGAACAAGGGAAAGGAAGTATCAAGCATGAAGAAGGAAAGAACTTGCTTCAATTGTGGAGATACTGAGCACTCTGTTGCCGAGTGCCCCTTCAAGAGTAGAATTGAAAATGGTGGAAGACTCATCAAGAAATCCAACTTCATTCCCAAGTCCAAGAACTTCATCAAGAGAGGCCCTCCTAGGGAAATGATTGCAAAATAAGTTTAGTACAGGTTCGGTGGTGAAGAGAGTGATGGCGCTGATGAACAAGTTGGTATGGAGGCCCTGGCTACGGGCGTCGTACCTCCCAACTTAAGATCTCTCTTCTCCAACCCTAATGACAACAACGGTCCCTCGAGTCACAAGTGCTTCATGGACAAGGGTATATACCCAAAGGTGACTCCTACACTGAAACTTGCAAACTCTTATACTACCTCACTATTAAATTGTGTCGAGGAAGACCCCTTGACAAACTTTGTGGAGAAACTAGAAGGAGAAACTAAATCTACCTTTGTCTCCCTCATGGATCAATTAAGTGAGGCACATGGCCTCATTGATGAACATGAGGAGAGAATAACATTACTTGAAAAGTTTGCTTGTGATGATGCTAGTAAAATTGAGGATCTTGAGAAAGCACTAGATGAATCACATTGCTTTAGACAAAGCATAGAGGATACCTTTTCAATTGACATAGCTAAAGTAAAACTTTATTGTGAGCATGATTTTGCTAAGATAACGTAATTCATGGCCTTAAATGATACAACTAACCAAGGTTACAATGAACTCATTAAGGATTTTGATAAGCTTAAAATTGATCATCGAACAATTTCAAATGAGCTCAAAACCTTAAAAGGGTTAAAAAATGTAGATGAAAACTCTTGTATTACTAACCCTTTGCGTGTCAAGGAAAATCTCATTGAGGAGAACAATAGGTTGAAGGTACAACTCAAAAAAGGTCTTGCCACATGCATCCAAGGGCAAAAGAACCTTAATGATCTTTTGAGTAGTAAAAAGAGAGTTATTGGCAAGGAAGACCTTGGTTTTGGTTCCACTTCCAAGGTGGCCTACAAGAAGAAGTCAACTCCCTCCACTAACTCCATTGTTTTTGTGAAGGAGGGGGAGTTGGCTAATGATGAAGATGATGATTGCTAATAGTATTGTTCCTAGGAACACTACTACTCACAACAATTTTGCGGGAAAGTATAACCCATCTTCTGTGCTTCTTAAATCTATTGATGGTCATGTTTATGCAAAATATGTTGGTACCTCATATGGTGATGATTACAAGTATGTTATTTGGGTTCCTAAGACCCTTGTAACTAACAAGAAAGTACCCATCCAAAAATGTTTACCTAATAAAAGTAGTTGATTCATTGTAGGGTTGTATTTCCGGCGAAACATCATGGATGATTGATCGTGGTTGTTCCGCACACATGACCGGAAGCAAGGAAGTGTTAAATGACTTAAAACTCCAACTTCTGAAGTTTGCTCATGTAACTATTGGTCATCGCTCACAACTTAAGGTATTGGGACATGGCAA
This sequence comes from Alopecurus myosuroides, assembly GCA_028641055.1. Lineage (NCBI taxonomy): Eukaryota > Viridiplantae > Streptophyta > Magnoliopsida > Poales > Poaceae > Alopecurus > Alopecurus myosuroides. Next base: position 557,835,733 of record CM054057.1, read on the forward strand.
GGTGGTCATTTCTCCGGATTCATCCATTGAGCAAGTCCTCCTTGTTGAGTCCCTTGGCTATAATTTTCTTTCCGTCTTGCAACTTTGTGAATGCAATTTTACATGTTTCTTTGGGCGTCATCACGCGCTTGTTCTTCACACTATTTCTCTTAAATTAGCCTTTGTTGGATTTGTGGAAAACGGTATGTATATAGTGGATTTCTCAAAAGAAACTACACATATTGCCACTTGTCTAATGGCTAAATCCGACATGGGGTGGCTTTGGCATCGCCGCTTGGGCCACGTCGGTATGAGGAATTTACAAACTCTTGTGAAGGGTGAGCACGTGGTAGGACTAACAAGATCGCCCTTATAGCTCTTGTATTGCCGGAAAGATCCCTAAGAAGAATCATCCCAAGACATCAATCATCTCCACAACAAGGCCCTTTTAGCGTATTCACTTGGACTTATTTGGGGCTCCCACATATGATAGTCTTGGTGGAAAAAAATATTGTTTGGTGATTGTTGATGATCATACAAGATACACTTGGGCATTCTATATCAAGAGGAAGAGTGAGACTGAAGAAAGCTTCATATCTTGGGCCACGGAAGTGCAACGCCAATATGACACCAATATCTTGTCAATTAGGAGTGACAATGGGTCCTAGTTCAAGAACTAAACCATGGATGAATTCTTGAGTGAAGAGGGGATAAGACATCAATATTCCGCTGCGTACACCCCTCAACAAAATGGTGTAGCGGAGAGGAAGAATCGCACACTTATTGATATGGCAAGAACTATGATGGTCGAGTTCAAATCCCCATATAACTTTTGGGACGAAGCCATCAACACCGCTTGTCATCTATCTAACTGACTCTTCCTCCGTCCAATGATTGGTATGACTCCATATGAACTCCTAACTTCTATAAAAAAAAAAAACTCCTAACCAGTAACAAACCCAACCTCAAGTATGTTCGAGTCTTTGGGTGTAAATGTCTGATGCTTGCGTTGGGAACCCAAAGAGGAGGGTGTGATGAGCACGGCGGTAGGATTTTTCCCCTTAGTTAAGAACCAGGGTTATCAATCCAGTAGGAGAAAGAGGACCTTCTGAAGGTTGATTCCACTGACGGTGGTGCTGGCGCTTCACCGGTGTCAGCAACAACGTGAAACCTGCACACAACACAACCAAAATACTTTGCCCCAACGGTATAGTGAGGTTGTCAATCTCACTGGTCTTGTTGAAAACAAAGATTAGACGTATAGTGTGGAAAACAATGTATGCTTGCAGTAAGTAAAGAGAGCAGGAAATTGTTGTGGTTTGTTTAATAGTGTGGAAAAATGGACCGTGGTTCATAGGTTCACTAGTGATGTCTCTCCATAAAAATAGCATGATGGGTGAACAAATTACAGCTAGGCACAAATAGAGGTTGCACCATAGTGCACCATAGTGCACATTATAACATGATGAATACTATGATATTTAGTGCGGGCATTACAACAAAATACATAGACCGAAATCCATCTACATATATGACTAATAATCCACCCTCAGGTTATCATCCGACCCCCTTAGGTATTAAGTTGCAAGCAACAGATAACTGCATTAAACAATGTGTGTAATGTAATAAATGATTGTACACGCGGGCACTCTCACCGCTGTTTTCTCCCTATTCGCAACAGCACATCCTCCCCCGTTACGTTTCTGTCACTCGAGCACATGCGAAAAGGAGGCATGAACCCACTATCTAGCATAAATGCTCCCTCTTGGAGTCACTAGCAACTACTTGGCCAGAGCAACCACTAGCAACAGAAAGTATGCAAAATCACAAATAACATATGCAATAAAGACTATAATCAACTTGGCATAAGGTCAATATTCATCGGATCCCAGCAAACGCAGCATATAGAATTACATAAGATCAATCTCGATCATGATAGACAGCTCACGAGATATAAACATGGAGGCATATGAGGAGGAGACAACCATCTAGCTACTGCTATGGACCCGTAGTCCAGGGATGAACTACTGACTCATCACTCCGGAGACATGCATGGTGATGTAGAAGCCTCCGGTGACGATTTCCTCTCCCACAGAGTGCCGGGAGACAGCTCAAGAACCCCCCTGATCTACGATTGATGACGACGGCGGCTGCGGAAATTTTCGAGGATTTTTGATCAGGTGTTTAGGGTTTTCCATCCGGGGGGAATAAATAGGAGAAAGGGCACATGCGGTGGAGGCCAGGGGACCCCACACCTATAGCTGGCGAGTCCGGGGGAGGCCGCGCCACCCTATGGTGTGGCCCCCCTGATGCCCGTCTTCGACTCTCCTTCGGTGTTCTGGATGCTTCAAGGGAAAATAGGCACTTTGGGCTTTGTGGGGTCCAATTCCGAGAATGTTTCGAGAGAAAATTTTCTGAAACCAAAAATAGCAGAAAACAGGGAACTGGCACTTGGCATCCTGTTAATAGGTTAGTCCCGGAAAACGTATAAAAATACTATAAATAAGGGAGAAAACATGTAGCAATTGGTATAATATGATCATGGAGCATCAGAAATTATAGATATGTTGGAGACGTATCAAGCATCCCCAAGTTTAGTTCCTACTCATCCTCGAGTAGGTAAACGATAAAACAATAATTTTTGAGGTGACATGCTACTATCATAAACTTGATCATTATAATGTAAAAGCATATGTATGCTGAGATCGTAGAACGTTAAACTCAAACATGATAATAGAACTTTAATAACAAAGCATAGAAATCACTTTGCATCATGAAGAGTATCTTAAATAAAGGACCATGGATAATAATGCAAAGAAAGATAAACATTTGTTTCAGGTATAGAGAAAGCATGGCAAAGTGGTATTTCGCTAGTCCTTAAGAGTGGGACAAAACATAAATGCCAGGACACTTTCAAAGTTCATGAGGAAGACTAGAACAAATAATTTAAGAACAAATAATATCACATCATGAAGTAATTACTAATGTTTATGGGACAAATTCACATAGAACTCAGAATGGCAAAAAATGCTCTCTCAACTGTGCATAAAGTTAGAAGATGGAGACTCAACATAAAAGTAAAAGAAAGGCCCTTCGCAGAGGGAAGCAGGGATCACTCATGTGCTAGAGCTTTTTATTTTATTAAACAGAGTTATTAAAAGTTTGACACTGTGGAGGAATGTCTAATTTTTAGGAGAGGTGTATGCTAATATCAACGAAACAGAAAATACAATACGTCACAAGCCAACCGGATTCACAAGAGCGGATCCATGGTGAAGGACGCAACTGGTGCAGAATGTCATCCCTCTTTCTCTTTTGTTTACACAATTATGTTTTGACTGATAAATCAGGGGCAACAATAGTGAAGAGAATTTGTTTGTATTAATTTGGGCCTGGGCACCCCGCTGCCAGCTGTTCTATCATTTTGATAAGCGTATGAAGCCACTAGTCCAGGGTGTGAAATCCAATCAACAAGTGATATAAAGATTCTCTATTGACGTCCTCATGAGCAAAAACAACAACACAAAACAGGAATAACTTTGAAGGTTTTAAAGGTAACACATGAGCAATTTACTTGGAGTGGCTGTTAAATACCACATGTAGGTAGGTATGGTGTACACAATGGGAAAACTTTGGTTTAAGGAGTTTTGATGCACGAGTAGAATTCCATACTCAGTACAGGTGGAGCCTAGCAAAAGACTGGGAGCGACAAATCAAGAGAGCATAAGAGCCATAATCATGCACAACGACATAAACATCATTAATTAAATCATAAGCGGTATCACAAGTTCAAAAACTAAGTGGTCATGGAGGTTATTCTTGACTGGTTCATAGTAATAAACATGGTGTGAGCATGCGCCAAGTCAACCAAATAAAACATTCAAAGAGAATACCGTAAATTTATGCTTTACTATGACAAGAACAACTCATGAATCTTTAAAGGCATATTAAACACTCTTAGATATTTGAGGATATTCATGCTACTCAATAACCACAAGGATTTAAAACTAAAATAACATTTAGCATGGCATGAAAAAGTTAAAGCCACAGTCTATACAAGCTTCTACTAGTACTGTTATAAATTCTACATCAAGCAGCATTTTTTATTTCCCAACAAGCACCATAAAAGATATGTTTTAACAAAAATACTCTTTATGATATAGAAAGAAAACATTAGAGTACTCAAATAATACTACTAAAACTAACAGCTCTGATAAGAGATGCATGCAAAACATGAGCTAAATAAATGCAGCAGCCAGACAGAGACTAAGAATACAACGTATTCTCATGAAAAAGCGAAGTGTGTCACTCTCCAATAAAAGAATGTTGGGGTCTAACCAAGCTTATTATGAAAAAAAAACTGAAAACAAAAATAAAAGACGCTCCAAGTAAAGCACATAAGGTGTGACCGAATAAAAATATAGTTTCACTAGAAGTGACTTGATAATTTGTTGATCAAGAAGGGGATGCCTTGGGCATCCCCAAGCTTAGACGCTTGAGTATTTTTGGAATTTGCTGGGAGGTACTACCGGGGCGTCCCCAAGCTTAGGATTTTCACTCTTCTTGATCACATCATATCATCCTCTTCTCTTGACCCTTGAAAACTTCCTTCATAACAAAATTCTCACAATCTTCATTAGCAATATTAGTGCAATCGAAATAATAAATTCACATGGTCCAGTTTCAACACAAGACTAGCACTAAAAAACATTAGCTACTGTCGCATCTTCTTTTAAAACTCTTTTTTTTAAAGAACACCAAAAGAAAGAGATTAAGATGCAAATGCAATAGTTGGCAGAAATCTGTCAAAATAGAACAACAGGCAGAGATCGATTTTTCTCAAACATCTTCTGTTGCTCAAATAAAAAAGTGGTCAACTAAGAAAAGTTGCGTATATATCCCAGGATTAAGCACAAAAAAACTCAGGTCATTTTGAATTTTATGTGATTTTATACGTAATTAACAGTGGACAACAGAAATCTGTTTCCTGCGCAGAAATCCGAAATATAGTCTCAACTTTCCACTAGAGGCTTTACTTGGGTCAACAAAAACAAAAAATAAAATATACAGAGGGGTTGCTAAGGAAATAGAAAACACCCAGGGGCAAAGCACACAAAATAAAACACAGGAAACTGAATGAAAATGGAGAAATAAAACGGGTTGTCTCCCGGTAGCGCTTTTCTTTAACGCCTTTCAGCTATGCATAGAAAGCCAGAAAATGCTCACGTAAAAAATATGAGTTAAGAAAAAGAGAGAATCAAGAGGCGAGTATAAAACAAATTTAAGTCTAACCCACTTCCGATTCATAGGAATCTTGTAAACAAATAAATTAAAGAAGCTCAAACTAGAAATCATGGGAAGGTAGAACAGGAGCAATTTCAAAACTTTCAACAAAAAGAGAGGGTGTTTCAGTAACATGAAAATTCCTACAACCATATTTTACTCTCTCATAATAATTTCCAGTAGCGTCATGAACAAACTCAACAACATAATTATCACATAAAGCATGTTTGTCATGGTTTAAAATCACACAATTCATATCAAGCTCAAAAATAGTGGGATCAAAATTTAAAATCAGCTCCTCTTTTTTCCACTTTTAGCAATAGAAAAACAAGATGATTGATCACTCATAAAAGGTATAGGATACATTATAGCAATCCTATTATCAGTAGAATTATGATTTATAACATCAAGTAACATAGGACCATCATCAAGAGCATTATCATATAAATTTTCTAAACAAACTTCCTCATTATCATGCATATCAATAGTTGGAATAAATAGAGAATTCTCGTAGGATTTATCAAAGTAGCATGGATTATCATAAATAACAGTAGCAATATCATTCTCACAAGTTTAATTCATAGTAGTATCAAGGTCACAAGTATAGCAAGTAGCAACTTCATCGAAAAGGGATATTTAAAAAGAATCAATAGGATCATCACAATTATGAGTTAAAGGGTTAGTATCATTGGGAGGTAGACATGGGTTCCATTCTTCCTCCTCTTGATCATCACTGTTCTTCTCTTTTCATCCAATAAGCTTCCAGATTCAGCAATTTCTTCCGCCATAGGCTCCTGTAAGGCATTAGTCTCTTCCTTAGGTTGAGAGCATTTATTTAATATATTACATTATGTAGTAATTATGATCCTTGTAATTATCAAAGAAATATTCAATTATATCATAAATCTCGTATTTATACGGTGCATCATCAATACTTTCAAGTAAATAAGCAATTTCTAATGCACCCTTCCAAGCAATAAATTCTTCAATTTGTTCCACATCATATAATTCATAATCTCCCTTAACATAAGAAGATATGGTGACATTATCATTATACTCACATTGAAAAGGGAGGTGTTTATACCTCCTACGGCAACAAGATTTATCAAAGCAATAAGTAACATTACAAGTAGAGCACACGTTTTTAGCATAGTCATGCAATTTATTAATTTTCTCCCATAAGTGTATCCCATTTTGTGACAAGCGGGGTTCCTTATAATGTTTTTGTTGTTCATCCGTGAATCCACCTTGCCTAAAAGATCTAGTTTCAAAGACATCAAACATTGATAGTAAGCATGATAAAGAAAACAAAAATAACTAGAGATGATAGTAAGTTTGGTGAGAAGGGCGAGGTCCGCAAATGGTTGGTGAATCTCCTCATTCATATTGGCACTGCTATGAGGAACAACAAGCCTTTGGATATTCTGGACTACATGTGGCATGAGATGAGGGCTGTGGTTCGTGATAAGAGGGTTCCCATCTATGGCTCATACCTTCATATACTCATTGAGTCTAAGATTCCAACTGGACTTATCAACAACTACTCAAGGGTGACTCCCAAACAGTCTGTTCTTCTCACGGCTGCTGAGGCTGAGATGGTTGCTGATCAACACCCCAAGCATACCCGCACATTGTCCACTGGGCCTAGTACATATCATGGTATCCCCATCTATCCTTCTCCAGACCCTACCGTCCCCGCTTCTGGCACATTCAGCATCAAGCGGGATCTTCAGAAGATGAATTGCTTCTTCATTGACAAGCATCAGCGAGACTATCACTCCTATCGCAAGGGCAAGGCCTCTCGTCGCAACCAGCGGGATATCATGACAGCTCTTCAGCTTCCACTCGGCTCTTCTAGCTCGGAGGAGCTCATGGAGGACGCATGGAAGTCAAAGCACACCTCATGGCTCAGTGATGATGCTAGTTCTCTCGGGCCTTTTGGGTCCTCCTTTGCAGCTGCAGCTAGTTTCAGTCAGGCACCTACTAAGGAAGTTCCCGCGCCGTATGATGAGATGGATGATGACGAGTGATTGGACGTGCATCATTTTCTCCCTTTTTGGTGTCTTGATGCCAAGGGGGAGAAGTATTAGGATCCTCAACGCTTTTCATTGCATATCATGCATCCATTAGCGTCTTATCATCGATATTGCTTTCCTCGATCTTAGTTGATCTTGCTATTTGTGTGTTTCGTTGAACTTTGTTCCTATTGTAAGACTATGTCTCTACTATCTATCGTACTATCTATTTATCTACTATGTGATGTGATATTTGATGTGATGAAGATCATAGTAAGGTTATCATACTATTTATCTACCCACTATTTGATGTGATGAAGACCATAGTGAGGTTATTCTTTATCTATATATCTACTATGAGATCAAAGCTATGGTGAGATTTTTTTGTGCAATATTTTGTGCAATACAATCACTTATATAAGATGTCATCATGCCTATATACATGTATTTTTTCTACTTGGTTCAAAGTTGATTCAACAAACTCATAGCTTATACATATCCATCTATAGTGCTAGATAATTCTCTAATCATCTTCACATTCACATATGAATATCATGTTCGCATCACATATCCAATACACCTATAAAACATAAAGGGAGATGAGGATCATAATCATTGCACTCCATTTGTTCATCAAATATATATATTATGACTGGGCACAAAAATAGGGGGAGTACCTCTATAAGTTTTATCTCATTTCAAATAGCCATGATAAGTTATTCGTAACGCAAATCCATGTGTTGTCATCAAACATCAAAAAGGGGGAGATTGAAAGGAAATTTGTTCCTAATCTTGTTTTCGGTGTTTGATCACATCATATGGAAGATCTAATATTTTCCCTAAGTGTTGAGAGTCTATCATGGAGAAATGCAATCATATACCTCCTTGGACATCCATATGATTGACATCAAAAAGGAAGAAAAGAAAATGGAAAAGGAGAAAGATAAAACAGGGTTGCCGGCCTCCGTTGTCGGCCTGGTCAGGCTCCTAGGCCAGACCGCTCGGGCACTGCCCCTGCATTGGCTTGCTCCACGCCGGCCCTAGGCCGGGAACGAGGTCGGGTGCCCTGGGCGCTGCCCCGGCCCCAGGCCGGGAACGAGGCCGGGTGCCCTGGGCGCTGCCCCGGCCCTGCTCCATCTCCACCCTGCCCCAGGCCGGGTTCAGGCCGGGGTGGGACGGCAACCCTAGGCCGGCTCCTGCCAGCTCCAGGCCGAGGTGGGAAGGGGGCACCGGCCCCTGACCGGGTGTCAGCCGGCCCCACATAGGCTCGAGGTCGGGGTGGGATGGTGGCAATGTCCCGGCCGGCCTGGCCGCCTCCCTAGGCCGGGGTGAAATGAAATGAAGGGGATCCCCCCAAACGGCCGCTTTTCGTCCTCCGGTATAAAAGGGTATTATCCCCTACCTTTAGTTGGTGTCAATTAAAACTCACCCTCTCCACCATTGTTGACCACCTCCAAGCTCAAGCATCTCCCCAAATCCCCAACCAAAGCTCCTAATACTTTGGGATTTGGAGGAGACAACCCCGATCTACAACTCCACCAAGCCGATTAGAAATCACCCCACTCATCCTTTAGGGATCTTGTTGTTCTTAGTTCATCGGAGCCAAGAACCTCGTTGCTCTTAGCTCATCGGAGCTTGGAGCCTTGTTGATATCCCCGGAGCTCTTGTGCTCGTGGATCTTGTTTCTCGGAGTCTTGGTGGCTCTCGAGATCTCGTGAGGACCCTCCAAATTTGTGGAGTGTGCCTCATCCTTGTAAAGGTTCTAGTTGTCGACCTCAACGACAACATAGTGATTCGAGCCTCTCCCCATCGGTGGAAGGACTCGAAGGAGATACAGTGTGCCATTTGAGGGCTACTCGGTGTTCCACTTTGGTGGCACCGCACCGCTCCAATGGAGATTAGCTTCCATTGGGAAGTGAACTTCGGGATAAATCTCCGCGTCATTGTGTTCGGTTATTCCTCAACTTACCTTTACTTGTTACTACTAGCTTAGTCATATATTTAACTTGTGCTAGTTGTACTTGCTCAACATATAGGATTGTTCACCTAGTTGCATAATCTAGACAATCTATATTTGAGCACTATCTTGTTAAATCGAAAAACAAGATAAAATTTGTAGTTAACCTATTCACCCTCCTCTAGTTAACCTCTCGATCTTTCAGGTATCTTTGTGTTATTTTCTATCCTTAGTAAGCATCCTCATGAATGGCCAGAGAGTCATCTAGCTTTATTTTTTTCATGATATGAGAGTGGCACACCCACTGAACTCATGACACTTTGGTTGAGGATCACTAGTTTCATTTCTAGTATAATTCCAATGTTTGAAAATGCATATTTTCTTGATTATGTGTAACCCTGGTATTAATTTTTGGAGTGTAGTTATTTTGTGAAATGTTTGTTGTATGTTTACTTTATCAAGTGCTTGTCTTTGTTTGGTTCTGATTTGGCACTCCTGCACCAGGCCCCACCCCCGGATACACAATACGAGCATTATGGGTCCTTGATTCCCATGCGTCAAGTTCGGTATTCAGATAGGTTAGGTTGGACGCCTCCTGATGCTCGGTCTCCGCCTCCTCCTCGCCAAGACAGACGTCGTCATTGATGTTTTTCTCTGTCACACTAGAGACATGCCTATCTACTTATGTATGAGACATATATGTAATATAAATATGAGACATATTCCTATCTACTTATGTATGAGACGTATATGTATTCTATGTACTAGATGACCCATTGCGCCGCAAACGCAAATGCCGGAAGCGAGACTCCATTTTAGCCATAAGTTTTACGTATTTTGCACGTTTGAGTTTTTTCGTGACTCACGTGCCACTACAATTGATGCCCCTCAAAATGACGGAGGTTGCCCATTAGTGTTTTGTCGGCTCCTCTTGTTGTGCCCACCATCGGGATTCTTTCACATATGCGAGTTTGAGTATTTGCATGTTTGTTGGCGCAAATACTGAAGCGAGAGTGTATATTTTACATAAGTTTTATGTGTTTTGAACGTATGTCTTTGTATGTAATCGAGATTTACCGACATTATGGTTACCAATTTTAAAAACGTTGAGGCGTAAACATGTAGATTCCAAATATGGTGTCTCCAAATGTCAGCAGCCCAGATTTAATTGAACAGGTCGTTGAATCATTTTGGGTTATTTATTATGGCCTTGGTTGCCACCATCGACAGTTTAGAACAACCAATGTCGCTCGCAAGGATTTCGCAGCTCCTCTTCTTGCAGTGGCGGAGCCAGGAATTGAGACAAGCCGGGGCGAACAAATAAGGTTAAAAGAAATTTAACACAAAAAGAGGTTTATATAGCAACGAAAATGGTTCACAAATGGCAAATTTTCATAATTCACGCAGTAGAACTACAAACAACATGAAATGACATAAAATGACTTGGAAGCTACTAAAAGTGTCGAGGTAGATGACCACGACGATTCTTGTAGGTATCAAAACGTCGCATAATCTTCTTGTCATCAATTTTTGCAAATAATGCTTTCTCAACATAGCAATTCATCAGATCATTAAGCCAGTCATCACCTATCTTGTTTCGAAGATATGTCTTTATAATATTCATGGCCGAGAAAACTCTTTCAACTGATGTTGTTGCCACCGGTAATGTCAATGCAAATGTAATAAGTCGGTAGACCAATGGAAAAATCAGATGTTGTCTCTCCTGAACCAACTTGAGAGCAACACCACTCAGACTATCACAAGCTAGGAATCCAGGACTTCTCTTCATCACATCAATATATATGTTCAGTTCGTCAACCAATATACAACAATCACGTGAAGATAAATCAACAGAGTAAATAGTTGCAAGCTCAACTAGCTTCTCATTATCAAATCCACTAAATGAGTCTCTAGGATCAAGCCATGTAGTGCACAATAATAGTTGTGTTGAAGTTTCAGAAAATCTGTGATTCATCTCAAATATGTTTCTATCAAGCACCTCACTAAAGATTTGTACCTTGTAATGATGGAATCACCTCACTATGTTTCAGAACGGTGTCCTGGCTATGGAGCGGGAGGGGCGGGGGTCGCAACAGCAGCCGGCGGGAGAGAAGGCGCAGCAGCCAGCAGGAGAGAGTCGCGCGACGGCAGGCTGGTAGCGAGCGGCGGCGGTTTGGCTCGCGTGAGGATTTCTGGCCGAGCGAGCGACCAGAGCTAGGTCTGGCCTTGCCGTCGCTTTGTTCCGAGCGACCCAATTAGAAAACGGGCCAAGCCTAAACGCCTGAGCCCGAAATACCGATTCGTCCTCCCTACCTGTTCGATGGTGTGTACGCTGGAACAGAACTGCATCGAGTTTTTCCTGGTAATGGAGCGCTGCCGCAAAAATTGACCAGGGGATCTCTGCTCCGCCCGAGGGAAGCCGGGGAGACCGCCCCTCCTCGCCCCCCCCCGGTGGTGCCGCATGTGTCTGCTTGTGCATGTAGTTGTTTTCTATTGCTGACGCGGTTGATGAAATCGAGATATTGTTCAAGCCATGATTTTTATCTTGTTTTGGTGTCCTTGTATTTCTCTATATATAATTGAGATTCTTCAACTTTAGGGTTGTTAATTGTAAGCAACTGCAAATCACGGACATGTGGACTACATGTATGGTGTCTCCGCATGTGTCCGCGTGTGGACTACAACTGTCGGATCCTGCGCACCCCGCCAGTTGCGCCTGTGCAGATCGAACGCAGCCACGACTGCGAACGACGCACCATCTGCGAACTTGGCAAGGTTGATCGCGTCAACCGCACGGTTGGTGGTGCTCTACGCGCCATGGTGTACTTCCGGGTCTGCCTCGCGCTCACCAAGAGTCTCTGCACGGTCGCATGGCTTCCTAAGTTCAACCCGACGCTGCCACCAGACTACGAAGGCACCACGCCTCCGCTCGACTTCCTACAGATGTATATCCTTAGTGTGTGCGCATCGAAAGGAGACGAAAAATGCATGGCCATCTGGCTAGCCATTGTTCTCAAGGGTCCGACCATCATATGGCTCTTGAACCTCCCCGAGAGCTCCATCGACTCATACGAGGAGCTCTGCCTCCAGTTCATTGCCGACTTCAAGGGCTCATACGAGCGCCCCTCTCCCACAACGACCTCCATGTCGTGCGTCAGTGCCCAGGAGAGAATAGCATAGTATAATATAACTTAGTAAAATTTCCTATCCTGCATACTACTCAAAATCAACTAATGCGTATAGAATATAATGGGTGGATGGATGGTGTGTTACTTTCCTTGTTGAAGTTGGTGAAGAAATCACACTCTTCACAAAAGATCATTGCTCTCCGTAGAATCTATACATTGAAAACACAATAAGAAAATAAACAAGCATCCTAGCAATCAAACATACATGTGAAGAAAACATACAAAGCGATAATCATAGAAAAATGGGTTTAACAAATTTGGCTAAGACAAGTTCAAGGTTTGAGTTTAAAAGATTCATTCTCCAATTTTTTCATATTTGTTAAGGGGTTAAGAGTTCACTAATGATGGTCTAGATTGAGTTCGTAGTAACCAAACTTTATTGAAAACATATCTATCTAAGAAGTTCCAAGAGTCCACTAAGGATGATCACACCACTTATTAAACCAAAGGAACACATGGCATGCTTTGGCTAAGTTTTTCCATTTTTTTAAAGCTGGTGTAGGCTCTCCAAGGCTTCATGTTGTTGGTCTTCTTGAAGATCATCTTCAGGTTCTCCTGTGTCTTCCTCCTTAGTTTATTGACTTTATTGCTTCTTGTAGAACTTCATGGTTTTGGGACATAAGAGCTCACTAACTTATTTAGCATGTGATGGACACCTAGAATATAATCTTCACCCTCCTTTTGGATAAAACAAAGAGTGATGGGGAAGAAAATGATGTAACAACTATAGTGATCACTCCACTTGGATTCTTCTTCTTCTTCTTCTTTTCTACCATCTCTGGTTGAGTACTCTTCTATGTTGAAGTTGGCTTCTTGTAGTAGTCTTGGTCAAAAGCTCTCATCTCAGTTGATGAACTAATTATAAGTCTTAGACAAAAATAAACTTGATACTAATTCTCCTTGAATAGGTTGTAGCTCCAAGTATTCACATTGGTTGGTCTTCTTAAGGATAATCTTCACCCTCCTTTTGTAGCTTCCTCCTTGGTGTGATGACTTCATTGTCTTTGCAAAACTTGATGGTTTTGGTTCAAGCTAGGGGCTGGTATTGATCTAACATAGCCATAGCAGAAGGTCTAAGGGAAAGAAAAGAAAGGGGAGGAAAACTTAGAGAAAGATGGACTCGTCTTCTTGAAGTTCCTCTTGATTTTCTTCTAGTACTTCCACTTCCTTGAGTTTCTTCTAGTTGTGGTGATGTATATGTCTTTTCTATAAGTGCTTTAATGATCTTCCATGTAGTAACCAAACTTTATTGAAAACATATCTATCTAAGAAGTTCCAAGAGTCCACTAAGGATGATCACACCACTTATTAAACCAAAGGAACACATGGCATGCTTTGGCTAAGTTTTTCCATTTTTTTAAAGCTGGTGTAGGCTCTCCAAGGCTTCATGTTGTTGGTCTTCTTGAAGATCATCTTCAGGTTCTCCTGTGTCTTCCTCCTTAGTTTATTGACTTTATTGCTTCTTGTAGAACTTCATGGTTTTGGGACATAAGAGCTCACTAACTTATTTAGCATGTGATGGACACCTAGAATATAATCTTCACCCTCCTTTTGGATAAAACAAAGAGTGATGGGGACGAAAATGATGTAACAACTATAGTGATCACTCCACTTGGATTCTTCTTCTTCTTCTTTTCTACCATCTCTGGTTGAGTACTCTTCTATGTTGAAGTTGGCTTCTTGTAGCAGTCTTGGTCAAAAGCTCTCATCTCAGTTGATGAACTAATTATAAGTCTTAGACAAAAATAAACTTGATACTAATTCTCCTTGAATAGGTTGTAGCTCCAAGTATTCACATTGGTTGGTCTTCTTAAGGATAATCTTCACCCTCCTTTTGTAGCTTCCTCCTTGGTGTGATGACTTCATTGTCTTTGCAAAACTTGATGGTTTTGGTTCAAGCTAGGGGCTGGTATTGATCTAACATAGACATAGCAGAAGGTCTAAGGGAAAGAAAAGAAAGGGGAGGAAAACTTAGAGAAAGATGGACTCGTCTTCTTGAAGTTCCTCTTGATTTTCTTCTAGTACTTCCACTTCCTTGAGTTTCTTCTAGTTGTGGTGATGTATATGTCTTTTCTATAAGTGCTTTAATGATCTTCCATGTAGTGCTCCTTGTTGATTTTAAGAATAATATCATAAGTGCCCTCTAGTACTTTAGTAACTTAGCCTTCTATAAAAGATAAGAAATTTTGAAGAAGTAGATAGTTGATATGATTACTAGGGTTAAGGTTCACTAGTTGGTCTTACATGTGATTTACACTTGCTAGAGACTTGGTTTTGGATGATTTTTTTGCCAAACTTACATGTAAATGGTTCAATGGTGCCTAAGTGGTTGAAGTACCGATGTCTCTGGTTCAAGGGTACCAAATGGAGCAATTTTTGCTTAACAAACCATTTTCAAATTATTTATGGAATTAAATCTATGTCAAAATTAGTCAAATGCACAACTTAAATCAAAATTCAATTTTATTTTGTTGCAAAACTATTTTGGGATAGAAGATATGAAAGTACACATCACACAGTTTCCAAATATATTTTATTTGCAATTTTTGGATTTGTAGAATTTAAATTATGTCAAAATTCATCAAACACACATATTTAAATTTGAACAATTTAAGTTTGTCAAATTTAAATTTGGACAGTGCTAAAAGATTCTACATGTCATGGGATTTTCAAAAAGATAAAGTTCGCTAAATTTTACCTTATTGTTAAAAAGATATGATAGGTCCCAGTTGCACGGACTAAAAATCTGCCTTTTAATTCTATCCGGGAAATTAACACGAAAAAATTGAAGGGTGCGTTGCACAGAAAACAAAAAAAAAATCCTTCACGCGATAAACCCGAAAGGCCAAGATCTAATATATGAGATGAAAGGCAATGGGGAGATAGAGAGTCTTGAGATAACATACCCTCGAAGACTCAAAGTGGTACGAGAAAAGATCTCGTTGTTGGTGTAGTCGTTCTCACGCCGATCCCGAGCGAGAAGAAGTGCACCGCAATTCGGCGGTGCCTCTGTAATCGGTCACACGTTCAGCTTGATGAAGACTTCCGTTCCCTCGATCCAGCGGGTTGCGGAAGTAGAGGACCCCCCCCCCCCCCGAATTCCAGCAGCACGACGGCGTGGTGGTGGTGAAGAATCCCACGGTCAGGGCATCGCCAAGCCGGAGACCATGGAATGGAGAAGCGGGTGGAAGGGAAAAGAAGTGGGCAAGTGTGTGAAGAAGAGGGAGCCCTCACCCTCCTTTTATAGGGGAGGGGGAGGCAGCCCAAAAGGGGGGTGCGGCCAGCCATGGGTGCCCCCACCCCTTCCTCTCTTCATGTGAGTGGAAGCTCCACTCACACCCACTCAAAATTCCTTAATTTCCCACTTAGAAAATCCAAAGGTTTTTCTTCAATAAATAAATAAAACATTTTTATTTCTTTATTTATATTTGTTAATTCCATTAAAAAACATTTGCATACAGCACCTCGAACCATTTTTTAATTCTATTAACAACCATTCGACGAAAAACCCTTGAACTATTTCAATTTTCCCCGAAACAATTCCGGAGCTGCCCAAAATATTCTTCGGTATTACGTATCCTCTCTAACGCTTCATCAAACATTAAGTGTGTCACCCTACGGTTCGCGAATATTATAGACATGATCGAGACCCCTCTCCGATCAATAATCAACAACGGGATCTGGAGATCCGTGATGACTCCTATATATTCAACGATGACTCTCGTGATCGTGTGAACCTTTCAACATCGTAACGATTTCCCTTTGTCTCGCGATATATTACTTGTCCGAGATCCGATCATCGGTATCCACTATACCTTGTTCGATATCGTTATCCGACAAGTACTCTTTTCTCGTTCCCGTGTTATAACATCCTTGTGATCATATTACTTGCTTGCAAGCGGTGTCGATGTGATATCACCGAGAGGGCCCTGAGTATATCTATCCGTCATATTGGATGGACAAATTCCATTCTCGATACATGAGCTTCAACTAACACTTTCCGAATATTTAATGCCACCTTTATAGTCACCCTTTTACGGTGTGACGTTTGATGTCATCAAAGTATTCTTTCGGTATTAGTGATTAACATGATCTCATGGTCTAAGGAACAATGTTACTCCGAATATAAGACATAACAACAAAACTAAATGACTTGATCGTATTGTTATACTTAGTTAGGGTTTAAGTTCATCATGTCATTCTCCTAATGACATGACCCCGTTATTAACAACATCCAATGTCTATGATCAGGAAACCTTGATCATATGTTAATAAACGAGCTAGTTAAAAGAGAGGCTTCACTAGGAACGTTGGTTTGTTTATTAATCACACATGTATTAATGTTTCCGGTTAATACAATTCTAGCATGAGAAATAAACATCTATCATAAACAAGGAATAACATAATAAACACTTTATTATTGCCTCTCGGGCATATTTCCTTCAGTCTCCCACTTGCACTAGGGGCAATAATCTATATTACATAGTGATGAATCTAACACCCATTGAGTTCTGGTGTTGATCATGTTTTCCCTTGAGAGAGGTTTAGTCAACGGATCTGCCACATTTAGATCCGTATGTACTTTGCAAATCTTCACATCCCCATCTGCGACATGTTCACGTATGGAGTGAAAACACCGCTTGATATGTTTGGAATTCTTGTGAGACCTTGGTTCCTTAGCATTGGCTATGGCACCATTGTTGTCACAATAGATAACCATTGGATCCAACGCACTCGGAACCACGCCTAGTTCGGATATGAACTCCTTCATCCAAATTTCTTCATGTGTTGCCTCCGAGGCAGCAACATATTCGGCTTCTGTTGATGATCTCGCCACCACGGATTGCTAGGAACTCCTCCAGCTTACTGCTCCTCCATTCATAACAAATACGTACCCGGACTGAGACTTAGAGTCATCCAGATCAGTGTCGAAGCTAGCATCGACGTAACATCTAGCGACGAGCTCTTCTTAACCACCATATACGAGAAACATATCCATAGTTCTTCTCAAGTACTTAAAGATATTCTTGACCGCCGTCTAGTGTTCCAAACCTGGATCGGATTGGTACCTACTAGTCAAACTAATAGCGTGTGCCACATCCGGTCTTGTACATAGCATAGCATACATGATAGAACCTATGGCTGAAGCATAGGGAGTCTTATTCATCCTTTCTCTATCTTCTGCTATAGCTGGACATTGAGTCTTACTCAACGTTTTTCCTTGCAACATAGGTAGGAACCCCTTCCTACTATCTTCCATTCTGAACTTCTTCAGAATCTTGTCAAGGTATGTACTTTGCGAAAGTCCAATTAAGCGTCTTGATCTATCCCTGTATATTTTCATGCCTAATATATAAGCTGCTTCACCGAGGTCTTTCATCGAAAAACTACTATTCAAATAACCTTTCACACTTTTTAAAAGTTCTATATCATTTCCAATCAACAATATGTCATCCACATATAGTACTAGAAATGCTACAAAGCTCCCACTCACTTTCTTGTAAATACAAGCTTCTCCGTATGTTTGGACAAATCCAAAACCTTTGATAACCTTATCAAAACGGAGGTTCCAACTCCGGGATGCTTGCTTCAGTCCATAAATGGAACGTTGAAGCTTACACACCTTGTCATCATCCTTAGGATCAACGAAACCTTTGGGTTGGATCATATACAACTCTTCCTCAATGTCACCATTAAGGAACGCCGTTTTGACATCCATCTGCCATATTTCATAATCGAAAAATGCAGCAACTGCTAACATAATCCTAACTGACTTAAGCATCGCTAATGGTGAGAAAGTCTCATCATAGTCAGCTCCTTGAATTTGTCGGAAACCTTTTGCGACAAGTCGAGCTTTATAGACGGTCACATTTCCATCAACGTCAGTTTTCTTTTTAAAGATCCATTTGTTCTCAACGACCTTGTGGTCATTGGGTAAGTCCACCAAAGTCCAAACTTGGTTTTCGTACATGGATCCTATTTTGGATTTCATGGCTTCAAGCCATTTGTATGAATATGGGCTCATCATCGCTTCCTCATATGTCGCAGGGTCATCACCTCCATCTACCATGAACTTTAATACGGGATCTCCGTACAGTTCAGGAGCTGTACATTCCCTAGTTGACCTGCGATGTGCGGTAGTTTCCTCTACTGGAGTTCCATGATCTTGATCATTAGCTCTCTCTTCAACTGACGGGATCGGCTCTGGAACAACTTATGGCGCTGCGCTACTCGCCATTCCAAGAAGATAAGGTTCAATAACCTCGTCGAGTTCTACCTTCCTACTATTCACACCTTTCGAGAGAAACTCCTTCTCCAAAAAGGATCCATTCTTGGCAACGAAAATCTTGCCTTCGGATCTGTGATAGAAGGTGTACCCTATTGTTTCTTTAGGGTATCCTATGAACAAGCATTTTTCTGCTTTGGGTTCGAGTTTATCAGGTTGAAGCTTCTTCACATAAACATCGCATCCCCAAACTCTTAGAAATGATAGCTTAGGTTTGTTTCCAAACTATAATTCATACCGTGTCGTTTCAACGGATTTAGATGGTGCCCTATTTAAAGTGAATGCAGCGGTCTCTAGTGCATAACCCCAGAACGATAGTGGAAAATCTGTAAGAGACATCATAGATCAAACCATATCTAATAAAGTACGATTACGGCGTTCTGAAACACCATTACGCTGTGGTGTTCCGGCAGGTGTGAGTTGTGAAACTATTCCACATTGTTGTATATGCCAAACTCGTAACTTAGATATTCACCTCCACAATCAGACCGTAGAAATTTAATCTTTCTGTTACGATGATTTTCAACTTCACACTGAAATTCTTTGAACTTTTCAAATGTTTCAGATTTGTGTTTCATTAAGTAAATATACCCATATCTACTCAAATCATATGTGAAAGTGACAAAATAACGATATCCACCGCGCGCCGATACACTCATTGGTCCACATACATCAGTATGTATGAATTCCAGTAAGTCTGTCGCCCGTTCCATGGTTCCAGAAAACAGGGTTATAGTCATCTTGCCCATAAGACATGGTTCACATGTTTCAAATGATTCATAATCAAGTGATTCTAAGAGTCCATCAGAATGGAGCTTCTTCATGCGTTTAACACCAATATGACCTAAGCGGCAATGCCACATATAAGTAGCAATATCATCATTTAACTTAATTCTTTTGGCATTCATATTATGAATATGTGTATCAATACTATCAAGATTCAAAAGAAAGAAACCATTCTTTTCAGGTGCATGATCATAAAAGATATTATTCATATAAATCGAACAACCATTGTTCTCAGACTTAAAGGAATAACCATCCCGCATTAAGCAAGATCCAGAAACGATATTCATGCTTAATGCAGGCACCAAATAATCATTTATGAGGTTTATAACTAATCCCGATGGTGGCCGTAGAGGCAGCGTCCCGACGGCGATCACATAAACTCTTGATCCATTGCCGACGCGCATCGTCACCTCATTCTTTGCTAGTGGTCGCTTATTCTGTAGCTCCTGTTTCGAGTTACATATGTGAGCAACTGAACCAGTATCAAATACCCAGGTGCTACTGTGAGTACTAGTAAGGTACACATCAATGACAAGTATATCATATATACCTTTGTTCACTTTGCCGGCCTTCTTATCTGCCAGATATTTGGGCAATTGCGCTTCCAGTGGCCAGTACCCTTGCAATAATAGCACGCAGTCTCAGGCTTAGGGCCATACTTGGTTTTCTTCTCAGGAGCAGCAACAGATTTGCCACCCCTCTTGAAGTTAACCCTTGGCTTGCCTTTCTTGCCTTTCTTGAATCAAGTGGTCTTATTGATCATCAACACTTGATGTTCTTTCTTGATCTCCACTTCAGCAGTTTTAAGCATCGAGAGAAGCTCAAGAAGAGACTTCTTCATGCTTTGCATATTATAGTTCATCACGAAGTTCTTGTAACTAGGTGGCAGAGATTGGAGAACACGATGTATCCCTAGCTCAATGGAAATCGATATTCCCAAGGCTATGAGCTTATCAGCGTACGCAAACATTTTGAGTACGTGCTCACTAACGGAGCTGTTCTCTTCCATCATGCAGCTAAAGAACTTTTCTGAAGCGTCATAACTCTCAACTGCGGCATGGGTATCGAATATCATTTTCAATTCTCCCATTGTGGCATATGGAGTTTTGTTCTCAAAACGTTTTCGCAGCTCTGGCTCTAATCTATAGAGGATGCCGCAGTGAACTATACTGTGGTCTTCTTGTTGAGTGAGATAAACATTTTTATCTTCATCAAAAGCATCATCAGCGGGCTGGTCACCTAGAGGTGCATCAAGCACATAGAGCTTCTTGCAAGAGGTGAGGAGAATCCTCAGGTTCAGTGCCCAGTTGGTAAAGTTGCTTCCATTGTTCGCTAATTTCTCTCTCTCCATGAACATATTGAAATTGAAGGTAGATGGTGCCATGATCTACAACATATTTGCCATGATCTACAACATAAATTAAGTTCAAGTTAATTCTAAAATTAACCCATGAACTCCCACTCAAAAACAACATCCCTCTTAGTCGTCTTTAGTGATTACACGAACCCAATTCACTACACCGAAACCGATCATCACGTGAGACGGTGTAGTTGCAAAGGTGAACATCAACATGTTCATCATATCTTCCATATGACTCAAGCTTTACCTTTCGGTTACGTGTTCCGAGGCCATGTCTGTACATGCTAGGCTCGTCAAGTAGAACCGTAGTATTGCGTGTGTTTCAAGGCCATATCTGTACATGCTAGGCTTGAAAAACACCCGTTGTATGCGAACGTTGAGTCTATCACACCCGATCATCACATGGTGTCTCGAAACGATGAACTTTCTTAACGGTGCATACTTAAGGAAGAACACATTATTATCTTGATATTAAGTGAGAGGGATCATCTTATAATGCTACCGTCGCGATCTAAGCAAAATAAGATGCATAAAAGGATAAACATCACATGCATGGATAATGTGATATGATATGGTCCTTCTTGCACTTGATCTCCATCTTGTGCATCATGGCATGATCTCCATCATTCCAACGGCGTGGCACCAAGGTTCGTGGCACCTCCATCTTGATTGTCCATTATAACATATCACATGGATATGATATACAACACGCAGGCTATAAAAAATAAGACAACCATATGGCTCCATCCGGTATATCAATAATTTACAAAAGATATCATCCCATACATAACGTTTGTAACATTGACCATATCACATCACATGCCCTGCAAAAACAAGTTAGACGCCTCTAATTTATTTTTGCATGTTTTACATGGCTTGGGCTTACGAAGATAGAACCGTTCATACCTACGTACAAAAACCACAACGTTGATAAAATATATTTTTAACAACCCTTCGTAGATTAGATCTTAACTATAGTAGGAGAAACCGATACCCGCAAGCCACTTATGCAATACAAGTTGCATGTCAGTTGTGGAACAAGTCTCATGTACGTGGACATATAAAGTTAGTCCAGGCCGCTTCATCCCACTATGCCACTAAGATCATAAAATACTCAAAGAGGAAAAAACATGATCATCAACGCCCACATACTCCTATGTGTTCTACCCGTACAATTCATCTACGCATAGATCCGGCTCTGATACCACTGAAGGGTACGTTGCATAGAAAACAAAAAAAATTCCTACACGCGATAAACCCGAAAGGCCAAGATCTAATCTATGAGATGAAAGGCAACGGGGAGATAGAGAGTCTTGAGATAACATACCCTCGAAGACTCAAAGTGGTACGAGAAAAGATCTCATTGTTGGCGTAGTCGTTCTCACGCCGATCCCGAGCGAGAAGTGGTGCACCGCAATTCGGCGGTGCCTCCGTAATCGGTCACACGTTCAGCTCGATGAAGACTTCTGTTCCCTCGATCATGCGGGTTGTGGAAGTAGAGGATCCCCTCGGAATTCCAGCAGCACGACGGCGTGGTGGTGGTGAAGAATCCCACGGTCAGGGCTTCTCCAAGCCGGAGACCATGGAATGGAGCAGCGGGTGGAAGGGAAACGAAGTGGGCAAGTGTGTGAAGAAGAGGGAGCCCTCACCCTCCTTTTACAGGGGAGGGGGAGGCAGCCCAAAGGGGGGGTGCGACTAGCCATGAATGCCCCCACCCCTTCCTCTCTTCATGTGAGTGCAAGCTCCACTCACACCCACTCAAAATTCCTTAATTTCCCACTTAGAAAATCCAAAGGTTTTTCTTTAATAAATAAATAAAATATTTTTATTTATTTATTTATATTTGTTAATTCCATTAACAAACATTTTCATGCAGCACCTCGAACCATTTGTTAATTCTATTAACAACCATTCGACGAAAAACCCCTTGAACTATTTCAATTTCCCCAAAACAATTCCGGAGCTGCCCAAAATATTCTTCGGTATTCCGTATCCTCTTTAACGCTTCATCGAACCTTAAGTGTGTCACCCTACGGTTCGCGAATATTATAGACATGATCGAGACTCCTCTCCGATCAATAATCAACAACGGGATCTGGAGATCCGTGATGACTCTTATATATTCAACGATGACTCTCGTGATCGTGTGAACCTTTCAACGTCGTAACGATTTCTCTTTGTCTCGCGATATATTACTTGTCCGAGATCCGATCATCGGTATCCACTATACCTTGTTCGTTCTCGTTATCCGACAAGTACTCTTTTCTCGTTCCCGTGATATAACATCCTTGTGATCATATCACTTGCTTGCAAGCAGTGTCGATGTGATATCACCGAGATGGCCCTGAGTATATCTATCTGTCATATTGGATGGACAAATCCCATTCTCGATCCATGAGCTTCAACTAACACTTTCCGAATATCTAATGCCACCTTTATAGTCACCCTTTTACGGTGTGACGTTTGATGTCATCAAAGTATTCTTTCGGTATTAGTGATTAACATGATCTCATGGTCTAAGGAACAATGTTACTCCGAATGTAAGACATAACAACAAAAGTAAATTAATTGATCGTATTGTTATACTTAGTTAGGGTTTAAGTTCATCATGTCATTCTCCTAATGACATGACCCCGTTATTAATACCATCCAATGTCTATGATCAGGAAACCTTGATCATCTGTTAATCAACAAGCTAGTTAAGAGAGAGGCTTCACTAGGAACGTTGGTTTGTTTATTAATCACACATGTATTAATGTTTCCGGTTAATACAATTCTAGCATGAGAAATAAACATCTATCATAAACAAGGAATAACATAATAAACACTTTATTATTGCCTCTTGGGCATATTTCCTTACAAAATATGGGCTGTCATGGCTACTAACTGGGCGCTGACTGGGATACCACGCGGCGCTTAGTGACTGGATCAGGCTGTGCTGCTGACTTGGCGCAAATCTATTGGCTAGAACCGATTGGGTTAAGTTAACTAATGAGGGCCACACGATTCAGATCAACGGCTGGGATCAAGACAGGGATCTAGGGTTTTTATCTTGACGGCGAGCTTGCCGGAAATGGAGCCGGTGGTGGCGTTGTCGCACGGGTTCGGACGGCGGGGGCGATGCACGGCTTATCCAGGCCCGGGAAGGGCACGACGAGACGCGCAGCCGGACGACGAGTGCGATGAGCACACTGGTGGTGTCCCTCGCTTTCCGGGAACGACGATGTGGTGCATACGGAGACGGTACAGGTGTGAGCGGGCTGCATATGAACTCGGCACCATGTTTCCTGGGCGCAAAAAGATAGAACAAGGTATCAGGGAGGGGCACACTGGCAATGCAAGGAGTATAGGGGTGGTTTCGACCTCAGGAACTAGTTCTTCTCGCTGGAATCTTGCAACCATGGTGGAGGAACCGACAAACTACGGTGAGCAGTTTGGGAATCCTGGAGGCACGATTGCAGAGTAGGAAAGAGGGAAAATGGAGGGGGAAATGGGCTATAAGGGGAAAGCAACGGGGCGGCGAATGATGACCTTAAATGCACGAATTTAAAAGGCAGTAACGGATGCGTCAGTTCTTCTGTTTGTTTAAGGAGATGGTGACATTATCGCTGACATCAGCTTAGGGGACCCACACAACAGAGAGAGAAAGGCGAGAGGGGGAATGGACACGGGCTGCACTGCTGCTGGGCTGGCATTGATGGGCTTCTGCTGGGCTTCTACACGCGTTGGAGAGTTGCTCTGCGGCTTGGGTTGCGCAGGAGGTAAGGTACTGGGTTGGCCTTTTCTTTTCTTTTTTAATTACTATTTTCTAATAGAATTCATATATTTTGTTTTTAAAATCCAATTGACCTCAAACAAAAATCTATAATCTTGTAAAATAATTATCTTTCAAATAAAAACATATTTTTGTTGTTTTCCACATATCTGAATTTTTCAAATTTGAAAATTTGATATAACACTAATAGTAATTTATATCATTTTAAAATAGAAAAAGGGACAACAATTAAAATTGGGTGTTTTATAAAATTTCAGAAACATTGTACCAATCACAAATTTACTTTTGAAAGTCATTACAACTCATTTTTATATTTTTATTTATTTTTTAAAATAGGGGTAAACCCTAGTAGCAACTTTATGCCATTCTCAAAATAGGAAATAATAAATTAAATAATTGGTCTAATGGAAATTGATAATACGTTTCTTCTAAGTCATTTCCACAAAAGGAATTTGGTGAAAAACATTTGCTTATTTAATACTGGATATATTATTTGAAAAGTGATATTGTTAATTTTTGAAAAACATATAGCTATTAAATTTGTTGGAAAAAGAAATATTATCAATAAATAGGAGTTGAAGAATCATTTGGGAAACATATAGCTATTTTTTTTACATTCTTATGGTTTCATAAGACATTTTGTAGTCACATAACTATTTTGAAGTTCATAAAATATTAAAGATGGTGAAAATAATTCTTGGGAGTTTGTAATCCTCAAATTTTAAATGCTATGAAAACATTTTATGGATAGGTGTGTAAAAAGGGAAAACATTACTTTGCATATATATTTATTCTGAGAAAGATTTAGAGTTTAGTAAAACGAGACATTTTGGATTACAAATTCCAATAACATTGGAATACAAACATGATATTTCTTTTGTGTTTTGTTTTTCTTTGTTTTTGGTGACTTGCATTAACAAGAAAACAAAAGTTTCAATTTTTAGTGATTTTTGCCCTTATATAAAATTAGGGATGTTGCAGGCCTCACCTCCATCGTCGAGCTCGTGGACATGGCAGACAGGTGCGCCAAGGCCGAAGAAGGCTGCCTCTTCAGGCGCAACACCCCTCTCAACGAGACCCAGGTTGTGGCCCACAAGGGTAGAAGAAAAAGCAAGAACGACACCTCTGACTCCAAGCGCAAGGCTCCCGCTATCCTGGCGGTGGAGCCTGAACGCAAGCATGGCCGTAGCGGCGGGGCCCCAACGGCAGATGATCCCCCTTCTGCACATTCCACAAGATGTACTCCCACTCCACCAAAAACAACTTCCAGCTAAAGAAACTCCGTGGAGACCGCCTCCTGAGGAGCGGCCAGGAGGGCCCTCCACGAGGTGGTGGCTGGCGCGACGGCAGCCAGGGCGGCACCCACCGTGGAGAGCGTGAGCAGAACAACTACAACAGGTTCAACATTACAACAACGCCAACAATGGTAATGGCTATGACAACAACTTCCTGCAGTTTCCTCAATAGCAGTAGCAACCACGTCCACATCAGCGACCGTACCCACCGCCGCCTCACGTGAATGCCACCGCACAGTACCCTGTCGAGGGGAACCAGGTTCCCAGCAAGGAAAACCACGGAGGCTACCAGGAGCAATTGGGCTACATCGCCTGCATCCTCGGTGGAGCACAAGCTCCTCTCTCCAACCACCACTTCAATAAAACCTCGCGAGAGATCAATGCCGCTCTTCCAGGCATGGAAGCCACCAAGATCCTCAAGTGGGTTGAGCGCAAGCTCTCCTTCAAAGCCCGCGACCACCCCAAATCCATAAGTACCATGGGAACAATCTCCTTGATCTGCACCCCCACCATCAACAACAACGCCGTCACCAAGACACTCCTCGACGGAGGCGCATGCCTTAGTGTGATCTCGGTGTAGATGTTCGAGAGGCCGCATGTGCCCAACGAGCGCTTGGTGCCAACGAGTCCCTTCACCGACATCACCAACGGGGCTATGGTCCCCTTGGGCCAGGTACGCGTTACCGTCACGCTCGGCACTCGCCAGAACTACTGCACCGAGACCCTCAACTTCAACGTGGCACACATCGCCCTTCCCTACAATGCCATCCTTGGCTACCCATCCTTGGACAAGTTCATGGTGGTCACGCACCATGCGTACAACCTTGCCAAGCTGTCTGGACCCGGGGGAACCATCACCATCCGCGGCGAGCTGGAGGAAGCAGTGCGCTCCGTCGAGAATGACTACAAGGAAGTTGTAGTGTCGCACCCCGCCGATGAAGATGCCATTGGGAACCTCGTCGATTTCTACAAGAATATTTTGTCATTCTCTCCTGAGATGACAGCCAAATGGAAGACCTCCTTGAGCACAGGTGTCTTGGGGGCTGCGACATCTCTCTAGGAAGGCCTTCCTCCCAACTAGGGGGGCATGTGCATCGCTTACTCTCTCCACGCGCTTCCACGAGGCCGTGGGAGCTACTACCCACGCGGGGACCCCTTGACTCCATGGTAAAAACGATGCCAGGACCTCTCTCCGTGAGGTTCTCATGGAGCTTCTCAACATGTGCCGCCATAGTGCCACGAGAGCTTCAATCCACGCAAGTGGGAGCCCCTTTCCGGTGGGGAAATATTTTGTTTCTCGGCGGTGCCACAAGGCCACTGCATCCCCAAGCTAATTCACCTGAACTCACACGAGTATCAGACCCATGATGATGGGAGTCCCGTGTCCGCACGGTGACGTCAAGTGCCTCTTGGGGGCCACATGTCACGACATCGCCAAGCGTTTTGTTAGGAACAATGCCTCTATCCTAGCAGTAAATCTTGTTGCTTTCTCAAAGAAATACCTTGCATGCCTGCATTTTTGCATCTCTACCCCTCTGCATTCATCCATCACCACCCCAGCATGCATCTCAACCTCTCTAGAGGCACGCGAGTGCCGTTTCCTCACAAGAGCATCCCGCGAGCGGGGGCTTGGACGGTGAATGTGTGTGGGTCGCTACCGCATACAACACCTTTCCAAGTACCTTGGCACAGATCTCCTCATGAGATGCTCACGCTGGAACAGTGAAGCCCGCGCCACTGCCAAAAAAAGTGTTTGCAGGGAAAACAAGGCGTACAATCTCCTCAAGGAGCGAGGCAGAACCCTCGTCGAGGACGGAGAAGAAGACCTCTCTCTAGGCACCGCCCACGCCTTGAAAAGGAGCGCGTCTCATCAAGGAACAAGAAGGAAATCCATTCGAGAGACCCCCTCCCTCTCCAAGCAGCAACCACACCACGACCAGGCGGCCTCGTCCCTCAAAAAGCTAAGTCCCATTTCACAAAGCATTCAAAAGGTGCAAAGTAAACATAGTACCAACAAGAAGTGCATAATAGTCTTTACAAGCTTAAAAGAACATGTGAAACCACCACGAATCATCTACACTTATTACAGCCAAGCATCAGGCATGCAGAGCCTCGCTCTCGCCGACATGACCATTCTCCCCCGAGCCCTCTTGAGCATCAGCGTCAACGGGCTGCCTAGTGACGTCAATGACGTTTGGATCGAATACCCCGACGAAGTCCGCAACGACACCCCGCACCTTAGCAGCGAGAAACGCTTTGAGCTACTCAGAGATGGGCTCCAGCAGATTGCTAAAGTCGAAGTTGGGGTCGGAATGCTAGAGGAAAGAAATGGCGTGCATGGCCGCGACTGTCAGGAGCTGGCGGCACTCCACGTCGGCCATCTCTTACAGGTAGCGGGCTTTCACCTCGAGCAAGTCAACGAAGCACACAAGGAAGTGGAGGCACTGCATGACATCGTACCGACTTGGAGGGGTTGGCGCTCCAGTATGCAGCCTGTTGCCAACATTGAGGACACGGTCGACGGCCTGGCGGAACATCTCCTCGAACTGACGCCCGAGCACCAGCACCTGCATCGCCAATGCCTGGTGCTCCTCGGTGGCGGGAGCAAGGTGCACCTGCAGAGCGAACAGGCCGGCCTGGAATTGCGCAGTGTGCCCGATTGTGCGCCTTCTCACGCCCTGCTCTTCATCATGCTACCGGCGGACATTGGCGAGATCCTACTTAAGGCCTTCAACCTCAGCGCGTAGCTCCTCCTCGATCTGGAAGGGATCCACCACATCCCCTCTCCTTTCTTCTCCGCATCTTTCAGCTTTCCATCCCATGCCTCGACGTGCTCGCATTCTTGGGCGACCTCCTCTACCAGCCGGTTGACCTCCGCTACACTATTCTCGAGGATCAGCTCGAGGGGCTGGGCGTCGCGCTCCCTGCTGTTTAGCTTCTTAGCCTAGAATTTAAGCCCCTCGGTGCAGGAATTTAGTTCCTCCTCGCGGAGAGCAAACGCGTCTTGCTGCTCCTTGCGCGTGAGGCCCCATTGCTCAACCTCCTGCTGGTGCTCGCTTAGCTCTAGGCGAAGCCTCTCCCCTGGACCTCCACTGCCACAAGTTTATCCCTCGTTGACTCGAGGGATTCGGCTGCCTCCTCACGCTGCTATTTGACCTGCTTGAGCATCAGCTCACGGGTCGCGGCAGCGGCTCCCTCCCTGTCTCGACACGACTGGCTCGTCGTGCGGAGCCAGTCGCCAAGAGTCTCGAGGCGTTGATACTCCTTCTCCAACAGCTTGTAGAACGATTTTGTGCCAAGCTGGACCACGTTGACAACCTCCTTTGCAATGTCGGCGATGATGCCATCAAAGTGGACACCCTTACCTCCGGCACCGCAGAGCCGCAAGGTCCATCTGCCTTCGTCCATCAGCTCCTCAAAGATGCACTCAGGGAGGGGAGAAGGTCTAGGATCAAAGCCCTTCAAGCTCCTTCTTGACCACGGCAATGGCCACTGCTCGTGAAGAAGATACGCCAGCGCGAACACCCCCACTCCTCTTGCCGCCTGGCCGAGGGTAAGTGGAGGCACGCGCGCCCTCACACCAGGTGTAAAGACCTCCAGGTCATCACCATCGTCATCTTCATCATCGAGCTTGACGGGGAGCGCCCGCGTGTCACATTCGCGAGCCTCCGCAGCAGGCGGTAGTGGCGTTTCCCTAAGAGGAGCCCCCATGGGGGATCTTGGAGCTACATCTCCGGAGCCATGAGAGGTGGAGTCGACCACGAGCTCAAGAGCTGGCTCCTGCGTCGCGGTAGTCGGGGCCGCTGGTGCCTCCTCCTGTATCTCCTTCGAGGAAGCCTTGGGAGACGCCACGGTCCCCCTCGACGAAGGGTCAACCCTTGGCAAGGAAACCCTCTCTTCTCCGCTTGTGTCCGCCGTGGTTCCAGCCTCCTTCGCCGCCCCAGCGGCCATAGTTTGGGCAGGGCTGGAGACCACCTCACCTTCACGCGAGGTGGACTACTTCATGGGATCCCACCTCTCTTCAAGTGCTACTTGACTGACCTCTGGGAAGACATGATCCCTCTCGAGGGCAGGCGCCGATGGGACCACTGTCTTCCCAGTACGGGCTCTTGGGGTACTTGGCCTCGTCTTCCTCTTCCTAGAGGGTCGGCGCAATCCAAAATGGCTAAGTTTCCGGGTCTAATGAAGTAAGGAAAGCTGGGCTAGACGCCTACCTGCCAGAGTAGCCCCATTCCCTCGGCGACTGTTCCTAGTCAGGGGCGGCCGAGGTAGCGTTTCCTCATGCGATAGACGCGACGACATCAACACCAACATTTGCGCGACGCGTCCTATTCGCTTCATAGAGCTCACTCTGGACCTCGCTGGGGCCACCCTCATCGAGCGGCTGGAGAGAGCGGGAGGGCGTAGCATCTGAATCCTCCTCAGGCTCGCTCTCCACCTCGGCATCCTTCCCCTCTCTAGAGGAGAGCTCCACAAGTAGACGCTTCTTTGTAAAGCGTGTTTTCGCCTCCGCGCCCGCTTCAGAGCTCGTGGTGGCCATGGTTTCAACGTCGCTCTCCTCCATGAGACTCAGCATGTAGGGGTTATCTAGCCTGGACTCCTCGTCCTCCGCGTGGGGCCCCAACTGTCAAAGTGTGGCATGTCTTTGGTGATTGCGTACCTCTCCACATGGGTGAGATCGTAGAGAGGGACGATGTTCGAAGGAAGATTCGGTGGGGAACCATTGGTGAGAAGGGTCCTCAACACCTCCTCGAACTCCTTCCCTCGAGGTGGTCGTTGCTGAGCCTCATCTTGTCGTTGGAGCCCCTGTAGTTACACATACATCTCTCACACTTCTAGAGAGGAGCGACGCGCCTCATCACAAACTCCTTGACCAACATGGAGGATGCAAGGCCGAGGTTGCGCAACATGTCCATACAGTGGACTAGAGGCTCCATTCCGCCGAGCTCCTCTTATCGCTAGTCGGAGTGTTTGTTGGGGGCACCGAAGGGGATCTCATAGAAGAGGCTGGAGCCACGGACATCCATCTACACCCAGGCAGGTGGATGTCGTTCAGTTTCTTCTCAAAGTTGGACGAGGGGAGTCTGGCGCCCATACCCCGCCGATGAAAAAAAAGACACAGCTGGCGACGTCCTTCGAAGACTATATAAGAAGCAGAAGAAGGGCACTGAGGGTTTCATGCCCAGGAAGGCCTCGCAGTAGAAGGCGAAGATGGAGAGGGTGAGAACGTAGTTGGGATGGAGGTGGATCACGTGGATCTCATAATGATCCAGGATGGAGGTGAAGAAGAAGGAAGGGGGGAACAATCCCCGTGAAGATTGTGTTGTAAAAGAAGGGGTAAGACGTGGCGGAGAGGGTGGTCGCCACCGTATACCCGGCTGAAGAGAAGTCCCCCCATGCTCATTGGAGGCGGCGCCCACCACGCGACTAGCCTTGTCCAGCGTCTTCCCGAGGCCAATCCGAGAAGTC
Source organism: Alopecurus myosuroides (assembly GCA_028641055.1). Taxonomy (NCBI): domain Eukaryota; kingdom Viridiplantae; phylum Streptophyta; class Magnoliopsida; order Poales; family Poaceae; genus Alopecurus; species Alopecurus myosuroides. The sequence goes on from CM054057.1 coordinate 557,867,126, forward strand.
CTAGCACATCGTTCGCTGAGCTAGGGATCGGGGCGTCCTTCACGAGGGCCTTGCCTATTGAGGCGGCAGTGGCTTTCTTCTTGCCCACCATGGATGCTGGAGCTCTGGGAGATGTGGGCAGGAAGGAGAACTAAAGGCAATACGACAATGGAGAATATTGCGGGACAAGATTCCCTCACATGCGCCTCCAGGCTTTATATTAGTGGGCCAGCCCAGAACACCTTTGGTAGGTTGCCAATCTCGTGTATAAAGTGTGGGCGACAACTTCCCACGCTAGGGCGCCTCCCAAAGCTTTACTCTTTGGTGAAAGAGGACCAAGCCGGCCCAACAAGACGGATGGACGTCACCGAGAGCCCCCACTGCCCTGCCGCAGACTGCAGCGTTGTCTCCTACCGACCATAGATCGTGGGGGAAGACAAGGCTCACACTATACCTCACCCACTTTTGTGTGGAACCCTTTCCCTCCAAGTATGAACGGGAAAGAGAACCGTGGCAAGCATATATGGAGGCGCCCTCACCCTTGTAGACGACACAGACAAGAAGGGCACACAATTGATCCATCGTCCCGTAGTCTGATCCCGAGCACAAGCTCGCATCTTGTACTGTAACCAATGGCAGTGCAATCATCGGACAAGAAGGAGTAGGGTATTACACCGCAAGGTGGTCTGAATCTGGGTAAACTCCCCGTGTCACCATTGTCGTGCTTCACGAGCTTTCTCCCCAAACTTGTCAAGAGGTGTAGAGAGTGCGGTTTGCCCCAGTGTTAGAACCTCGTGAGAGATCCTGTCATGAGACAAACCACTGTCCGATTATCGTCTTACGAATCATCCGAAATATCAATAAAATAGCTATAGAACAAGTGGTCTGAATCGTCCATCTACAACATATTTTGGACCAATTTATCGCCAGGACCAAGAAGTATAGTTTGCACAAAAACATGTCTCTCGTTGGCATACCTTCGCTCGGCATAGCAAAAGGCCGAACAAGTGGCGGGCTACACGCTCCAGCGGCGGTATCAAGAGAACAACGACCCCTTTTGACCTCTCCTGCCCCGTGCGGCTGGTCAGAGAGTCATATTGACCCTCCGTGTCGGTGGAGATCAGATAGTGCCCGGTGCCCAACCAGCATAGTCGGTGGTGATCGCAGGCGACGGCAGCACGGCCGAGCGCTTTCGGAGACGACAATTACGTCGGCGAGAACATCGAGGGGAAGGAGCGGCGAGGTTTCTAGTGTAGAAGGATGGCTGAGCCGGACAAACTACGGCCAGGATGGCACCTTCGTCGCCTCCCGTCGGGGGCTGGATGGGGGTGGATGGAGTAGACTTTGTGTCTCACAGGCGGACCGGCGAGGGACCAACTCTTGTCGACGGACCGTCCAAAACGTAGATCAAATAGGGGATGTTGGGTTTGACTAAATCAATTATTTTGAGAACGGGGAAGCAGGATAGTTGGATACAAAGGCGACACCCGGGCCTGAATTCCGCTCGTTGTCTTGCCATCTCAGCAAAAAGAAGAAAAATGTCTCCCGTGCAAATGTTGTCGAACACGCCGCCCGGACCCTCGCCGGCGTAGCCATAGTCCGTACCTCGCTTTCCAACGGCCACAGTGCCCCATATCCACGAGGGTGGCGAAGCCGCTGGTCGGAACGCCCGCAGCTCTATCCATCCGGTCCGATCCCTACCTCCCCCAACACACCGCGCCACCGCTTGCTGCACTGGTGGGGCAGACGCGGAAGCTGGGCTGGCTCGCCCACCAACCTAGGTGAGTAACTCTGAAACATTCCCAATTCCAAATAGGCTCGAGGAGATTCGATGTGCCAGCCCAGCTTCATATGTCGAATTGTTGACATATCCACTCGGCGATTTTTCAATCTCTAGTCCTGATTGGTTGGTCGTATTTCCGCCCACAACTCCCGGATTTTTTCACGGAACATCCGACGTCCTGTTTAAAATCCCCACCATTTGACTGTCGCTCCGTAACATACCGTCTTGGCCAGAACATCCGATATATGGCAACTCTAAAACTGGATGGTATTTTCACCTGTAGGAATATCGTGTTGGCCAGAACATCGAGCTGATTTTCTCTTTGGGTTTGTAATAGGAAGAAGCTGCTAGTAATTTTCACCTGTAGTATGTATTAGCATGTGTAGCAACCGGAGCAAAGTAAACCTGTTGTTTGACTAGAGACCAAACAAACCTGCTGTTTAAAACCTGATTTTTCCCTTTCGGTTTGTAGGAACGCTAATAGGCGTGCATTATCAAATAGGATATAAACAGCTCATTTATCATTCTGGCTAGACAAATTGTTTTATGACAGTTGACAAACCTTATGTTCCAAGAGAGAAAACATGAACTAATTTGATAATACTCAGTTAAAAGTGAGTATTTGTTAGTATAGATAAAAAAAATATAGAGGGAAACATTTTAATTTACTCTGTGCAATTATCCTAGGGAATAGAACTGTAACAGTATGACATAAAAACACGTGGTCTTCTCTCTGTTGTGTGAAGCAGAGCAATGATGTATTGTGGCTACCTTAACACCTTCTCGTGTGTCTGTAAATGTGGAGGGAATTTTATTGCCGCAACTAAACCTTTTTGTTTTCCATAGAGCATGAATGCATTGTCTTGGAAGTCAGACATGATACTAAATTATTTTTTTAATGCAGAAATCAAGAGGAAGAAAGGCAGACTATTAGCGCCAAGAAATTCAGGAGCTTTGACTAGACGTCATGCCAAGAAACTGAGGATTGATGTGCCACATAAAGAAGATTTTAAAGCTTTTGTGAATGCAACTACTCAAAAGGTCACCGGCTACTGTATTGATGTCTTTGAGACTTGTGATAATGTGAGAGAGGTAGGGTTTTGGGAAATACCACACACGGCGCATAGCACGCGGGGCTCCGGTTTATATAATGTGCAAAGCACTTAGGGTTACAACAATATACAATCACAGCCGTCCATCATAGCTAGCTAAACTAGGATTAGGAACCTAATTCTAACACCCCCCCGCAGTCACAGCGGAGGTTTACAGACGCAAAGACTGGATCGAAACTCTAAAAACAAAGGAGAAGCTAGACCCTTAGTCATAATATCAGCAAACTGATGGCTTGATGGAACGTGAAGAACACGAACTTCACCAAGTGAGACCTTCTCTCGAACGAAGTGAATGTCAATCTCTATATGCTTGGTTCGGCGGTGCTGGACTGGATTGGAAGACATGTAGACAGCAGAGACATTGTCGCAGTAGACGACCGTGGCGGAGGAGAGTGGTCGATGAAGCTCACCAAGTAGTTGCCGCAGCCAGCAACACTCAGCGACAGCATGAGCAACAGCTCGGTACTCCGCTTCGGCACTAGAACGAGAGACGGTAGTCTGTCGTTTTGAGGACCAGGAGATCAAGTTATCGCCGTAGTAGACACAATACCCGGACGTAGAGCGTCGAGAATCAGGACAGCCAGCCCAATCCGCGTCGGAATAGGCAGTGAGAGCCGTCGATGAAGAAGAGCCAAGGTGAAGGCCGAAGTCCAGCGTGCCTTTCACATATCTGAGGATGCGGGTGATGAAGTTGAGATGAGACACACGGGGATCATGCATATGTAAGCAGACCTGCTGGACAGCATACGCGAGATCAGGTCGTGTCAAGGTCAAGTACTGCAGGGCACCAGCGATACTTCTGTATTCAGACGGGTTTGCAACAGGAGAACCATCAGACGCAGAGAGTTTGGCGCTAGTATCAACTGGAGTGGTGGAGGCGTTGCACTCGGACATGCCAGCACGTTGAAGGAGGTCGACGGCGTACTGGCGCTGAGACAGGAAAATACCAGCAGAGGTACGCTGAACCGAGATCCCCAAGAAGAAGGACAGATCCCCAAGGTCTGTCATGGCGAACTCAGCATGTAACAGCTGGGTCAGACGATGCAATAAGGCCGAAGAGGAAGCGGTGATGATGATGTCGTCCACGTAGAGTAGAACATAAGCAAGATCTGGACCATCTCGTAGCACGAAGAGAGAAGTGTCCGAAACTGAAGCTGAGAAGTGCAACTGCCGAAGGTATGACGCAAAGCGTTGATACCAAGCACGGGGAGCCTGCTTTAAGCCGTAGAGAGAGCGATGAAGACGACAAACATGATCGGGCTGAGCAGGATCAACAAACCCAGAGGGCTGCTGACAGTACACGACTTCTTCAATCTTGCCATGCAGGAAAGCATTCTTCACATCGAGTTGCCGGATGGGCCAGCCAGAGGACACGGCAATGCTGAGAACGAGACGGATCGTAGCTGGTTTTACCACCGGACTGAAAGTCTCATCGTAGTCGATGCCAGGCTGTTGAGAGAAACCACGAACTACCCAACGGGCCTTGTAGCGAGCGAGAGTACCATCTGAGTGAAACTTGTGACGAAAGATCCACTTGCCTGAGACGATATTTGCTCCCGGGGGGCGAGGCACAAGCGACCAGGTGCCGTTGTCAACAAGAGCACGAAACTCGTCAGTCATAGCAGCGAGCCAAAGAGGGTCTTCCAGAGCCGTCTTGTAGGTCTTAGGCAGAGGAGATACAGACTCGGTAGTGGCCGTCAGGTTGAGACGTTCCCGGGGACCTTTGACGATGCCATGCTTGGCACGAGTGCGCATGAGATGCGGACCAGGGCTGGGCGTGGAACAGGCGCGTCGGCAGCTGGCGGTGGAACCTCTGGGACGTCAGCAAACGGTACCCAGGATGGTGGCGAGCGTGGAGAAGACGCCGGCGTAGACTCGGGTGTCGAAGGAGACGCTGGTGAAGATGCAGCCGCAGCAACACGCCTGGGAGCGTCAGTAGAGAAAAACTCTGTCGTGGCAGGAGTAGGAGCAGGTGTCGAGGCCGATGTGAACACACGGGCAGCGGTGGGCGGCGCAGCACCGCAGTTGAGGAAGCCGAGGTCAGGTGGCGACGCTGATCCGTGGATGTAGGCGAACGGGAAGACGCGCTCGTCGAAAACAACATGACGAGAGATGATGAGCCGACGTGTCACGGGATCATAGCACCGAAACCCCTTATGAGAGGAGGGGTAGCCGAGGAAGATGCACGCGGTGGAGCGGGGGAGCTTGTTTGGCGCCACGGCTGTCAAGTTGGGGTAGCACAAGCAGCCGAAGACCCGGAGATTGTCGTAGCAGGCACGTTTGCCGTGGAGCCGCTCGTACGGGGTGGCAGAGCCAATGACTTTGCAGGGACGGCGGTTCAGCAAGTAAACTGCCGTGGAGAGCGCCTCGGCCCAAAAGGAGGGAACCACATGTGCCTGAAACATGAGAGTACGAATGGTGTCGTTTATGGTGCGGATAGCACGTTCAGCCTTGCCATTTTGTGGAGAAGTGTACGGGCAAGACAAGCGAACACGAACACCATTGGTTAGATAGAAATTGTTCAGTTGTGTGTTAACAAACTCAGTGCCATTATCAGTTTGAATGGATCGAATGGAGGTGCTAAATTGTGTGTGGACATAAGAGAAAAAGTGTGTAATCGTTTCATTAACACAAGACTTTTGGCGAATAGGGAAAGCCCAATAATAGTGTGAGAAATCATCAACAATCACAAGATAATATTTATAACCGGAGTTACTTAACACGGGAGATGTCCACAAATCACAATGCACGAGCTCAAAGGGAGCACTAGAAACTGACACAGAACGAGCAAACGGCAATCGAACATGTTTGCCAAGTTGACAGGCATGACAAAGACCGCGCTGAGTTTTATTACACGAAATGACTGAATGTTTGCTAAGAGAAGCCATGGCGTCACGTCCAGGGTGACCTAACCGACGATGCCAAAGCTCCGAGGAGGCGACTGTCGACACTAACGCTGAAGGAGCGGATGCCGAGGGGGTGACAGTGTAGAGATCACCATCACTGTCACATCTAATAATCACTCTCTTGGTGCGAAGATCCTTCACAGAAAAACCAAAAGCGTCAAATTCAATGGAACAAGAATTATCGCGTGTAAATTTGCGAACAGAAAGAAGATTTCGAATGAGAGATGGAACTAAGAGGACATCCTTAAGGAGAAAAGACGTGCCATTAGTGGAAATTTTAGAGTTCCCGGAACGGGATATCGGCAAGGAGGTGCCATTACCGACAGTGACATAGTGAGGTGTGGAAAGAGGAGTAGATGCAAATATATTACCATCATCCGATGTCATGTGCGAGGAGGCACCGGAGTCCATCACCCAACCACCGTTCTGGAGCGCGAGGTTGTTCATGGCCGCGAGGAAACCGCCGTGTCCCAAGTTGGTGTGGAGGGGGACTGCTGGACCGGGGCGGAGGTCGTGGTGACGTAGGCCTGTTGAGGACGAGGGGCGAGGACACCATGACCACCGTGAGGTGCAGGGGCGCGAGGAGCAGCAGCCGTGGGCGCCTGGCTGGGGCTGAAGCAGAACCAGGGCCCCTGCGGTGTTGGGGCGAGCGCGGGGCGTTGGAGAAGTTGCCGCGGCGGTTGCCCTTGCCCTTGCCGGAGTTGTTCCGGCCTTTGTTGCCGGAGTTGGAGGACTCGCCGCGACACCCAGAGGAGCAGGGAGCGGGGGTGGTGGTGACAGCAAGGGCGGAGGCCTGCACGTTCTTGGCGGTGTTGGCGATGCGCCTCTCCTCGAGCTGGAGCATAGAGCGCGCGACGAGGAACGTGGGGAAGGGTTTGGCGAGGTTGATGGCGGTTGCAGCGCCGGAGAAGCGCTCGTCAAGCCCGCGGATGATGTTGAGGACGAGTGCGCGATCCTCGACCTTGCAGTCCACGTCACGAAGCGCGTCGGCGAGGCGCTTGTTCTGTAGGCAGTAGTCGGTGACGGAAAGATTTCCCTGCAGCAGGCCATGGAACTCGCCGAGGAGGTAGATCGCGCGGCTCTCCTTGTTGTCGTTGAAGAGCGTGGCGAGGGCGGTCCAGAGAACGCAGGCGGTCTGGTCAGGTTCCATGACGAGCTCGAGGACGTCCTCGGAGACGGAGGAGTGGAGGGCCGAGAGCACGGTGTAGTCGTCCAGCGCCCATTGCGGATCAGTGGGCTTGGCGGTCTTGGTGGCGTCGACATGGACGAGGAGGCCGTTCTTGCCGACATGGGTGAGGAAGAACATCTTCCACCTGGAGTAGTTGGACGCGTCAAGCATGACGGGGATAGGAGAGCGACCCGCAGGTGCGGCAGGAGCGACAGCAGAGGAGATGGCGGGCATCGTGGATAGGGTGAGGGTAGAGGAGGACATGGCAGGGATGCAGCGGAAGAAGCGGCGGCGGCGGCGCTAGGAGCTAGGGCGACGGCGGCGGCTTAGGGTTTTAGGATCGGGAGAAATCTGATACCATGTGATAATGTGAGAGAGGTAGGGTTTTGGGAAATACCACACACGGCGCATAGCACGCGGGGCTCCGGTTTATATAATGTGCAAAGCACTTAGGGTTACAACAATATACAATCACAGCCGTCCATCATAGCTAGCTAAACTAGGATTAGGAACCTAATTCTAACAAGACTGCTGTGAAGAAGCTACCACATGATTTTGATTACGAGTTCGATGTCTTTGCCGGTTCTTATGACCAACTAGTACACAATGTGTCTTCAGGGGTGGGTGAGCTTTGCTCCTTGTAATTGCATGCCATTTTTTGAAAATCACATGCTTACATTGTACATGTTGGTTGTTACGACCAGATCTTCATGCAGCAATGGGTGACATAATATAACTGCAGAGAGAGCTGTATATGTTGACTTCACGATGTCATACACTGAGTCTGGTGTGTCACTGCTTGTGCTCACTAAGAATGGCTTCAAATCAACAATTGAATGGGTATTCTTAAAGCCACTAATAACAGAACTTTGGCTAGCAACTGTGGGCGGTTTCTTCTTCACTGGATTAGTTGCATGGATGATTGAGCGGCCCAGAAACCTGGAGCTTGAAGGACCGAGTTCGAGACAGTGGAGCACTATATTTTCTCATGGTAAGCACTTATGGGCTCAAACTTGCTGACAATATTTGATGCATATTATAATAAATTGTTGCTGTAGTTCTGACATGCTCTATTTTCGTGGTTACTATAATATGTGCAGGCCAAATTATTGAAAGCCCTCCGTCAAAAATTGTTGTGGATATATGGTGTTTCGTTGTGCTTGTTATAGTGCAAAGTTACACAGCTAGCTTATCCTCCATTCTGACAGCAAAGGGGCTCTGCCCCTTAGTAACTATCTTGACCAGCTCCGATCAAATGATGACTATATTGGATACCATCCTCGATCATTTGTACATTCTATCCTGAAAAAGCAAGGCATCGCGGGAACAAAGTTAAGGCCCTATACAATAAAAGAGGAATACGTTAAAGCTTTGAGGAAGGGGTCTAAGAATGGAGGTGTCTCGGCTATAGTTGATGAGATCCCCTACATTCTTTTCTGTCCGATCCTCAATACATTTACGAATTTCAGATGGGCAGCCGCATATACAAGACACCTGGATTTGGTTTCGTAAGCTTCTAAATCAAGTAATTTGCATCCTGTAGAAGAGGGACGCTGCATTCTGGATAAAAACAATATGGTCTAACTAGCATCCTTTATCTCTTCCAGGTGTTTCCTCAATATTCTCCACTGGTGTAAAATCTTTCGGTAGCTATCTTGGACCTGACAAGTGGGGACGAGGCCTCACGAATTTTTTTCGCGAAAACGCAAAAGCTTTGCGTTTCGATGCATTGATAGAAAAGAGAGTTAATATGTACAAGACCCAGAAAAGCGGGCCAACCCCACACCGTACAACTCAACCCAAGAACAACCTATCTAGGGGAGGAGTTGGCGAAGGCCCCGGGCCCCCGCGTGCGCCCAGTCTTGCGCCTCGGCCACGATAGTCTGGAGTATGAAGGCCACCGAGGGTTGTGCGTTCTCGAAGATCACCGGGTTCCGGTGTTTCCATATCCACCACGCCGTCAGCATGATCAGCGACGAGGTGCCCTTACGAAGCGCGCTAGGGACGGCGCCGAGCGCCCTTGTCCACCAGTCCGAGAAGACACCCTCACCCGCGGGAGGTTATGCGGTGGATCTGATCCATGATAGCACCTCATGCCAGATCGTCCTCGAGAAGGCGCATCCTGTGAGGAGGTGCGTCATGGACTCCTCTGACTGGTCACAGAGTGGGCATCGCGCAGCATGGGGAAGCCCATGCCGCGCAAGCCGTTCACCCGTCCAACATCTGTCCAAGCAGGCTAGCCAGATGAAGAATCTCACCTTAGGCGGGGCCCAGGTCTTCCAGTTTAGCCTCCACGTTCTGGACGTGGTCGATCCCTGGAAGAGGGCATCATAGCAAGAACTGGAGGAGTATTGGCCATCCGTGGTCCAGCGCCAGATTAGCCTGTCCGGCGTCTCCTGCAGCTGGTAGTCGCGCAGTCTGGTCCAAAGTTGGACATACTACCAGAGAGCCAGGGGGCTCAGAGTGCCCGTGATGTCCGAGATCCAGGCGCGCTCAGCAAGCGCCTGCTGCACTGTGCGGCGCTTCCGTCGGCGCTTAGGGATAAGCGCGAAGAGGTCGGGCGCTATCTCCCTAATCGGTCTCCCGTCAAGCCACCTGTCCAACCAGAACAGTGCCGAGGTACCGTCACCAACAACCATGTAAGTGGAAGCATCGAAGATCTCCTTCTCCTGCTGGGAGAACTGCATGTCTAGACCCCGCCAGGGTCGTAAGGGGTCAGTGCGCATCCTCCAGAGCCATCGCACCCTTAGGCTGATGGAGGTGCGAGCTAGGTCCGGGATACCTAGGCCACCTAGCCGAGCTGGGCGGCAGACCCTCGACCAGTTAACATGACAGTTACCGCCGTTGGCGTCCAAACGGCCGGCCCAGAGGAAGCCACACAAGATCTTGTTCACCTGCTTCAGATTCTTCTTATTGAGGCTCAAGACAACCAGCTGGTGCAGCGGGATTGCCGCTAGCACCGATCGGATTAGCGCCAGTCTACCCGCCTTAGGCATCATGGCTGCTTTCCAGGTAGGTAGCCTGTCAGCAATCCTATTCACCAGAGGCTGTAGCGCCTCCCCCGTCAGACGGTGTAGGGAGATGGGAATGCCAAGGTAGGTGACTGGAAAGGGGGCCAGTTGGCAACCCATGGTCACCGCCGCTGTGTTGGCCTCCGCCTCCGAGAAAGCGATCGGGGAGACCGAGCATTTGGCAAAGTTGGTGTGCAATCCTGAGGCCCGTCCAAATAGTTCAAGCAACGCGCGGGTGGTGCGCAGCTCGTGAACATCTGGATGGCAAAAGAGAATCACGTCATCGGCGTAGAGCGAGAGGGACGTCACTAGGTCTATGCGCGCAAGGCGCTGCAGAATACCCAACTCAAAGGCTCTAGCGAACAGCCTATTCAACATGTTCATAACCAGGACGAACAGGATAGGCGAGAGGGGATCACCCTGTCTCAGGCCCCGCCTATGCCAAATGGGGGGCCCTGGCTCTCCATTGAGCATCACCCTAGTGCTGGCCGTGGACAGCAAGATCGCGATTAGCTCGCGGAACCTTGGTCCGAATCCCAGCCTCTGGAGGATCTCGAAGAGGAACCCCCAGGAGACCGAGTCGAAAGCTTTAGCAATGTCCAGCTTCAGCATCACCCGTGGCTCCTTGAGCCTGTTCAGCAGTCTGGCGGTTTGCTGGACCAGCATGAAGTTATCATGGATGCAGCGCTTCCTGATGAAGGCGCACTGGTTGCTATCCACCAGCGCTCCCACTCGGGGAGCCACCCGCACCGCCAACACCTTGGCCACCAGCTTGGCGAAGATGTGTATAAGGCTGATGGGGTGATAGTCACTGAGAGCGGCCGCGTCCGGGCGCTTGGGAAGCAGGGTTAGGAGCGCCTGGTTTAGGCCCTGGAACCCGCGCCCACACATCGTAAACAACTTATCAAAAGCAGCCATGAAGTCCGCCTTCACTGTCGCCCAGCAGCCCTGGAGGAACTCAGCCGTGAATCCATCCGGTCCATGCGCCTTCCCATGAGGGAGTCGCCTGACAACCTCCCACACCTCCTCCTCGGAGAAGGCCGCCTCTAGCTCAGAAAGGTCCTCAACGTCCACCCCCAAGAAGTCCAGATTAAGCGAGCAATCCCGGTCGGGCGATGATCCAAGAAAGCCCTCGAAGTGGACAAAGGCTGCCTCCGCCATGGCGGCGTGGTCGGAAACGACCGAATCTCCCACCTGAATGCTGTGGATCACCTTCTTATGCCGGCGGTAGGACGCGTGCTGGTGGAAGAATGCCGTGTTTGCGTCCCCCTCCCTGAGCCAATCAACCTTGGCCCTCTGACTTGCCATCGTGCGCTCCAGCGAAGCCAAGCCAAGGTAGGCTTGCTTTAGCCGTCCGCGGAGCAGGCGCTATTCGGGGGAGAGCTGGCGGGACTCCATGGCAATATCCAGCCTCAGCACCACCTCCCGCGCTGTCATCAGCTGCAGTTTGATGCACCCGATCTTCTTGTCACTCCAGCTCATGAGTTTGCGCGCGGTACGCTTTAGTTTGGCCGTGAGTCGCGGAAGGGGTCGGGGTCCCCGTCCACCTCCCCCCAAGCGGATTCCACGATACCGTGGAAGCCGTCCAACTTCAGCCAAAAGCTCTCAAATCGGAAGCATTTCCGTCCAAACGACTGTGTGGTGCAGTCGAGGAGGAGCGGGCAGTGGTCTGCTACCACCGTCGTGAGACATCGCAGGGAGCAGCTGTTATGGAGCTCTTCCCAATCTGACGTGACGAACACCCTGTCAAGGCGAACCAGCGTGGGGGTTTCCCGCTCGTTCGACCAGGTATAGCGACGGCCGTGGAGATAAATCTCCTTGAGCGCGCTCACGTTTAGGAAGCGCCTGAAGCGCCCCATCATCCGCCTGTCGAGGTTGCCGTTGTTATTATCCTCATCGCGGTAGATTAGGTTAAAATCTCCGCAGAGAGCCCAGGGTCCCGGCCGGGTAGCACGTAGGGCGCAAAGCTCAGCCAGGAAGGCGACCTTGTCAGCCTCATCCTGGGGACCGTACACACATGTCAGCCACCAACTTGTCACCCCACCAGGTGGGGAGACCCTAGCCGTGACACTGTTTACGTCGACGTGAGCGCTATCTAGCTGCACCAACCGGCTCACCCAAGCGATGATAATACCCCCCCTCGTACCAATAGAAGGCAAGCAGAAGTAAGCGTCAAAGTCTGCGCCCAGAGTCTCCATAACAATAGAAGGGGTTACAACAGCAAGCTTCGTCTCTTGCAAGCATACAATAGACGCACCCGTAGTACCAACTATACTCCTAACACCCGTATGACGTGCGCGGTTATTAAGTCCGCGCGCGTTACACACCAACACCTTGGGTTCGTAAGACATGGGAAGTCTTTAAAACATCCGTGGTGGTGGAGCCTGACGTGGTCAAGCCTCCACGAGGTGACCACCCGAGGTGCCGATCATCGGCGGAGAACAACCCCTCAGAGCCGGGAGGGTCCAACCGTACAGCTCCGCAACTGCCTCGATCATCTCCTCCGATAGGGGGAGCTCAAACATCCTGTGGTAGGCCTCCAAAGCAGCCTCAGAAGGCGCCTCGTCCTCTGCCACCAGACCCAGCTTCCTCATGAGGTTCCGCACCGCGCGCATCTCCGCGTTCATCCCTCTGGGACGGGCAGCGATCCTCGAGCTCCGACGAGGCTGGAAGTCCATAGCCATCAGCCGGCGGTGGAGAGCGGGGGCGTGCAACAGGGTGCCAGGGCACATCTTGGCCGCCTCAAGAAACCCACCAAGCGTGCGCGGCCGCACAAACGGCGCGGCAGGTGTGGTCGAAGGCCGTGCCGGTCTAGAGCGCGCAAAGACAATCGGTGGGGTGGTGAACTGCTGCACCGAGGAGGGGGTGGTGGTGGAGCCAGGGGAGGGTCCATCTCAATCTCCTCGTCCACCTCGTCATCGTCCGAGTCAACCGCCACGTCAGGGAGTGTGGGGGCCTCCCTCGTCGCCAGACCGAGGATGGGGGAGTTGGCATGAGCCAAACCAGCGTGGGGACTAGCCGGAGAGGCCACGGCGGCGACACGGAACGCCTCCAACCCCAGCAGCCCTCCCAGCTCAGGAGGTGGGTCCACCTCAGTCTGCTCTGAGATCCCTCCAACTACCAGTGGCTGTGGGCCAGGGACAGAGGAGATAGAGCAGCCAGCCTCGTGGGGATCCATGCGCGTTGCACCAACGTGGGCCAACGCACACCCGCCAGCGAACGACACCAGGTAGGAGACCGCGGTCTCGGGCGTGGCTTGCACGTCCGTGGGGACGCCCTCAGAGGCGCTCGCCAACCGTGCGGTCACACACGCGACAGGCGCATCATCTGTGGGGCCCATCGTGCGCAGTCGTTCCCGACCGTCGTGAGATCCGCGCCTGACACGCCCAGCGGCTCGTGGGCCGTCGTGGGGTCCGTCGCGGGATCAGCATCCAAAGCGGCCAACGGCTCGCAGGCGGGAGAATCCAAATTTCTTCCCGCGCCCGCGCCAAGTGGCCCGACGTCACCGGCAGGGTTGGCAGCCCGCTGGGCCCCGCTCCTCCTTCTTTTCTGCTTTTGACCACGACCGCGTCCACGCCTCCTCCTCCTGACGGAACGCGACGAAGGCGGGAGGTGGCCCACCACTGCACCGGAAGACAGAGTCCTTCCGCCGCCAGACTGGACTGGTCCACCCTGGCGCGCCCTGGGCCCACCACGGCGTGCGCCAGAGCCGCTCGAGGCCGGCGCGCTACCTCCGCCGCCCGACAGCGAGTCCGGGAGCCCCGGCTCGTACCTATAGTGGCGCGTGAGCGGCCATCTGGGCGTCGGTCCGCCGCCGCCATTACCACAGCCGCCGGGAGCTGGACGCCGGTAGTCCGTGAAGTGAGTCACGTGGACGACGAGGGGGTACATCAAGGTGGGGACCTGCGGGGACGTGACCGAGTCGCAAGGGGCCGCTAGGACCTGCGCCGTCGGCGGCCCGTCTGGTTCGACGACGTGGAAATCCACCTCCTGGGCCTGGGCCTCACGAATTCAAGTGTAGTGGTTTGGCACAGCCGTCGGCCTTGCCGAGTTATGGCATCCCCAGCACAGATTCGGCACCTCTCACTTTGCAAAGTTTCTCTGGTCTTTTCATCATCACTGTATGTATCTCATCTCTCATGCTGCTGATAAGCGCTGCCAGGTCAGTTCATGCCAAGTACACGAAAGTGAGAGATTCTGATGTGCAGAGTGCCGATGGGGAAGGGGAAGGACACGAAAGTGAGAGATTGCTTAAAGAGCTCTGCCGGAAAGAATATCGCACTTTTGTTAAACATTTTTTTTCTTCTAAAATTGGATATTCGAATTTGGTGTGTAGATACTGAACATAATATTTTGACAGATTGACAACTACGTCATGAATTCTGGTATAGAATAAAAAAATCTAGCCCAAAACATACGAAACCAGATGTATCGCAAGCTAATAAAGGGTTCAGAAGATGATCGATGACAGGAGCAAGAACAACAACAATGTGTTTAGTTTGCTTGAACGAATTACATCCGTGACGATCATACAAGGACCAATTCATATGACTTTCAGTCAGTATCCTTTAACACAGTACAACAGTTTGGCACTACACTCTGAAACTAATTTGCAACATCGGATCTATAATTAACTGACTGGTGCAAATGAGAAGTGCTGGTTGCGGTGTAACTGAAGATCGGCATTGTGATTGCACATCTTCTTGTGCAGCTCTCCTTCCTCGTGAAGCTCAGCCAAAAAGGATGCCACAAGCTGGTGGAGCTCCTCTGAATGTACCTCTGATTCCTCGTCATCAGCAAAGAGGCTCTGCACAAACTGGTCCATGCCCTGATCATAAACTAGCTTCTCCTCTTCCTCTCGTACATCTGATTCCGCCGGTAGAGTCTGCTCGTCTTGTTGTTCCTCCCCGAAAAGTTCATCCCATGAACAAGAGAGCCGGCCCATGTCGTCCTCAGCTTCAGCAGTAGCCTCGATCGTAGCCGGCAAGGTGGAAACGGACGCCGCAGACGTGGGCCACACCGGACAATCCTGGTACTCTATCTCAGGTTCCGGGACGGGGACGGGGGCAGCGATCCGCATCTTCTTGCAGCTTGACATGTTGGCAGCGGCGTCGACCGGCGCTGGCCTCTTCTGTGCGTGCGCGCTCGCGGTTACGGGCTCAGCTGGTTGAAGTCGAATCTTGTACGCGTTCGATTCTTGGCGGGCGGCGGCGGGCGGCTGGCTAGACAGATAGATCCTGCACAGCACCTTCTCCCCGTTGGCGACGATGGCCTCCGGTAGCAGGCACCGGTACTCCTTCATCACCCAGCCGGTGGCCTTCTTCTGCTTCTTGAACGACAGGTTCTTGGCCTCGCCAATCTTGACACCCTCGTCGTCGTAGACATCCACGGTCGTCTGCGTGGTCCAGGTGCCGGCGCCGGCGACGCGGGCGAACTGCCCGTTCTTGTTGCGCCTGAGGGTGGTGAAGAAGAAGCGGTCGCCGGTGCTCACGGCCGTAGGCACGGGCGGGTACTCGGCGGCGAGGTCCTTGGGCTCGAAGGCGTAGATGTCGGCGCGGTGGATGAGTTTCTCGGCGCCGCGCAGCGTCTCGCCGGTGAGGAGGCACCGCAGGAAGTAGCCTACGGCCTCCTCGTCGGTAGGCAAGAAGCGCTGGAACATGTAGACGTCGTGGAGCCCGTCCTTCTCCATGGACCCGCTGCTGCTCTGCTCTGCTTCTAGTCGGGAACTCGGAAATCGGGAATCGGGATCGATCTCGGCGGGAAGCTTGGCGCTGAGATGGGAGGGAGGATCTCGGCGGGAAGCTTTGCGCTGAGATGGGAGGGAGGATTGGTGCGGAGCGGAGTGTGGAGGGGGCTCAGTATTTACGAACGAATCTCGAGTCCGAGTTCAACACTGATGGGTGATGGCAATTGGCAAGTTTCCAAAAACATTACCATCTCTGCCGGCTAAATCTTGAGTCCGAGTCGCCGCGCCTCGAGGCCACCTCCTCCACAATCTCTGCCGGCTAAATCTCGAGTCCGAGTCACCGCGCCAGTTCTCCCGCGGCAGCAACCTCATCGCGCACCTGTCCCGCTCAACCGCCGAGCGCCTGCACACGGGCGCGCTGTGTTGGGACACGGGCGCCATCACCACCGTGTTTGAGGAAATCACTGAGCCGGATGCTGTGTGTACTGTCCACAGGCTGTTCGATGCAATGTCCGGCGTCCGCAATGCCCAGCAGGATGTCGTCTCGTACAACACACCCTCATCGCTCGCCTGTCCCGCTCAGTGGCGTACTCACACATGATAACCGAGGACGGCGGCGGCAGCGTGAGGCCCAACGGAACCACCCTCTCGGCGCTCCTCGCCCTGCCGCGCTCCAGCTGGTGCACTCCCACGCGGGCAGCTTGGTGTCTGCTCGGATGCGTTCATAGGGGCCGCTCTGGGGCTGTGTGGGGACACGGACACCGCCAGGTTTGAGGAGATCGCCGAGCCAGACTCCTTGTGCTGGAATGTCATGATCGACGAGTGCACACGGCGTGGGAGCCCGCGGCGTGCTGTGGACATGCTGGCAAGAATGTGCACTTGTGCAGGGCTGGGGGCACCCGCTGACGAGTTCACTCCGACAAGTATCTTGAAGGTGGGCTCATGTGAGGATGATCTGCGCGCTGGCGTGCAGCTCCATACCTGTGTGTGCAAGGCTGGGTTTGTCTCTGAGATGGCCATATGCAATGTTCTTATCACCATGTACCTGAAATGCAGCGGAGGGACGAGTTTAGCTCTCAAAGTCCTCGACAGGATCTCGGAGCCAAACATAATCACTTGGACAGCAATGATTGCCGGGTTGGTTCTGAATGACCTTGCTTTGAAAGCAGCGAGCTTCTACAAAGAAATGGTAGGGAGAACGACTACTGCTTCGCTAGTGTGATATGTGCATTTGGCACCCTTGCAAGTCTTGAGCATGTGAAGATGATGCATTGTCATGTCATGAAGTCGGGTTTCTGCCTGGATACAATTTGGCAGCTCATCTAATGCTAGGTTTGCGTTTCACATGATGCAGGCGCGGTGTGGTGCTGTGGACAGCTATGATCGTCGACTCCGGGCATCATGGCGAGGTCAGGAAGGCTGTTATGTGATTTAAATAAATGGTTCATAACGTGTTTAGTCCGGGAAGCACCACATTCCTCACAGTCCTTTCTGCTTGTAGCTAGGGGGGTCTTGTGGATGAAGGGCATGGTATATTCCGCTCCATGGTTGAGGATCACCATGTCAGGGCCCAGAGAGAGCATTGTGCATGCTTGGTTGATCTACTAGGAGGCACCGGAAGGCTAAAATAAGCAGAGTCATTGATTAGAGCAATGGGATTGTAAATGTATTCATTGGTTTACATAGAGAAGTCGAGCTGGAAGAGGTCAGTGGGGGAGGTCATAGAACTAGATCCATGGAAGTATAGGCCTCTTGTTTTGTTGTCCAACATGTATGCTGAACAATGTCAATGGAGTGAAAAGGAGGTGTTGAGAGAGAAGCTTTTTCGCGAAAACGCAAAAGCTTTGCGTTTCGATTCATTGATAGAAAAGAGAGTTTATGTACAAGCCTTGGAGGCAGGCAACCCCACCGCTTACAACACAACGCACTAGCTAAGGGAGAAGCAGTGCGAGGCCGCTAGCCCCCGCGCTCACCCATGAACGAGCCTCAGTCCTGATGCAATCCATCAGAGCGCCGACCGAGGGTCTTGCGTTGTCGAAGATGATCGCGTTCCGGTGCTTCCAGATCCACCATGCCGTGAGTTGAGAGAGAAGCTTGACAGCAGCAATGTGAGGAAGGGTGCCGGTTACAGCTGGTTCTCAGTTTCAGAAGCGAGATGAGCACTTCATGTGATTCTGCCATTTTGGTGTGGTTTCTCAGAGAACAATTTGCTGAAGAAGTTTTGGATTGAGGGCAGAGGGATGATGAACTGAACTTCATGAATTTACTGAATGCACCCAAAGCTAAAAGCACCAGGGATCGCTCAATCATGCGACTTTGCTTAAGAATTCGTATATTTAAGCACCTATATATGCTTACTGAGCAACAAGGGCTATAAGTTTAACAAGGTGTGGCAAACGCATCATGAAAATTTCATCTATCAAGGTCAAGCAACGTTTCAAGTACACAAATTAAGGACCTTACATTACGGGCAACCTATCCTACACATGGAGTTAGATTCATACACCATTACAGGCGTGTATACTTAAGATTAAAGGAACGGTTGGAACAGTTGGATCCTAGGGAATTTTAACTTTGTCTGGAATGCCTCATTTTTATCCTCATTATGCACAATGTATCCCCTTCCCACCATTTTGCATTGATGTGTAGCTGTGCTCTATTTTCGCTGCAGAACAACCATAGCTCAACAGCCTAAAGGACAAAAGGAAGACATGTCAAGTTACGGAAGGGAAGTTTAACATACATTTTGATATAAACTGCACTGATTTTGAGTAGTTACAATGTATTATGAATGTCTTGAAAAAAAATGTGTATTTTAGTAAATATAGCTCAGTTAGTGAATGCATCTTTTTTTCTAAAGATTTTGTAAAAAAATGTATCTGAACTTTTAAGAAAATCAAGAGAAGCACGACAATATGAATTGATCAACTAACTGAAAGATTGTGCAATGTTCACTTGTATACTTTGATTGCTGATTTCTGGAGCTATATTTACATGTACAGTTAGATGACTAGTGAAATGCAGGAAAGTGGCTGGGTAAAAAGGGCCAGTAAGGAAGGGCTTGCAGTGGTGGTACTCTCAATAGTTCTCCGAACCTTCATAAACTTCTATAATTCTATTGCAGCTTTGTGCGGCACCGACTAATCATCCGTTTCAGCTGTTGTCTCATGCGCATTGCACTTACTTCTCTGCAAATAAAAAATATCCAGAGTTGTGCGTGAGAACTGACATCAAATGTTTGGAATATTCTAGGTAGCAAATAGCCAAGATAAGAAGAGCGCGCCTATGAAAGCATATGGAGTGGCTGTGTGCAAGGTTGCTACACTTCTAAGATTCAGGCAATCAGAACAGAAGGCCATCAAGTGCATGTCAGAATTGGTAAGCACATTGGCTGATTTTGTGGCTTCTGATAAGGAACTTTTTAAGGAGCTCACTCAAATGGCATTGAGGCTCAAGTCGATGAGCGCGAGGAGAGGAATTTCCACAAGATGAGGTCAACGCCATATATTATTCAGTATTTCCAACATTTCGCATCATACACACATTAAAAGATGTTCATGTTCCCTTAATCTCACATTCCTCATACCATGTCCTTGCTGTCTCATAGACATTAGGACTGGATGGTGGCACCAAATTGGATACTAATCAAGTGGTGCCACCAACACCAGCGCCATGGTTAGTCCGGGCTGCTCCCGCCAAAACAAGAGTTAGACATGCGTCATTATCTAGCCACGGCAGTTAAGCAGAAGCCAAAGGAGAGAGCTTGGGTGTAACATCGCTGAGTAGGGTTCCAGCCACTCCCAGCATGACAGGTGACCGCATTCTCAGAGAGCAAGCAAGAACACGACACTCAGCAAGTTTGCTGGTGTGGCTCCTTCTGACAGCAATCAAGGCGAGCAATTTGACGTGACAACTGTTGAGGAACCCTCCGAGAAGGATACTTCTTAAGCTTCAGGCGTACCAGGTGACTGATGAGACTGTCGTTGTGGGCTACCAGTATGTATTGTTTCATTTGAACTATTGCTCTTCAGCTTGCGAAGTTGGAAAGTTTATGTCGTGATTAAGCGTACGTAAGTGGATTCTGTTTCATGTTTGATTTAAAGAGCTCTCTCTATCTGAAAGAATATTGCACGTCTGTACATTTTTTTGGAGATCGTATAATTCAAGTTCGGTGTGTACATACTGAACAAAATATTTTGAATGATGGACAAGTGCGTCATGCATGGTGTACACTCAACGGTTCTTGCTCAGAAGCTATGCTGATGTTTCCTTGTTGCCTGTATATTGTGGGTGGATTAGTTTCAGACTATCTGGCACAATATTCATGGCGGTGAGCGTTTGTGGGCTCACGTTTGTATTTGCGGACTGGCTGGTGTCGAGATTCAAGCGCCAGTTTCATCGGTATCAATCGATTTTCATCAATTATACTCAGATATAGTTCCTTCCGCATTTCATCCAGCCCACATTTGACAAGTGATGTGCTGAGCTTGTGATGTGGAGTCAGGGCTGTCAAAAATCTCAAGCTCGCTAGCTTTTCTGATAAGGAGGGCATGCCCCAGGCCTCTACATCACTTGTTGTACACAAACATGCTAGCTTGATCCAGGCTCGGTATGATCGCTGCTCGTTTTTCAAATGAACCGATCAAGATCGTTGAGGCTAGTCTAGATGCCTGTCATATAACTTTGGCTGCCTTTTAGCCCTACATTGTCGAATTTGCATTGCGATTGAGTTTTTTCAGTTGCAACTGATAAAAAAAATACCTTATATCAGTTAGATTTTCTTCGTGACTCGTGTTAGTCATGAGTTGCAACATGAGCTCCAAGCCTCCAACTGAGAATCAACATGTCACCTCACCGAGAACAAAGTTAATTCTTCGACTAAGAATTAGTCATGCCCATAAATATATGTTACTACCTCCGATCCCAAATAATGGACGCAATATTATGAATAGATTAGGCAAAACTTTGTCTAACCATCCACCCATTAAATCGGATCGGAGGGAGTACTTTATTTTATCGTACGATAATACTTTCTTACTCACATGTCGTTTAGTTTATTTTCTTATCTCCTCATAACATTTTAAAAAGCACACAAATACTATTTGCTAGGGAAACATTACGAGATAGTCCAATTTATAACATGTTTTCCTTCCTTAAATAGCGTGAAATGCATTAGAAAAGACCACACCATGATATAAATGTGCCATCGAGTTCCCTTGACTCGTCGATCCATGTTAGCACTGGTGGACCCAACCGTCTCTAAGCCTAGGCACTTGCCCGGGCTTCCAGCCGGACGTCGCAGCCAAATGCATTGTTTGCCTTGACACAAAAATTGTTTCATTAGACTTTAAATTTACCGTTTTCTCACGCTTTGAATTATTCTTGGGTCCGCCACTGCATGTTAGGGATCCAACAACTCTCTATAGTTATCTCCTTAATCCTTCACCCTCTTCTTACTTTCTCTCCATGCCCCTCTCTTTCGACTACTCCCCCTACCCCTATATCCACCTTCTTGTGCCAGCATCCATCGACACCGACTTCGCCAAGACATTAATGACTGGATCAACCCAACTCCCTCGCATACAACTTTAGGGTTGGTATGCCTATAACATTACTACATAAACACAATTAGCTCAAGGAGTAAAAGATACAGTTGCTACGTCAACGGTAAGCCAAAAACCTGAGAACTTTGCACCGGCAAAGTCAACGATGAAATTTTCTGAATGATCATGACCCTACCTTAATTTTCCATAACCCCTAACTTTGGAAAAGGAGCAAAAAATTGTTCCCGACCATCCTTCTACCAACCTTCTTATAAGAACCTCCTACTTCTCCCCAAATCCTCCATCTTATAGGGGAGGGAGGGTGTAGGGAGGTTTTCTTGGACATGTGTTATCCAAAGGTGGAATTTCTGTTGATTCCGCCTTGATTCAATTTTCCCTTAAGCGTAATGCTCCAAACAACCAAACGGAAGTTAGATAATTCCTTGGCTTGGATGGATATTACCGCACATTTGTCCAAGGATTCTCGTGCATCGCCATACTATTCTCAACTTCTCAAGAAGGACAAGAAGTTTGAGTGGACTGACAAGTGTGAAGAGAGCTTCCAAGTGTTAAAGAAACAACTTGTGTCTACTCCGGTTCTCACCATGCCGGACGTCACCAAGAGTTTTGATGTATATTGTGATGCTTCCAAGCTCGGTCTTGGAAGTGTCCTTATGCAAGACGGGAAGGTTATCTCTTATATCTCTCGTGAACTGAAACCTCATGAGCAGAACTATCCGACCCATGATCTTGAGCTTGCTACTGTTGTTCATGCTCTCAGAGCATGGTGACACTTTCTGATGGGAAATCGATGTGAGATCCACACCGACCACAAGATTATGAAGTATATCTTCTCTCAGTGTGAACTCAATATGAGGCAACACAGGTGGATTGAAATCATAAAATATTATGATTTAAGTATCCACTACCACCTAGGAAAGGCGAATGTTGTCGATGATGCAGTCAGCCAAGAACAAGCCTCTTTAAATGCCATGATCAAAGTCAGACAACCAGAGCTGTGGAAAGAGCTTTTGACCAACTCGGGATTGAAGTGGTTAGCTCTGGCATGTTGAACTTAATTGAAGTCAAGCCTACTTTTATTGGACAAGTGAAGCAAGCCCAAAAAGGTCAGAAAAGTATTGAAGGAATCAAGGAACGCTTGAAGAAGGAAAAGGTACCTATCTTTACCTTTGATTCCACATGAATACTCTGGTATAATGACCGTGTTTGTGTTCCTTCCAAATCTGAGCTCAAGCAGACCATTCTGTCTGAAGATCATGATACTCCATATTCTTCATCCCGGAGGAACCAAAATGTATCAAGATCTCAAGGAGAAATTCTGGTGGCATGGGATGAAGCGAGAGATCGCTTTCTTTGTGGCTAAGTGTGATATTTGTCAGCGTGTGAAGGCAGAACATCAGCGTCCAGCTGGATTATTGCAACCACTCCAAGTTCCCAAGTGGAAATGGGATGAAGTTGGGATGGGCTTTATCACTGGATTTCCAAGGTCTAACCGAGGACATGATGCCATATGGGTTGTTGTGGTCAGGCTCACTAAAGTTGCTCACTTTATTCATGTCTGAACAACTCATCATGGAGACCAGATTGTTGATCTATACATCTCTTGGATTTTTAGTTTGCATGGAGTTCCAGAAAGAATTGTTTCTGATCGAGGAATCCAGTTCACATCTCGATTCTGGAAGAAATTACATGAAGCCTTGGAACCAAGTTATCTTTTAGCACCGCCTATCACCCGCAAACCGGAGGAAAAATTGAGCGGTGTTAACCAAATCCTGGAAGACATGATCCGTGCGTGTGTTGTCTTATGGTGCCAAGTGGGAAGATTTCCTACCATTTGCTGAGTTTTCTTGCAACAATAGCCATCAAGATAGCTTGCAAATGGCGCCTTTTGAAGACTTGTATGGACGCAAGTGCCGTACACCTCTGAATTAGTCTGAATCTGGCGGCAGTTAGATCTTTGGTGTAGACACCCTGCGTTATGCGGAAGAACATGTCCAACTTATCCGCGGTCGACTCATGACAGCTCAATCTCGCCACATGAGTTATGCTGACTCAAAGCGACGTGCAGTCACTTTCCTTGTTGGAGATTTTGCGTACCTTCGATTCACACCTCTCAAAGGGATGCAACGTTTTCATGTCAAAGGAAAACTTGCACCCCGATATATTAGCCCTTTCAAGATCATAGCCCGTCGTGGCGAAGTCTCTTATCAACTTGAGTTAATAGTTGATCTATCAGAATTCCATGTTGTCTTTCATGTGTCATTAATCCGTAAATGCCTCCAAGTACATGGGAAGAATCTCACTTATAAGGACATCGATTACCGGACCATCGACATAAACCAAGATTTACCTATCGTGACAGGCCACTCTGTGTTCTAGAAAAAAATGTTTGTGTGATGAGGAAGCGTGCAATAAAATTCCTCAAGATTCCATGGAAGAATCACTTCGAGGAGGAAGCTACATGTGAGCGCAAAGATTAAATCAAGAAGGAGTTCCCTGAGTTCCTTTCTGCTTAAACCCGCGAATCTCGGGACAAGATTCTTTTAAGGGGGGAGATCTGTCACATCCTCATTTTGGAGTAGCATGTTGTAAAGAGAGAAAACACAAATTTTAGGACCAACAAAAACTTTTATGTTGATCCTGTAATCATATGGATAATTTTGATCCATCTGTACTCTCTAATGTTAATCCAGTATGAGATGTTGGAAATTGTGTTATTCCTTTGATCCATGGTCCTAATATCAATCTTATATCTTGTTATCATGTTTTCTTAGTCATGATTTGATCTTAAGGTATTATCCCTAAGAATATGGCTAAGTTTTTGTCTTTTCCTTTCTGTTACTTCTTTCACTTTTGAACTCTTCCAATTATGATGCTATCCATTTCCAAATCTTGTTATTTTTGGATGTCATCCAACCTTGAGATATGGACTAGTCATCCATGTCCTAGAAATAATTTTTTGGAATAGCCTAAGACTTGTTTTCAACTCTGTTTTCTTGCACTGTTGCTAAAACAGAAAATAGAAACCAAAGAAAACAGAAATCATACCCATTTTCTCTCTTGTTATCTCTGCCTTAGGAATTTTCTAAAAATTATTAAAAATGGGTTTATGAAATTAGATGGCATGATACAATCTTCAATTTGAAAATTTTAAGTTGGAATTAATTTTCTATTTCTTTCCGGTCCAAACTTATTGCTGGTTTCAACAGAATTTGAGGACTTAGAAAATTTTTACTAAGTCTTTTCTCTGAATCTTCTCCGGGACAGATTTCAAACCCATTCAAATTTGTGTCTATGACCATGTCATTTGGGATCAGACTACCCTCTTCGCAGCTATGCCTTTTGATCATCCTTAGACGAAACAGAGATAGAGCTGGGAGGATGCCAAGAAGGGAGAAAAGTAGGGTCGGGATGCCAGTCACCGAGCCCAGCACTTGACCCGATCGGCCATCTTTCTTCCTCTCTCCGCGTTTGGCTGGTAGTGCATGTACAAGCCCGAGCCCGACATGAGCTTCCACGTGCTCTCCGTCCCCTGCCTTTGCCTCCATGTCCTCCTAGGGTCATTCGAAGAACTCGGGGAGAGGGAACCCAACACCCCAGGTATTTAGGCTACCCCACGGCCTCTAACCTCACCTCCAAACTCACTCTACACCACCACACCTTCCCCGCCGTCTCTACTCTACTCTTGCTCCGTGTGGAGCGAGGAGGAGCTCACTCTCGCACTCGAACGAGGAGGAGACCCGAGAAGATCCCCACCACATCTCTCTCAAACCCTGCCATTTTTTTGATTCTCTTCTTGCCATTTCCACGACGAAGGTACGTGACAACCTCGTATGCTTGATGGCCTCGCAGGTAGCCCGAGCCGTCACCGACCCGTCCCGGACCTCACCGACATCGCTATGCGCGAAAACAATGGGGATGGGGTTTCTTCTGCGACCCCAGGATTGTCACAACCATGCACACCTTCTCGGAGCCCGTGCCTCCGCTGTCTATCGCCTCTAGGTGAGCCTCCTTGATCCCCTGGCTCATAGGAGCTCGCCGTGCCATGCATGCGTGGATGGAGGTTGATGACGAGCACGAGCCATCGATTTCATCTAATCGTGTCCGTCTGTCCTCACTTACCGCTCTTGCCGCGCAGGCCCTTTTCACCGGGCTGGCTCGGCTCAGCACGGCCCAGCCACAGGCCAGATCCATCCCGCCTGGATTTTGTTCTAGTTCTTTCTTTTTCTAGTTTAGTAGAAATCAACCCTGTTACTTTTAATCCAAATAAAATTCATAGATCTAAAACATGACCAATCCAAAAATCACAGTGATGCATGCATGTGTTCTTAACAATGTCAAGTTGCAGATCTGGTTTTGCTCCTTTGGTTAACCCTAGGGAATATCACCAACCAGACCTATCTGAAATATTCTTTTGAACATAAATTTTGGGATCCAAAGGATGTGAGGTCAATTGATATGGATAGAACTCGGTGATACCTAGCTATAGCACTTGGCTTTGCATGCACTTGAGTTTCTTATCTTAAATGGAACATAATGTGGTAAATGACCAGAGAGCCGCTAAATGATTTTTAGGAATGTTTCTACAATGCTTTTTTAGATGAATCCAATTGCGTGAGCTTATGTATGATTAGGACTACCTAATACTAGTTTGGCATGATTTTAGGAGCCTTAGAATATTTTTGGCATGCATTGCAAATTTAGGGTCTTTTCTGCCATTTTTGTCTATTGTTTATATATTAGTGCTTATTGTTTTAATTTTTGTTTTTGTTAATAATAACATGCATAGGTTTTGTATTCTCTCTTATTATGTTGCAATCTTATATAACTATCATGTTAGAATAATATTTGTTTGAAGTATTTCCATGGGTATGAGTGTTTTCATGTGTAGGTAATTGTTTTCTAGTCTTGTCTTTT
Source organism: Alopecurus myosuroides (assembly GCA_028641055.1). NCBI lineage: Eukaryota > Viridiplantae > Streptophyta > Magnoliopsida > Poales > Poaceae > Alopecurus > Alopecurus myosuroides. The sequence continues at coordinate 557,893,252 of CM054057.1, forward strand.
AATGTTTTGTTGATTCTTGTTATTTTATGACTTGAATAATGTCATGGCATGATTTGTAAAGTTTTCATCTGTTAGTATTCCATGTTACCTATGTTTGAAATTAATCTCTTAGGTTTCAAAAAGCATGTTATAATTAAGACTTCTGGTAATGCTTGTTATTTCTTCACCAGGCCTATTTAGGTATTGAAAGGACATTTGTTCCTAATCTTGTTTTCGGTGTTTGATCACAACATATGGAAGGTCTAATATTTTCCCTAAGTGTTCAGAGTCTATCATGGATAAATACAATCATATACCTCCTTGGACATCCATGTGATTGACAGAAAAAAGGAAGAAAAGAAATGGGAAAAGGAGAAAGAGAAAACAGGGGTGCCGACCTCCCTGGCCGGCCTGGCCGGGCTCCTAGGCCAGACCGCTCGGGAGCTGCCCCGGTCTTGGCTTTCTCCACGCCGGGCACAAGGCCGGGTGCCCCGGGCGCTGCCCCGGCCCTGCTCCATCTCCACGCCTGCCCCAGGCCGGGTGGGACGCCAGCCCCAGGCCCGCTCCTGCCAGCCCCAGGCCGAGGTGGGAAGGGGGCACCAGCCCCAGACCGGGTTTCAGCCGGCCCCACGTAGGATTGAGGCCGGGGTGGGATGGTGGCGATGTCCTGGCCGTCCTGGCCGCCCCCCTCGGCCGGGGTGCACTGAAGTGAAGGGGATCCCCCCAAACGGCCGCTTTTCGTCCTCCGGTATAAAAGGGGATTATCCCCTACCTTTAGTGGGTGTCAACTAAAACTCACTCTCTTCACCATTGTTGACCACCTCCAAGCTCAAGCATCTCCCCAAATCCCCAACCAAAGCTCGTGATACTTTGGGATTTGGAGGAGACATCCCCGATCTACAACTCCACCAAGCCGATTAGAAATCACCCCACTCATCCTTTAGGGATATTGTTGTTCTTAGTTCATCGGAGCAAAGAACCTTGTTCCTCTTAGCTCATCAAAGCTTGGAGGCTTGTTGATATCCCCGAAGCTCTTGTGCTCGTGGATCTTGTTTCTTAGAGTCTTGGTGGCTCTCGAGATTTCGTGAGGACCCTCCAAAGTTGTGGAGTGTGCCTCATCCTTGTAAAGGTTCTAGTTGTCAACCTCACGATAACATAGTGATTCGATACTCTCCACATCGGTGGAAGGACTCAAAGGAGATACGGTATGCCATTTGAGGGCTACTCGGTGTTCCACTTTGGTGGCACTGCACCACTCCAATGAAGCTTAACTTCCATTGGGAAGTGAACTTCGGGATAAATCTCCGTGTCATTGTGTTCGGTTATTCCTCAACTTACCTTTAATTGTTACTACTAGCTTAGTCATATATTTACCTTGTGCTAGCTGTACTTTCTCAGCATATAGGATTGTTCACCTAGTTGCATAATCTAGACAATCTATATTTGATCACTATCTTGTTAAATCAAAAAAGAAGCTAAAATTTGTAGTTAACCTATTCACCCCCTCTAGTTAACCTCTCGATCTTTCAATTGGTATTAGAGCCTCATCTCTTTATTAAGGGCTTTACCACCTAAAGTGGAGGAAAGGATGGCTAATGATCCCGTCACCATGGAGCGGATTCAAAAGCTAATCCAAGCTATGATTGATAGCTCCGAGAAAAAGATGGAGGGACTAATAAAAGAATTGAAATCTTCCTATAATCAATCTAGAGAGAATGTTTTCTTAGATGAACATGGAAATCCCATTGCATCTAAGGAAGCAACCGCAGCATCGGCACCTGGAAATGGTAGTAGTGGAAATTCCTTTGGCTTTGCTTATAACAATGCTCCTAATGTTCAACATTCACATGTTAATCATCTTGGTGCACCTCCTATGGTAGATAGGAGTCGTTTTACTAACTGGAAAGCTTCTATGAAGTCTTACATGTGCAGCTCTTCAATGCAAATATGGAGAATTGTTGATAAGGGGTATGAGCCAAAGGATCCCTTGAACTTAAGCTTAAGTGACATCATAGATGAGCAACTCAACGCTCATGCCATGCACATGTTGGAGAAGGCAATGGAAAAGGAAGGTGTTGAGCACATCCGGTCCTTCTCAAGTGCAAAGAAAGCTTGGGATTGCCTTGTTGATATGTATGACGGCAACATCAACCTTCAACGATCCAAGAAGTCAATTTGAACCTCCCCGAGAGCTCCATCGACTCGTACGAGGAGCTCTATCTCCGGTTCATCGCCAACTTCAAGGACTCATACGAGCGCCCCCTCTCCCACAACGACCTCCATGTCGTGCGTCAGTGCCCAGGAGAGACGCTCAGCCTGTACCTCTAGTGCTTCATCCAGACGCGCAGAAAATCATGTGTATCACGGACGCGGACGTCATCTCCGCCTTCCAAGAAGGAGTCACCAACGAGCGTATGCTCGAGGAGCTTGGCATCAGGGACGGCCTTGTAGTGTTCCCAGATTTAACTAATTCAAGAACACCTGTGTTATTGTGCTAGTCCTTGGATCGATTAATAGCACCACAATACAAAATGAAATATAATGCAAATGTGTCAAATTCTATTACATCGCATAATCCAATCTTTACAAAAATAATATTACAACTTTCATAGTCTTAGAAGACTAGCAGGATACAAAGTATTACAGCGGAAAACATAGAACAACATTGAGCCTCATCTTCTGCATGTGCCACAGGCAAAACATGTTGGCGATAGACTCGAGATCCTAAATGAAATCCTCGCTCGTCTTCAGATTCATCTGGAGGATGGAATATGCAGGCACAAGGGGTCAATACAATTTAATGTATTGGCAAGTAACACTATGGTGGATATAAATGGCAAGACTAATACTACATGTTTATTTGGTTGATTGGAGTCCTTGGCTAAGTTTGCATAAAACTAGTTTTATCCTACATCTTTTGTGAAACAAACTTTTCTTTTCAAAAAGTAGCATTATTGGACTGAGATCCAAGCACCACAACTAATGTTCACTTTGTCAAATTTTACTTATTAAAAATGGTGATGTGATTCTTCCGTCATCCTTGTCCATCTGCTCGATTGTCGAGACATCGTAGTAGTTTTCACAGACGGGGGTGCCATGAGACTACGGGTAGAGACGTGGGGAGACGTGGTTGCGTGGAAGACAGAAACACTGGGCTTACCCAGGTTCGGTACGTCGTAGTAATACGGCGTTCCTACTCCTGCAATCTCACTTATCAGGACTAAAGCCTGTGTATACAAGTACAACGTGAGGTTCTGTTTAGCTATTCGCTGAGGATCAACTTCCCGGCGAGTTAGCCTATAGCTTATTGTCTATCTATCATATCTCCCGTCCGGCTTTATATAATAGCCGGATTAGGGCATACAGAGTAAGAAACCTAGAAGACTACGGTAGCTATTAACTTGGAAAGTAAAGAATCCGCCTTCTACTCCAAGCCAGATCACGTGGGCCGTGATCCGGGTCCTTCTAGGATCCGGCTTCTGCGCGTCAACTTATTGGGCCGCCCAATGGACCGCAGCCCATTACCACTTGGGCCACCCTGGTAATCCGGCACTTTGACTACCATCTGATATACCCCTATTCGGTATATATCTGACAGTAGCCCCCAAGAAGGATTAAAACTCTGATTCGCCGTCTTTCGCCAAATGTATCTTGTCCGAGAAGTATTGGCCAGCAGTCTTGATTCTTATTTTTCTTCCTCTAAAGGAGATGGTAACGTAAAACTCGGAATCCAGGAAATCCGGCTTTTCTCACACGATCCTTCGCGGAGAAGGAACTTTCTACGTCAGCGCTTTAATCATGCTGACGCAAGGGTCGTTTGGGTTTCCAGCAGGAAACCCAGAAACATATCTCTGACAGATTCTCGCGGGAAACGAGGAGATAACCATAATCATCCTGTCGATTCATTTCCCGGATTTTCCGGCGAGTGACACGCGTTGGACATCCAACAGTCAAAAGAGCCGTTAGCACGCATCCTGACGGATTTCCGGCTATAAATATCCTTCTTCGTCCTCTGGAAGAACCTTCCGCTCCTCACTTCAAACGCCATTGCAGCGCCCAAGCTTTCAGCAGAGAGAAAATCCCGAATACGCACCGCGTCCAGGACCTCACCGGAGACGACCTAGCGCCGCCACCAAATGGCCTCTCCGTCGTCTTCGCCAACCCGCTCCGTCGCCCAGGAAATCGAGGACATCATCAACACGATGGACCGCCAACTGGACTCTCCAGTGCGTGCCGCCGGCGATGAGCCGATGAAGACCACGGGCACCGCGGCGGACGGGGGAAACCTTTCTGCCGCCGCGGATCTTGCGGGTTCCAGCTCCGCGCCCACCCCGCCGTTCTCTCCCGAGACGGCGGAGGAGAGAATCACGCTCGTTGGCGACGAGCTTGCAGCCGTGGAGGCCGCCGCGTCCGCCGCTGCCGCCGGAGAAGAAGAGATGGAATTTGTCGGCAACTGGAGTCTGAGTAAAATTCCTCCTTCCCTCCTTCCACAAATGGAAAGGGAAGGGCTTGTGGTTAGAGGCAAATGGCGGAACCCGGAAGAAGAGTCCGAGCCCATGCCAAGAGACGAAGAACGCGTCCTCCTTACTTCTCACATTGCGAGAGGTATGGGTTTGCCACCTTCCGCCTTTTTCTTAGAAGTCCTTAACCATTACGGCGTTCAGCCACACAATATTTCACCCAACTCTATCCTCTACCTAGCTGGTTTCCAAGCCCTTTTTGAAGGGTATTTAGGAATAGTTCCCAGACTAGATTTTTGGCAATATTGCTTTGAAGTGAAGCGAAACCTTATAGAGGGTGTTCTTCCCATCTGCGGAACTATCTCTTTCATTCTTCGGAGTTTCAGGGAAGATTGGTATCCAAAGATGAAAACATCGGAACCCGTCAAATATTGGACGAGTTCCTTCTTTTACCATCAGGACATCCCATTTCCCGGAAGGGAAAACGGGGTTCCTCCATTCGTCAATTCCGCCGCCGCTCCTCAAGAGAGTTGGGCAGTTGAAGCAGTACAAACGTTGCCGGAAGACCTGATGAAGATAAAACGGCGTATCGCCAAACTTACTTCTTCTCAGCCCCCCTTAATTGGAACAGACACTGTCTTATGCTGGTTTGGACGCCGTATTCAACCTCTCTCTTTTTGTTCCCGGCTCCTTTACGAATATGAAGGGCCGGAAGATAGCATGAGAGGGACGGACGAATCTTATTCCAAAAAGGATTTCAAGAAACGAGTCAACCAGCTGATCACTACATGTGATCAATACTTAGAAAGTCTGGAAATATATCATGAGGAAACCTAGCACCTAAGGTATTTTTATTTTCCTTGCTTTCGGGTTTTTCTCGGATTATCTCTTTTCTCCGATTTAAACGAATCATTGCTATTTCCCTAGTTCGACGAACTTAAGGGAGCTGATCTTGCTTCCGACGCCGAGCTTGACGAATTACATGCCAGCTTTTATGGCGGCCAGAAACGCAAAAGGCAAGTGACCTTCGAAGAAACGATAAATGTTGACGGAATCCCCATCGCCACATCTAGGTATTCTACTGGAGATTTTTTAATCGTCATTCCCTTCCGGTTCTTCGAGATATTTACTTCTCGGATGTTCCCTTTTCAGCCTTGCTCCAGCTCCTTTGAAGACAAAGAAATTGAAGAAACATAAAGCTGCGGCTATCAAAAGAAAACCTTCTTCTGCTGCAGTTTCTCCTCCTTTAGCTATGTTTAGCAGGGAGCATAAAACCACGAACTCGGATAATCAATTCCAGCAATCCAGCCAGCCTATCGCACCTATCATGGGTGCGAGGGAAAGGGCGGAACCACAGATGGGTAGAAATCTTCAAGCATCTGGGGAAGACGAACCTATTCCCAATTTGGACAGGAATGTCCGGATAAAGGAAGAACCATTTGATGAACTCGGATATATCCGTCCAGAAGCTAGGAAATTCTTCGCTCCTGCCCCTCTAATCCGTCCTTGGCCACAGGGCGGGCTAATTATCCGAAATGATTTCGTATTTTCACCTCGTCAGGTCGTGCAAGATGGCCTTCATCACGTTGGGATTCTTTTTTCTGAATATGCAAAAGAATTCAACGAAACTTTGTCAAACTTGCGTGAAATGAGCCAGGTAATATCTCTAGCCCCCAAGCAATAATTTGAAAGTGTAGTTTCCACTTAATGCTTCTTATTACGCTTGTTCTGACTTAAGCGTTTGGCTTTCATTTCCGTGTTTCAGCATACCGCTGATACCATAAACTTGGAAATTTTTAATAAACTTAACGTCAAGAATGAGGAAGTAAGAACTCTTCAATCTATCATTGATGTTAAGAACAATGAGCTGGCATCATCTCAGCTACAACTTTCGGAAACATCAGGTATGCTTTATTCTCTGAAGTTTTGTATCCAGATTTTTACTAAGTATTTTCCCGAGTTTTTTCTAAAACCCGGAATTTTTTCCTTGCTTTCCAGATGCTTTGGCTAAGGCCAAGGAAAGAGCTGAAGATGCGGTTAATGCCGCACGTCTCCGTGAGGAGAACTTGGACCTTCATAAGGAGCTTATGAAGGTTCAAAAAGATCTGGAAACCAGCAATCTGGCCCTGGAATTGCTCAGTCCAAGGCTTCCGAGCAGGCGGAAAAGGATAAGTCCACTATCCATGACTTGGAAAGTATCTTATTTCTGCGCCTAGAGGAAGGCTCCGAAATCGACAAGGTTCTCGGTAAGTTTATTTCATTTACCGGTTTTTCCATGTCTTGCTTTCTTTCTCTGCTTTTTCACTTAACCTTTTTGGTTGTTTGTTATGAAAAAACAGGAAATTACCCCGGTCTTACTCGTATTGAAAAAATCCGAGCCTTTGGGAAGGTGTGGACTGCGATCAGAGCTGCTGGGATGCACCTGATCAACAAGTTCCTCCCCTCAAAGACTTTGGAATTCTCGGAAGTTTATAAACTTCCGGGTGCTATCCTGGAGGTGGCGGAGTCCAAGGAGTCCACCTTACGCTCCGTAGCACGGGGTGGTGCACGCATGGCTCTCGGCCTTATGCGTATGCATTACCCTGGTGCCAAATCTTGGCGCGTGGCGTCCGGTATCCCTCAAGGATACACGGAAACCCAGCGAACCACCATCTTTGATGAAATCAAAGGTCACGCCACCAAGATCGCCTCCATGGTGAATATCTCCATCACCTATCCAGAAGAGGAGATCCCCATAGCCCCCGAGAATGACAGCAGCGAAGAAGATTCAGATGCTTGAAGGGCCGTCCTTAACCTGGATAGTGGAAGTAGAAAATAGGAGCATTACTGCACTTTTTACAATATAATTTATATTGTAATGCTTCTATTCTTTTGTATAAACAAGAACTCCGCCTTTTGCAGTTTAATTATGAGATTCTTCGCAAGGTTTCCGGGTTTTAATATTCCTTTGTCTTCTAAGTTCTCTGGCTTATGTGTTTTAACTGTCCTTAGTGTTTGAAATGGCTCAATAGTACTATGAATCGTCATGCCGAATTACTGGGTAAAACCAATCAGTTCAAACTCGGAAATATGGATCATACTAAGGGCATTTTTACTAACTAGTTCCAGTGACCCAGCACATAAACAATCAGATAATACTTAGAGAAAGGTAAGGAATTTTTTCAATGAAACTTGGGCACGCAGGCACAATCCGAGTTTCCTTTAGCCGTTAGTAGGGTGAAAATCATTCAGTTTTTAAACACCGAGCACGCAGGCACAATTCGGGTTAACATTGAGTATTTGTAAGATCATTGGGAAATATATAAGGTGGAATCATGCTTTGTACTATAATAAACTTGTAAAAACATGAATATAAGAATTCCGACAACTTTATTTCATGATCTCAAAGATGTTTACATAGAAATTGAACTAAGTATAGAAGGGACGTAACTGCTGGATACTCCAAGGCCTCTTTGTCTCTCCTAGTTCATCATCTATCTTTCTCTTTCTTTTGCGATTCGGCTTCTCGGGGTCGTCTTCCGTGTCCCGAATGTCAACAAGATAATATGATCCATTCTTCATGGCTTTACTGATGACAAATGGTCCTTCCCATACTGGGGCCAATTTATGCTTTCTTTGCTGCACCAGTCTCAGCACCAAGTCACCTTCTTTAAAAGAACGATGTCTGATTTTACGACTATGGTAACGTCGTAAACCTTGCTGGTAAATGGCGGATCTTTGAAGCACAACCTCTCGTTCTTCTTCTAAGAGATCGACGGCATCCTGTCGTGCTTCTTCGGCATCCGAGTCATCGAAATCCCGCACTCTCGGGCTATCATGGATCATGTCCGTTGGAAGAATTGCTTCCGCACCATAAACTAGGAAAAACGGGGTTTGCCCAGTTGACCTGTTTGGTGTTGTCCGAATACTCCAAAGCACGGAAGGTAACTCTTCTACCCATGCTCCAGCTTCTCTATGGAGAGGATATTCGAGTCTTGGGCGTATTCCTTGCAGGATTGAGCTATTCATTCTTTCAACCTGTCCATTGGATTGCGGGTGTGCCACGGATGCAAGATCTAGGCGAATTCCCGTTTGTCGGCAAAATTTTGCCAACTCTCCAATAGAGAAATTTGTCCCGTTGTCAGTTATTATGCTGTGTGGAACGCCGTATCTCATGACTATGTCAATGATGAAATTTCTGGCAGTTACACCGTCAAGCTTTTTGATGGGTTTAGCCTCCACCCACTTGGTATATTTGTCCACAGCTACAAGTAGATGTGTTAGTCCACCTCGTGCAGTTTTGAATGGTCCCATCATATCTAGCCCCCAGACCGCAAACGGCCACGTAATGGGGATAGTTTTAAGTGCTTGGGCCGACATATTAGTCTGTTTGGCGTAATATTGGCACCCTGCACATGTATTCACTATGTGCTCAGCATCTGTCTTGGCTGTTAGCCAGAAAAACCCGGCTCGGAATGCTTTTTTAACTATGCTTTTTGATTGAGCATGATGTCCGCAATCTCCGGCATGGATTTCTTGCAGGATTTCTCGTCCTTCTTCTGGCGAAATACATCGCAGAAAAATTCCGGAAGTATTGCGTTTATACAGGCAATTGTCAATTACCGTGTATCCTTTGCATCGACGCTGGATTTGTCTCTGCAAGACTTCGTCTGCTCCTTCCGGGTACTTCTGATTAACTAAGAAGTTTAAATATGGAATTGTCCAATCCGGGTTGACGAGCATAACTTCAATTGACTCAGAAGCCAGGGGGTAATCAATATCTCCACCTTTTATGGATGGCTCGTACAAATGCTGGACGAATACACCTGGTGGTAGGATCTTTACCCTTTCTGACCCCATGCGGGCTAACGCATCTGTGTTCCAATTTTGCTCCCTTTTAACGTGGAGTACTTCGAATCCGAAAAAACAAATAGCAAATTCGTCCACCGTTCTCCGGTATTCGGCCATTATAGGGCTTTTTGCATCCCAGGTTTGGTTAAGCTGATGCTGTACCAAATCCGAGTCGCCGTAGCACAAGATGCGTTTGACACCTATTTCTTTTGCAATATGCAAGCCATGAAGCAGAGCTTCGTATTCTGCCACGTTGTTGCTGGCGTTGAAGTGTATTTGTAATAAGTACTCCATTGTGTCTCCTTTAGGGGATTTTAAAACTACACCAGCTCCAGCGCCCTCCTTCATCTTGGATCCGTCAAAGTGCATGATCCAATACTCGGACTCCGGCATTGGTGTTTTCTCCATTGCTTCCGTCCAGTCGGCGACAAAATCTGCCAAAACCTGGGATTTTATTGTCGTCCTTGGCTGATACTTAATGTCGAAGGCTGCTAGATCGATACCCCATTTGGCTACTCGGCCAGTTGCCTCCGCATTGTTTATTATATCCCCTAGTGGTGCTTTACATACCACTGTTATGGAATGTCCTTGGAAGTAATGGCGCAGTTTTCTAGATGCGGAAAATACGCCATACACTAGTGGAAACAGGGGCTTTAGTCCCGGTTCGTAGGCCCCCTTTTGTCCCGGTTGTGCAACCGGGACGGGGCCTCCGGGACAAATACCCCTCCCCATTGGTCCCGGTTGTGGCAGGACCCGGGACAAATGGGGCTGACCACGTGGCCCGAGCGCTGGAACCTGGCCAGGGCTATTAGTCCCGGTTCTTAATACGACCCGGGATGCATGCCCCTTCTGCCGCGGCAGGGCTTTTGCCCTTTTCTCTGCCGCGGCAGGGCTTTACAATTTCCGTTTTTTTGGTCCCCGAGACCTCCTGGCGGCCCCTCCCCGGACCTCGAGAAAAGAGGAGCCTCGGTGTACCCTCCACCGAGCCCCCGGATCGCACGAGTGAATAAGTATATAAAGCAGAATAAGAAACACTTATATTACAGAAGCAAAGTATATCGATCATATTATACATGACCGATGGAGTGTATTACAAAATCAAACTTAGTTCCAACCGGAGGCATGGTACTCTCCATGTACGTTTATGACCTCTGCATCTAAGAAGCCCGCAATTTCCTCCTGAATTGCTCGTATGCGGTCCCTAGGTAGAAGACCGTCCCGAAGCCGTTCGATCTAATATAAAGAAGAGTGGTCACTAAAATATATGAAGCTAAGTAACTAAAATAGAGTAATAAGAAGAATTGACGATTAACGTACATGAAGTTGTTTTTTAAATTTCTGCCGCTGGGAGATGTGGTCTGACGAATGAACTCGCAAACGTAGTATCCACATAAGTTACTCCCGTCTCCTTGTTGCAAGCACTATACGAAGATTGTTTCAATCAAAATAATAATCAACCAGGCATGATAATGGAGATGGGCACGGATCTAGATAGTACTTTACTTGCACAACATCAAATGTAAGTTGTTTTTCCCATTCACCGCGAGACTTCCTTATGAACCTCTTCCAAACCCTACCCGAGAAAGAAAAAGAATAAAAAGAGTTAGTAATTACTTGATGTCCGAAAATGAAACAAAGTAGTCGATATATTGCCATATATAAATACTGAATATTAATAAAGATTGAAATTACCGCTGGATCATTTCCTGCATGTCAGCCCACATTGAGAGGGGTTTACGTTTTGGGTCCATTACAATTACTTTTCCTTTGTCAATTTGGAAGATTAGCAGAATAGTGGAAGCTGCGCACGCAGAACTCATCAATTAGTGAACATCGAGTAAGGAAACAGAATGTTCACAACAGAGTAACACTTACTTGAAGTTGTAAGGAAATAGTATTTCCCGTCGGTGTTGGTTAATATTATTGCCCTCAGAATATTTTTTTCTGTATCCTTGGGATATTCCTGAAGAGCCTTGTCATAAATAATATTTGGATCAATGAACCCAATATCATAGATTCCCTCTTTTGCATTCGAGAATCTGCATTCTGCAATTAATATATGAGTGTACTATATATATATGAATATGCAATTGAATGAGGTGAGCTAGAGAAATAAGTGCTTACAGACAATAGGCACTAAGGATAGATTTGTCGAGGGCCTGCTGCTGGTATAACTGAAACAATTCCTCAAATTGAATCATAACCATTCCATTTCCAGTTCCATAGTGCTCGTCCTTAAAGCTGAGACATAGCCAGTCCTCAGATTCATTAGCGGCTTGCATATACCAATTATGCACTCTTCGCATTTTCGTTGGTAGATCCTTTATCTCCTCGGGTTTGACAAGAGGCTGCCCGGACTCGTATTTGTACGCACATTCAGCTGCCGGGAAGTAGTTCACTGTTTGCATATACCAGAGTGGTTTCTGAACTATTTTGGAGGAAAGATACCAGGAACTGTCAAATTACAAGCCCCTAATGGTATTGCATTTGATGTTGCAGTTATGGAGAACATGAACAGAACAATCCTCAAGTATGGGTGGGCGGAACCCATACTTGAGGATTATTCTGTTCATGTTCTCCATAACTCTCCAACATCAAATGCAATACCATTAGGGGCTTGTAATTTGACAGTTCCTGGTATCTTTCCTCCAAAATAGTTCAGAAACCACTCTGGTATGACCTGTATAGCAGGCAGGAACATGCGAAAAACAAAAGAGAATGAGGCAGTGAAAATACTCCGACAAACTTGAGGAAACCCCAAAAAAGAAGATTTTTTAGTAACTCACCAGACTAATGCCCGTGTTAGAGGAGAGCAAAGCAACACTAAAACGAAGAAAACAGATATTGCTGCTGTATGATTGTGTTGAAGAAGCAAAGACGGGACCAAAGGTTACCAGCAAATTTGGTAACCTTTGGTCCTGTCTTTGCTTCTTTAACACCTTCATACAACAGCAATATCTGTTTTCTTCATTTTAGTGTTGATTTGCTCTCTTCTAACAGGGGCATCAGGGATGCCTCTTCATATCTGAATTTTAATTGATGTTGTTATTTCTAGACAAACTAAACTCTGTCCATACTAGCTCTCAGCGCGCCCTAGCTCGCACGAGCTAGAGGGTTGGCCCTCTATATCCCCTCCCGACCCGCACATGTAGGGGTCGACGGGCCACCCCCTACCCAAACTTGTAAAAAATCGTTCGGGGTGGTCCATTTACGGGGTCTGCTAGATGGCCGGGTATAGCTAAAATTTCTAACATTTCTAAACTAAAATTTCTAACATTTCTAAACTAAAATTTCTAATATAAAATTTCTAATATTTCTAACATTTCTAAACTAAAATTTCTAATATAAAATTTCTAACATTCATAAACTAAAATTTCTAACATTTGTAAACTAATAATTCTAACAATAATAAAAAACAGTAATTAAGTAAAAAAAAGAAAGAAAAACAAAAAAGGCCCCAGATTAGGGCGAGTAGAGGCAGGCCTTTTACCTCCTCTTGGGGCAGCGGCGGGCCGGCGGCGCGGGGCAGCGACGGCACGGGGCAGCGGCGGCGCGGGGCAGCGGCGGCGCGGGGCAGCGACGGGGATCGAGGGGCGGCGCGGGGGCAGCGACGGGGATCGGGGGCGGCGCGGGGGCAGCGACGGGGATCGAGGGGCGGCGCGGGGCAGCGACGGGACCTAGAGGGGCGGCGCGCGGCCGAGGCGAACGGGAGAGGGCGCTAGGGGGGTGGGTGCGCTCGACGGAGTCGGGAGCGGCACCACAGAGGAGGATGCCGGCGGGCGCGAGGGGGCGGCGCGGATGCCGACGGGGCGAGGGGGTGGCGCGGGGGGACGGAAAATTGGGCAGCCTGGCGGCGTCGATTTGGTCCCTGCGCGCGGTCTGGAACTGAAAGGAGCGGGGACGTGTTTTATATCCTATGACCCTTTCGTCCCGGTTGGTGGCAACACCGGGACGAAAGACCCTTCGTCCCGGTTGGTGCCACCAACCGGGACGAAAGACCCTTCGTCCCGGTTGGTGCCACCAACCGGGACGAAAGGGCCCGGCTGGTCGCCTGCGCCAGAACCAGCTGGCCGGCGCGACAATTGTTTTAGCGCCAAATTTTGAATATCTTACATATGTAAGTGAATAACTTCTACATACTTTCAAATTACGAAAAAATTACAACATTAAAATTGTTTGAAATTGCGTAAATAATTCAAATCCGTTTTGGGCAAACATACTGGCTGATCCTATTGATTGGCCTCCATCTACTATTCCTCTTTCTAGCCAGGTAATAATAAGAAATATAAAACTATTACCATTTTTCTTTCTTGATCAACTATCTCCCTTATGCTGGTAGCCACCATGCATTTACAAACCGGTGTATTAGGATCTGTAATGCACGAAACTCCTATAAACCATCCAACCATCTGCAGGGAGGTCAATATAGGAAAGATGACAAGCACTGGACATAGGACGAAGTGATTAAGCTAGCCAAGGGTGTTGAGAAATATGGCGCTGGGCAATGGAAAAAGATCGAGCTTCATTACTTCTCACTACCTGACGGAGAACCAGTCCGATCAAACGAAAATCTGAATGTATATATAGAAGTCTACTCCAAAAAAAAAAGTGGTTATTGGCAAATATGGAAGTTGTTTTATCTAGCAGATGAATAATAAAGTGGGTGTAGAACAAAACAAACGGTATCGCCATCACACAGCCCAACCGTGGCTACTGGGTGCATATATATATGCATACCAAATGCACGGTTGGACGTATGATGGCGAATCCGGATGTTTTGTATTTGAGAGATGAACTGACCGGGGTGTATGAAGCTGGGCTATATATAGGGTCCTCTGGCTCAAAAAGTGTTGAGCTAGGGTTTTGATCCAACGGTTAAGAAACACCTCATCCAACGGCTCACAGCAGCTCGAAAGAAACACACCGTAGCCCTGATCGAACGGCTCACAACAGCTCGAAAAAACACACCCGGATCCAACGACTCACGAGCGCTTGAAAGAAACACACGATCCGTGTGATTCTATCTGATTGGTCCAAACGAAACCCTAATTCCCATTTTAGTCCCGGTTGGTTTCCCCAACCGGGACTAAAGGGGATGATCCGTTTCCCAATGAAACCCTAACCCATTCAGTCCCGGTTGGTGTCCCCAACCGGGACTAAAGGGATCGATGTTTTCTTCTCGCTATATATATGTATGCATTGCCACACCATTGGCATAAACACATACAAACTCACACTCTCTCATGGCTTCTACCATACCCACTCTAACATTCAACCAGGCCGAGGCACTTTCCGCCTCGAACTACCCCTGCCCGCCCGGCTACAACGTTCCCGCCGGTTGGATGCTGAGCGCCGGAGGAGTGCCGGTCCCTCCTCTTCCTCAAGGTGTGGCGCGTCGGGCGGCCATCACGAACCACTACTACCACGAGCTCACGGAGCAGCGGAGGAATCCCAGTTGGCATCCCGATAACCAGCATACTTGGGATGCCTTCTTCATCAATCGGCGTGAGAGGGCGCTCGCCAGGTATGAGGAGGACGGTCAGCCTCCTGGGAACTTTCACGAGGCCGGTCGTCGGCTATGGTGGTCCGGCCGGACTCTACAGAGCGTCATGGACTACATCAGGGCCGGCGATATCCCCCGCCTGCGCTACCCTAAGGCCCGGTCCTGGAGTCGTGATCTTCCGAGGGAGTGCAGAGCACCGTCAGACGATAGTGACGACGACGGCGGCGGCGGCGAGTACGACGACTACGAGTACATGTACTATAGGCCTAGGCAGGAGTATGACTAGTAGATCGATGCACTTTTGCCATTATGTACTGCTTTGTTTATTTAGATCTATGCTCTCCGTTTAGATTTAGATCCAATCTTGCCATTATGTGTACCGTGCCTTGTTTATCTATTGAAATACATGTCCCGCTCTTTTTAACGTCTATCGAAATGCCATTAGATCTGAATCCAACAAATCAGGAAAAACCACACGGAAAACAGAAAACAGACGAGCTAGAGGGCCACTGTTTGCCGGAATACAACAAATTTATTTTATTAAACAGCCAACAGAAAACAGACGCGCTAGCGCGCTACTCTTCGTCCTCGTCGTCGTCGGTGACCTCCTCGTCGTCGGAGGAGGTGCATGATGGTATTTCCGAGATAGGCCCCCACCTCGGATCGTCGGAGGCCCAGACTTCGCCGGCATGGTCGGCCCGACGGAGCGCTTGCAGCGCCTTCGTCCTCGCCTCCCGAGCGGCATCTAACTCGAGGTGGCGTTCGAGGCGCCGCTCCGCCCGCTCAGCCGCGGGTCTGCCATAGCTCCTCGTCGGCGCTCTCCTCACCGGATTGTTCCGGTAGTACTCGCGGACCACGCGGTCGTCCCTGGCGTCGACTAGGCCCTGAAACGCGCGGTGCCTGAGGTGGCGGTGGTCGGCGGCAGTGACGATCTGCGGCGTCGGCGCCCTGGCCTCCGCTTCCCAGGGTGTGGCAGTCGCTAAAATTCATCAACGACCGCGGGCGGCCGAGGCGCCAGGCCGCCGCGTCCCAAGCGCGGGCGGCCTCCGAGGCCGTCGCAAAGGAGCCAAGGGGGATGCGGTCGTCCCCGAAGCGGTCGCGGTGAAACATTCCGTTCTGCCGCGATCGAACTCCGCGGAAACCGGTAGTGTTGTTCCTCCTCGGAGGCATGGTGGTGGCACGACGGTGCGTGGAGTGGAGGTGCGGCAGTTTATAACGCGCATTCATGGCCACGCGTTACAACTCCCGCGCCACGCGGACAGACAATACCACCCATGCGCCACGCGGACAGACAATACAACCCTTGCTTAAAAAAAAAAGGGATTCGTCCCGGGTCGTGCCACGAACCGGGACCAATGCCCATGCGCGCGCCACGTGGCCTGTGGCTAGGGATTCGTCCCGGGTCGTGCCACGAACCGGGACCATTGGCTCCCCACGAACCGGGACAGATGCCCCCAGGTGGTTTCTGCTGCCTCGGGCACACGAACCGGGACCAATGCATGGCACTTGTCCCGGTTTTTGGTGCAACCGGGACAGATGCCCCCTGCCCCCCTGGACGAAAGGGGCTGTTTCCACTAGTGATATGCCAGTTTTTGATAGTGTGGGTACCTTTGTTTGGATTCGGAGAAAACTTCGCTTATGTAATACACCAGATGCTGGTCTGGTATGCTCTGTTCGTCTTTCTTCCGTTCCACAACAATCACTGCACTGATAACCCTGTTTGTAGCCGTGAGGTACAATAACATAGGTTCTTCGTCTTTTGGGGATGCCAAAATCGGAGCTTTCATCAAAGTTTCCTTCAACTGGGTTAATGCTGCATCTGCCTCTTCTGTCCACTCGAATTTGTCGGATTTTTTCAACAGCTTGTAGAGTGGTAAGGCTTTATCTCCCAGCCGACTAATAAATCTTCTGACGGCTGCAGCGGAACCCGTCAATCTTTGGACATCTTTGACACATGTAGGCTTGGAGATGTTCAAGATTGCTTTGATCTTTTTCGGGTTAACTTCTATTCCTCTGTGAGAAACGATGAAACCCAGAAGTTTTCCTGAGGGAACCCCGAATACACACTTTGATGGATTTAACTTCATCTTGTAAGTGCGCAAGTTTTCGAAGGTTTCTCGCAAATCTTCAAGGAGCGTATCTTTTTCCTTGGTTACGACAGCAATGTCGTCCACGTAAACGTGGACATTTTTGCCAATCTGGCTATGCAAACATCGTTGCATGCAACGCTGGTAAGTTGTACCTGCGCTCTTCAGGCCAAATGGCATGGTTATGTAATAGTACGTCCCATAAGGGGTTATAAAAGAAGTCTTAATTTGATCTTCCTTTTTCATGCGTATTTGGTGATACCCGGGATATGCATCCAAAAAGCATAAAAGCTCAGAGCCTGCGGTGGCATCTATTATTTGATCGATTCGCTGTAACGCGAACCTGTCTTTTGGACACAGTTTGTTCAAGCCGGTGTAATCTATACACATTCTAAGAGCAGTGGTGTCTTTCTTCGGTACTAATACCGGATTTGCAGACCATTCAGTGTGTATTACTTCCTGGATGAAATCTGCTGCTAAAAGCCGGATAATTTCTTTGCCAATAGCCTTCCGTCTTCTTCCGTCAAATCGAGGGAGACCTTGCTTGACGAGTTTGGAGCCTGAATCAACTTAAGTTGATGCTCAGCAAGTTCCCTGGGTACGCCTGGCATGTCAGCTGGACACTAGGTCAAAAATATCCCAGTTCTCACGGAGGAACTTGATGAGCTCGCTTTCCTATTTGTCGGTCATCCCAGTTCCCACGACGACGAACTTTGTCGAATCTTTGGGATCTAGGATTACCTGTCTTGTGTTCTCGGAAGCCTTGAAGCTATCTGCTGGCTTCCGGGTTTCTTTTCCTGCCGGCATTTCTGTCGGCGATACCTCCTTGGCCAGCTCCTTCAACTCTTCCTTTGCTATGATCTTCTCAGCGCAAAGGGCGTTCTCTTTTTCCAGCTTGTTCGCCAGTTTGAAGTCTCCAGTTATGGTGATTACTCCTCCTTTTGGCCCTGGCATCTTCAGCTTGTTATAGATATAACATGATCTTGCCATAAATTTGGCGAAAGCTGGACGTCCGAGTAATGCGTGATACACGCTTTCGAACGGCACCACCTCGAAGGATACTTTTTCCTCATGGAAGTGATCTTTTTCTCCGAAAGTGACATCTAGGGAAATTTCTCCTAGGGATCGTGCTTGCCTACCAGGAACAATGCCATGGAAGCGTATGTTGTTGTGATTGAGTTGGGTCTCGGAGATTTTCAGATGCCTCAGCGTATCCAAATACATTATGTTAATGCTGGATCCTTCATCCATCAGCACTCTTTTTAGCCTAGTGTTCTGGACAATAGGGTTTACAACAAGAGCTTGCGTGCCGGGTTCAGGGATATTCCCGGGATGATCCGTCTGATCCCAGGTAATTGGCGTGTTTGAATACTTCAAGAATTTAGGGGTTGCCGGAACAACCGCGTTTATTTCTCGAAGCGTTCTTTTTGCCACCTTTGCTGATGGAGTTGCTAGGAAAGTTAGAGCACATTCTCCATCAACTCTCGGAAATTTGGGTTCGCCTTTTCGCTGTTGTTCCTGGATTTTTTCTTCAGTGTCCGATTCACTGTCTTCTTATCAGCTTCTGGCTTTTTCTTGGAAAATTTCCTTTTGGAATTCTTCCCCTTGTTTCCGGATCCTGCACTGCCTTTCATGTGCTTGTTCAGCCGGCATTGTGTGTTCGTATGGGTGGGTTTCCCAAATTGCGAATGGTGGACGCAGGGTTCCGACTTAATCTTTTCCCACTCTTCTTTGGTGTAGTTGATTGGTTCTGAACTGCGTCCTTTCCACCTGTTCCCTTTTTCACTTCCAAAGGCTATGTTGACCTCTTTGGGCTTTTGTGTTGCATCTGGAGTTCCTTTTTTCTCAGGGCGAGGGTTTTTCTTGGCCTGTATCAATGTATCGATACTGCCTCCCCTTGCTCTGATGTCGTCTTCGGCTGCAGCGTGTTCATTGGCGGTTGTAAGCATAGATCCGAGATCTTTGTGCTGTTTGGAACCAACCATGAACGGTACAAGTCCGGGTTTTAGGCCGTTGACGAAAGCGTGCATTGCTTGTACGTCAGTTACTCCAGAGCAGCTATTCTTCATTGCAGTCCATCTTGAGATGAAATCCACGTATGGTTCATCCTCGAACTGGGTGCAACGGTTAAGCTGGTTGATGCTATTCGGGCGTTTATAGGTTCCCCGGAAATGCTGAGTAAATACTCGAGCCATATCATCCCAGCTGTCGACAGTTCTTGATGGTAATCCATTGATCCAATCTCTGGCTCCCTCAAGTAACATTAGGGGAAGGAACTTTACAGCTTCCAAGTATGTCCCATTGTTAATCTGGACGGCTGTATAGTAGTCTGAGAGCCAGGTATCCGGGTTTGTACTACCGGTATATTTTTGGTACGTTGGACCAACTTTCGCAAAGCCAGAATGCAGGGTTATTCTTCGGATCCTATCAGTGAAACACTTAGGCCCAAAGTACAGATCATCCTTTTCCGCCCTATCCATGTGTGCGGAGTACCTGCCGGCTGAATGGACAGAAGGGGATCTACTCCGTTCTTTTCCATTGTTGCGCGTACGCGCTTTTCCGGGATCATCTCTATTTCTTCCGAGATCACGCTCCTTTGGATGGGGCGGAGTTCTGCTCCTGTGCCTTTCTTTATCCTTGCGAGGTTTCCGGGATATCTCGCGCCTGTGAGGTACATCATGTCTTCTAGCTTTTTCAGCTGGGTGTCTCGGAGGTGGCATTGCTTTGCCATCATTCCGGTGTTTCTCTTCCCGATCGTGTGGTTTGAGTACACCTTTCGGGAGATGGGATCCGGTTCTAGACGCTTCATCCCTATTGTCGGGATTTTTCTTGTCTTTTCTCGGATCCGCTTTCTTATCCTTTGAATTGTTTGAATCTCCAGGTTCTTCCGGTCCAGGTGCCCCAGCGGCGCAAGTGGCTGTTTTGCATAGGGCGGAGTCGTCATGCAACTTCCCTGATCGCTCTTGGCCCCGCTATTGTTGTTGCAATGCTTTTCCTAGGAAAGCATACACCCCTTGGAGTTTTTCATCGTTGGAGTACATGTCATTGTTAAGGATGGCGAACGCTGCTTCCACGTTTTCTGCTGCGGTCTTGTATATTGGTTCGCCTCTGGCATCCTTGTCGTTTACTTGCTTTTGCCAAGATGGGTTATGAAACCTTTCCTTTGGCGGCAGTACTTCCAGTCTTACGATTCCGGGTAACCTTGTAGGTTTTATGGCAGATCTATTCTTTCTCTCGTACTCCTCGATTTCTTCCTTCATGAGCTTGATGTCATCCTGGGTTTTTTGGAGGTGTTCCCGAGATCTGAGTAGATGTTGCTGTTGCCTCTTGGAATCTCGTCTCCTGGCTTCTAGCATCTCAGGGGGTTCGTTTAGTCCCACTGGCATTTGTAACAGATCATGTTCTTCTTGTTCTGTCATTGGCAGAACAAGGATTTCCTTGGTTTTCTTCTCCGCAGGCTTTATTCCGCTTGCATCTCCTACTTCCGGGCTTTCATCAGCTGGATCAGCCAATTTTTTCTTCCGGAGTTTATACTGGAGCTTTTTAGCGGCTTTGTGCTTCTTCTTGGAAGAGGGAGGCTTTTTGGCAGGTTCATCCTCTGTCAATTCCTTGACGTTGGGAAATATCGGAGAAGTTTCTCCATCTTCCCTCTCTTCCTCTGGCGGAGGAGTTTTAGGGCTTTCCTGACTACCGGCATCCATGTTTTCAGCCGGTTTTGCCACTAGTACTTCATGGAATCCCTCTTGGAGAGATTTTACCTTTCTTTCGAAGGTGTCCTCATCTTCATCTTCGGAATCGAAATCTTCCGATCCGGTTTCTGACTCTAATCTCGCCTCAATGGCGGCTAGCACCGAGTCAGCTTCCGAGTTCATCGCCATGTTAACGGATGTCGGATCTTCCACCTATGTAGTGGGTGTGCTGTTTTCTGCCTCTTGCACGGGTTTTCCATCGTCCGTGTTCTCGGCGACTTAGGATTGCACCATACCGATAAAGTGTGTATCACTTTCGTGTCGGCGAGCTGAGCAAAATCCGGCATCATAGTCATCTTTGACTGGGAATAGGGCGGGTGGGAAAAATTTGCTTCCACCGCAAAACCCCATGGCCTATGCAGTTAGTCCGATAAAGATATTTGCAGATCCGATCGGTAACACGCAGGCACTTACCAGATGATTTTTTTTTGACACCAATACTGTGGGGGAAACCCCCATAGCCCCCCATTTATTAAATAAATAAAAGGTTATTTACAAAACTGTACAATATATACAAGGGATTATGGGAGTGAATTAATCCATGATGTCAAAAAAACAGAGTGTGAACTCTTCACCCTGTACTTAAGCAGAGTGACTTCCTGTATAAACAGGGCCTTCCATCCTCTAAAAGTTGGCTTGATGTTCTTGAAGATCCATCCATTTCTTTGCTTCCAGATGCACCAGCAAGCCAGGATCACAATCTCCACAAAACAAGGTCCAGTAAAATGTTTTCTGGCATACCTGATAGTACAAGATGGTGAACCAGGTATCCAAGGGATCTGCAAGTAGTTCCAAATCCTTGTACTGAAGCTACAATTGAAAAATAGGTGCCTCCAATCCTCAAGAACATGTCCAGGACACAGGACACAATCAGAAGAAGTATTAATGTGGCAATGTCTACGAATTAACATATCCCTGGTATTAATTCTGTCATGCAGAAGAAGCCAAGGAAAAAATCTATGCTTAGACTGACACTTGCTCCTCCAATTGCAAAAGAAATTGGTCATCAGGGACAGCATAAAATTGGTGCTTATAAAAAGAGCTAGGACTTAATCTGCCACTAGAAAGTGGACTCTTCCATTGATCTGCAATATCAAGTTGCAAAGTAAACTGACCAATCATGCCATTTAACATCCTAAGCTCTTCATTTGCTTGAACTGACAGAGGTAAAGTAAAATTCTGGAGACAATCTGTGCCAAGCAGGAAATCATTTACAGACTGAAATTTGTCTTTGGCAAAAGAATAAAGTCTTGGGAAAGTTATCTTAAGAGGTTGAGGCTGCCTTATCTTCCCAAAACAGTACAGTGAAACCATTGCCTACCCAGCATGTAGTGTAGTTCCTGTAATTCTCAGATAATGCCAATATATTTCTCCACCAAAAAGAACCAGACTCAACCACAGCATGTGGAACAACCTTATAGTAATAAGCATCAGTAATAAGTTGTACCAAGGCAAGGCTTCCTGATTTATAAAATTTATCAAGATGTTTGAGTAAAAGAGCAGAATTCTGGATTTTCAAATTAATTACTCCCAGCCCTCCCTTTTTCTTTGGTTTGCACACCATATGCCAAGCTGCAAGTGATTGAGCTTTTTCCTTTCCTCTTTTACTCCACAAACAATGCCTTCTTGCTCTGTCAATAACCTCAATGACACCAGTAGGAATAACAAGAGAGAGCATATAATAGGTTGGCAGAGAAGACAAAACAGAATTCACCAGCACCAGTCTATCACCATATGACAAGAAAAGAGGAGGTGGCAGAGAGTCTCCTTTCTACTCTATCAATCAAAGGAGAGAAATCCTTGATAGTGGGTCTAGTGGTACCCATAGGTAAGCCAAGATAAGTGAAAGGCATAGACCCAATTGTGCATTGGAAAAGATCAGCCAGAACCTTAGCTTCCTCAGAAGTTAAGTTGATAGGAATCATAGATGATTTATGAAAATTGATTTTCAGGCCTGTAAAGGCAGCAGTGTTAAGAATATCCTTGAAAACTTTCAGGTCCTTTGCACATGCTGGAAGCACCACAATAGTATCATCAGCATACTGAATTATAGGAAAATCTTTTCTGACTGGGATAGGAGAGGAAAGGAGACCATCAGAGTAAGCTTTGTTTACTAAACTCTGTAACAAATCAGCTCCTACAACAAAAAGAAGTGGAGACAAAGGATCTCCCTGTCTAACTCCTCTTTTGCAGTGAAATTTTTTCCCAGGTATTCCATTAAGAAGAACAGAAGAGAATCCTGAAGCTAGAATTTCTCTGACCCAATTGAGGAATAATCTGGGAACCCTTTAAATTTTAAGACTTGTATAATGGCTTCATGGTCCAAAGTGTCAAAGGCTTTTTCAAAGTCAATCTTGAGAACCACAATTTTTCTTTTGGACTGCTGACATTGATACAAAAACTCAAAAGACCAAGCAAGGCAGTCCTGGATAGTTCTTCCCTTAATAAAACCATATTGATTATCATGAATTGTATCACAAATCACATTTTGCAGTCTATTAGCAATAAGCTTGGTGACAAATTTGAGACAAGTATTAGTCAAGGATATAGGTCTGAAATCATTGACAGTCTCAGGTGAGTTTGATTTTGGGATGAGAGTGATATATGAGTCATACTTTGTAAAGATAAAGTCCCTGAATGGAAATCATGGCATAGCTGAGTGAAATCATCCTTCAACACCTCCCAACATTTCTTAACAAGAGCCCATTGAAACCATCAGGTCCAGGTGCTCTATCAGTCTTAAGGGATTTCATAACTGATGCAATCTCCTCTGTAGTAAAGGGCTCAACCAAGCATTGCAAACTAATAGTTGGATGAAGGATATTGGAAAGATCAAAAAGCTGTGATGTGACAGATGGAATGCCCATTCTGTTTTTGAAACAATTCCAAAAAGCAGCTGCTTTGTGATGATGATCTATCAAAGAGACCCCTTCCTCATTTTTAATTTCAGCTATGTTAAACCTATAACGCTCTGTAGCTTTAGCATGGAAAAATTTAGTATTTTCACCTCCAAGCTGTACCCATCTGATAGTGCATCTATTCTTCCAGTAGGCAGACTGAGATAAAAGCAATTTATGCAGATGGGTTTTAACAATGTTCCTGAAATTAAATTCAGGTCTACTGAGGTTCCTCTCCTCCTCCAGTGTATCCAAGATCAAAATCACCTTATTGCATTTAGCAATTAATAGCTTCAGGTTAGAAAGATTTCTACCCCATCTCTTGAGCTCATGTCTGATGTTTTTTAATTTAGCAGTAATAGTGGCAGCCATGTTATTCTTCCTAACAGGCCACTTCCAGACTCTAGCAATAAGTTCCATAAATCCAGGTTGATGTATCCAGTGATTTTCAAAGCGAAAAATCTGAGCTTTAGGAATGTTGGTGGAGATTGAAACAACACATGGCACATGATCAGATGTAGATTTAGCAAGAGGCTTAACCAAAGTGTTTGGATAATTCAAAGTCCACCAAGTGCTAGTAAAGAACCAATCAAGTTGCTCAAGCAGGGGTTGATCTTGCATATTAGACCAAGTAAAGGATCTGCCTTTTAAAGGCAATTCAATCAGACCAAGATGACTAATAATTTCATTGAAAATGAAAATATCATTCATATCAGCTCCAGGTTTGTTCCTGTTGTCCACTGATCTAATAAAATTGAAATCTCCCACTATCAACCAATTTTCATATGTAGGAATGATTAAATCAAAAAGCCATTGAACAAAAAAATCCCTGTCAAGGCCACTACATGGACCATAAACAGTAACCAGAGTCCATGAGGAGAGATTGTGCTTTGAGGTAAAATTAATCTTAATAGCAGACTTGAAGCAGTCAATCAATTCTCCATCAAAAATGGAACTGTTCCAAAGAACAATAATACCTCCAGAAGCTCCCACAGAAGGAGAGAAAACAAATTTATCAAACCTCTTTGGACAAAAGGACCTAATGAAACTGTGATCAAAACTTTCACATTTAGTTTCTTGCAGACAGATAATAGCACATTGGCTCTCTTCAATTTTGTTATAAACCAGGATTCTTTTATTTTTATCATTTAAGCCCCTGACATTCCAATCCATCACTCTCCAATCCAAGAATAATTGTGATGTGTTATCCATTGACATTGATAAGAAAAGGAGCAGAATAGCTAGACCAGCCAGCTACCAAAAGAACACCAGGCATCAGAGCAAAATAACAATAATATGGTCCTATCAGGTCCACAGATAAGCATTTAGAAAATAGATCCATTACATAATAATATGCCCAGGAGGTGATAAGAGAAAACATAAGAGATCCAGACCAAAAGCCATTACATAAATGTTTGTCTAACATTATTTTCCTTGGTCTTTAGGGGAGTCAGGATCAGCATCAAGCTTGTCCTTAGTGAGCTCTTCCTCTGCAATCTCAAGAGCTCCCCCTGTTGGAGAATCACAATTGGAGTGTGGGGTGTAACAGAGGCACTGGCATCTTGAGGTCTAGCAGACCTTGGCTTCTTTCTTGGTTGTGGATTGTCCTGCATGGCCACCAACTTGAAGCCATTATTCAGAGCAGCCTGTCGAGTACTACGTCTGACAGAAGATTCCACAGTTGGAGTGCCTAAATTACACCTCCTTCTTTTCCTTGCAGTGACAACAGTAGCAGGTGAAGTGGAGGAATCGATTTCCTCAATAGTAACAGATGGCAGTGAGCCTGAAGATTTAGAAGAACCTTCCAGGTACAGTCTTCTGTCAGTCCTCTGTGCCTTGAAGAATCTTTTCTTGGCGTTGAACTGAAAAGTGTTTCCTTTAAAAGGAACAGAAGCTTCTGAAATCATTGTGAATGGGCTCGGAGAGAGCCCACTGGGCCTGGCAGAGGACATGCACAAGTAGGGAACTAATTTAGACATCAGCTTATCCCACTGCATCGAAGGGGGCAAGACAGGCCCATACATATGTGCATTTGTCTGAACCCATGGCCAGGCAAAAAGACCAGGGGCAGTGTGTGCAGCAGTGGCGGTGTGAACCTGCAGCATATTGACCATCAAGACATTCTGATTGACAGAGTTGTCAGAATCAGAACTCATTGTAGAATTGGACTCATGCTGGGGTAAGAGGTGGTCCCAGCCACCAACTTGCCCAGCAACAGGATCTTGGTCTTCCATAGCATCATCTTGTGGCTGCTGCACTGGAAAATCTGCAGCAGGCTGTTGTTCATTCCAGCCAAGTTCAGGAAACTGTGGCAACCCAAAATTGCCATGGTCTTCTTGCATGTGTCCAGGCATAGGATGGGGATTCCCATCCAATGGCATCTGATCCTCATCAGGGGGCATCACTTCATTGAACTCAGCAGATAATAGATAACAGGGTGCAGTCCACGACTCCCTGGCAGCACCCAAAGAGCTGAAATTTCCAAAAACAATGTCTCTTGGAACGAGCTGCGGTGAGATGAAGGTGACATAGACAAAGTCCTGTCCAGGACACCGTCTAGGTGATGCCAATGATGGAATCTTCCAAAGGGAGCAACTGCATTGGCAAGATCCCTCTCATTACGGAAGTCATAGGGAACTCCCAACAGCATAATCCATCCAGTACGAGTACCAAAAGCAGATCTGTGTAATTGTGTGCGGTTGTCATGATTAACAAACCGCACAAAAATATTCTCCTGCAACTCATAGGGTCCGTTCTGAACCAAGGCAGTATGCGCAGCAGCGCTATGCATCTTAAAGAGGCCAGTGCCAAAAAGACATGGCTGAGTATCCCACAACTCGCTGAAAGTTTGTTCGATGTAATCACGAACCTGAAGTCGCCAGAACTGCTCCTCCTCTGGCAACTGCTCTGGTTCCACAATGGCGACGCAGTAGGCTTCATGAGTTCTTGAGGGGGGAACAGCAGGCGTGTAGAAGGAACGGGGCAGCCGTGTAGGCC
The DNA here is from genome assembly GCA_028641055.1 of Alopecurus myosuroides. Taxonomy (NCBI): domain Eukaryota; kingdom Viridiplantae; phylum Streptophyta; class Magnoliopsida; order Poales; family Poaceae; genus Alopecurus; species Alopecurus myosuroides. The sequence continues at coordinate 557,919,754 of CM054057.1, forward strand.
CGCCGTCCACGACCTGGAATCCCTGCGGAACCCACCTTGCCGGATTGAGCTCGAAATTCGCCATTGGGGTTTTCGTGGAGTTTTCACCGAGAACAGAGGTAGGGGTTAACCGACAGGTGGTGGAGGCTATGTCAGGGAGTGGAGAAGTGGAATGCGTAACGGCCACGGGCGACGCTTGAGTACTCACTGACGGACACGGAGGCAACTTATTTTTTGGAACCCAAATAGGGGTTCGTTTACTAAAGCAATTCTTTTCAACATGTCCATAGTGAAAGCATTTACGACATCTGATATCACTGTGACAGCTAGATTTGTCGTGTTGCATAGATAAACATCTAGCACATTTCCAGAATCGGAAAGCCATGTCATCAATTACAGAAGCCAGTCCCAATTGACCAGTGTCTTCCACAACATCAGGCTCTTTAGAGGAGGATTCGAAGGAATTAGAAGAATCCAAAGAAGTAAAAGAACCAAAAGTGATACTCGTAGAATTAGACGGTTCAGAATATCCCTTGCAAGCATCATAGCTAAGAGATTCCGAGAAAACCAACTTCTTGCTAGAACTTCCTGTCTTGATAATAGATCGAGGAGGTGGCAACTTCAGAGCGTCTAAGCCAAGTTGAATTTTTCTTCTTACTCGGACTAACAAGAGTCCATTCTTTATTACATTCTTCTTGCCAATATTTGAATTCACTTAACCAATGAGGTCCTCCTCTACCCCAAAGATTAAACACACACTTGAATTTATCACAAGAAAAAGTCTTAAACTTATAAATATGAAAACCAACCAGCTTATTGGAGACATTGAAAGAATAAGTTCTATCCTTAAGATGTGAAACTTTTAAACTGCCACAAAAACCTCCAATAACAGCCTCTAGGGCAATAGCAACGGAATCTTCATTAAGACGGAAGCAAGAACGTGCAAAAGATACCACCATAATAAAGTGTCCCGTATAATAAGTTGGATGAACCGTTGAGGAGAAAAGACGATCAACCTCTTTAACAAATTTAAATCCATGGGAAAAATCCAGTCCCATAGAGATAGAATCAAAAACCGCCGAAGCACAATTCTCTAAGGTGGACATGTCGGCGTAATCATTATCAGCATTAATAGTGTCTGGAGTAACCGAAACCTCAGGTGTGGTTGACTCCTTGGCTAGATCCAAAGACTTAGAGATCCCGACAGGTACCTGAGCAATAGGAGAAGCCATGCATACGCCAACTAGGGCACAGTGAGCTGGAAATCGTACCTTAAACCCCAGATCAATTCTTTCATCAATAAGCACATGTCTCCCGACCAAAGCTTTGCCCTTAGCATCCTTAAGGCAGATCCAGTCACGGTAGGGTTCTTTGATCCAGAGGTGAAGCGTTCCATCATAGGACTTGACACGTCCCCGATCTAGATCTTTGGAGGTAGAATAGGTTACCTTCCAGATCCATGCAGGGGGTCGTGGGGGAGCCATCCAAGAGGAGGATGGCAGAGGAATGAAGTACCCGGTTGGAGAAGGGAAGTGGACGCCGGGGATTGGAGATCGCCGGCGGCTAGGTCAGGGATGTGGAGTCGCCTGAGTCGCCATCAAAACCACCCGCTTTTGTTATGTTATTCGATACCAGATGATTTTGCGCCGGTATGTAAGATCCATTGACGAGGAAGCGTCCGACGTCATCGTCGAACTCAGGCTTCCGAGAGTTATGGAACTGCCGATTCCGCCGAGTATCCCAGATCGGAACCTAACGCCTGACGTCGTCAGCCCCACGGTGGGCGCCAACTGTCGAGACATCGTAGTAGTTTTCACAGACGGGGGTGCCATGAGACTACGGGTAGAGACGTGGGGAGACGTGGTTGCGTGGAAGACAGAAACACAGGGCTTACCCAGGTTCGGTACGTCGTAGTAATACGGCGTTCCTACTCCTGCAATCTCACTAATCAGGACTAAAGCCTGTGTATACAAGTACAACGTGAGGTTCTGTTTAGCTATTCGCTGAGGATCAACTTCCCGGCGAGTTAGCCTATAGCTTCTTGTCTATCTATCATATCTCCCGTCCGGCTTTATATAATAGCCGGATTAGGGCATACAGAGTAAGAAACCTAGAAGACTACGGTAGCTATTAACTTGGAAAGTAAAGAATCCGCCTTCTACTCCAAGCCAGATCACGTGGGCCGTGATCTGGATCCTTCTAGAATCCGGCTTCTGCGCGTCAACTTACTGGGCCGCCCAATGGACCGCATCCCATTACCACTTGGGCCACCCTGGTAATCCGGCACTTTGACTACCATCTGATATACCCCTATTCGGTATATATCCGACATCGATGTTGTCCATAACCGGGGACACGGCTAAGATCTTAGTTTGTTGTCTCTACAGAATTTGTGCACTTTCACCTTTAGACTCAAATCAACCAAACATCCTATAAACCCTGAGTGCATTAAGGAAAGGAGAATAACTGAGACGAGATCTTTCAGAAGCAATAATTCAACCCAATGGAAAGACCTGTTCCACCTATAATTATGCTACATCTGCTTGTCAAGCGCATGCTGAACCCTCACAACTTAGTTGATCAAGACAGAGCCCATATGACTAAAGGATGCACTGGAAGCAATATGAACTTGGGGGACATCATAATCACTTAGGTCCTGGGTGGCATTCCTCAAGTGAACACCCCTCGAGGAGACACTCAACTCTCATCAGCCATACAACCAAATCCACCAGGTGGTTCATTTAAGTTTTTACTTAGAATTTTCCACAACATCAAGTAAAAACAAATTGTAACATTGCATAGCACCGGTCAACTTCTAAGGCTATAAATATAAGGTAAAAGAGATGGCTACACACTACTAGGATAATATCATAGTATAATATAACTTAGTAAAATTTCCTATCGTGCATACTACTCAAAATCAACTAATGCGTATAGGAAATAATGGATGGATGGATGGTGTGTTACTTTCCTTGTTGAAGTTGGTGAAGAAATCATACTCCTCACAAAAGATCGTTGCTCTCCGTAGAATCTATACATTGAAAACACAGTAACAAATTAAACAAGCATCCTAGCAATCAAATATACAAAGCAATAATCATAGAAAAATGGGTTTAACAAAGTTGGCTAATACAAGGTCAAGGTTTGAGTTTAAAAGATTCATTCTCCAATTGTTTCATATTTGTTAAGGGGTTAAGATTTCACTAATGATGGTCTAGATTGAGTTTGTAGTAACCAAACTTTATTGAAAACAGATTTATTTAGGAAGTTCCAAGAGTTCACTAAGGATGATCACACCACTTATTAAACCAAAGGAACACATGGCATGATTTGGCTAAGTTTTTCCATTTTTTGTTAAAGCTGGTGTAGGCTCTCCAAGGCTTCATGTTGTTAGTCTTCTTGAAGATCATCTTGAGGTTCTCCTGTGTCTTCCTCCTTAGTTTAGTGACTTTATTGCATCTTGTAGAACTTCATGGTTTTGGGACATAAGAGCTCACTAACATATTTAGCATGTGATGGACACCTAGAAGATAATCTTCACCCTCCTTTTGGAGAAAACAAAGAGTGATGGGGAACAAAATGATGTAACAACTATAGTGATCACTCCACTTGGATTCTTCTTCTTCTTCTTCTTTTCCACCATCTCTGGTTGAGTACTCTTCTTATGCTGAAGTTGGCTTCTTGTAGCAGTCTTGGTCGAAACCTCTCATCTCACTTGAGGAACTAATTATAAGTCTTAGACAAAAATAAACTTGATACCAATTCTCCTTGAATAGGTTGTAGCTCCAAGTCTTCACATTGGTTGGTATTCTTAAGGATAATCTTCATCCTCCTTTTGTAGCTTCCTCCTTGGTGTGATGACTGCATTGTCTTTGCAAAACTTGATGGTTTTGGTTCAAGCTAGGGGCTGGTATTGATCTAACGTAGCCATAACACAAGGTCTAAGGGAAAGAAAAGAAAGGGGAGGAAAACTTAGAGAAAGATGGGACTCGTCTTCTTGAAGTTCCTCTTGATTTTCTTCTAGTACTTCCACTTCCTTGAGTTTCTTCTGGTTGTGGTCATGTCTATGTCTTTTCTCTAAGTGATTTAATGATCTTCCATGTAGTGCTCCTTGTTGAGTTGAAGAATAACATCATAAGTGCCCTCTAGTACTTTAGGAACTTAGCCTTCTATAAAAGATAAGAAATTTTGAAGAAGTAGATAGTTGATATGATTACTAGGGTTTAAGGTTCACTAGTTGGTCTTACATGTGATCTGTCGGGGGGTTACCCCCGAGTAGGGTAAAGACAAGTGCTAGGGGCAAGATCAGGAGGGATGTTTGGCCGAGTAGCTGGCTACCCGGTATTTGCTTCCCGGTTGGCTGCTATTCGGTCGTACATGTTGATGGCCAGAAGGAAGAATCAAGGAAGTTACTTTCCTCCGAGTAGAAGAATTGGCCCGAGTAGAAATGGCGGTTTCCTACTCGGGCCAGAAGTCAAAGGAGCCGTTCTGACACAGGATCCCGCGTATCCTGGGTCCGTACTGAGGCACTGTTTGCAGAGCGCGTGCCTGTCCCCGTCAGGGTGTCAGCAGACCGTCGCAGGATAGGGGGGGCCCACCCCGTGACAGTGTCAGTGATAACAGATCAGCTTCTTGGTTTTGCACAACGACTTTCCACACCGTACAAACTAGGAAGCCAAAGCTGTAAGCGGGAAGCCGGAAGTACGCAGTGTGCACACAATGTCGACATCTGTTTGTACTTTTCCCTGTTGGCTGTATCCGGCTGGGCAACAGTATATAAGGTGCCCTGCCCCCTCCTGCGCGAGGGATCCCCAGACCGGTTCACATTCTTGACCTAGAACTCGATAGAGAAGAGAGTGGCTACTCGGTAGTAAGCAAAACCTGTATTGTGGCTACTCGGTGAGACACTAATACACAGAGAGGAAGGCAGGAGTAGGGGTTTTACCTCCACACGAGGGCCCTGAACCTGGATAGATCTTGTTGTTTGTAGTACTAGTTTCATATCTCACGCGGCTATTCGCTGCGTGATCCCTCCCCGAGCGCCTCCAGCGTCCATCATCCCCACAACTTTAGCCATCCTATGGCATCTGCCGTGACACCACCACGACAGTTGGCGCCCACCGTGGGGCAACCAGCGGCGCTGGCTGGAGTTTTCGTTCGGACCGGATCGATTTCTGCTACTGGGGAGCGCGTGGTTTGTGGCCTCGTCCACAGATTCGGCTCCTTCGACTTCGTCACCGACAACGCCGGCGATTTCGGCGGCAGGGCCATGCCGGAGGGCGGCGCGATGCTCTCCTTCGGCTCGCACCTCGTCTACGTCGCCACCGTCATCGACCGCGACTACCCCGAGCAGGTGCACGTCGCGGAAGATCCCCCTGCCGTCATCGCTGCCCGCGGGAGGCAGATTGGCCGCTCTGCGGACAGCGTGGAGGTGATGATGACCGGTCCTGCTGCTGATGCCGGGAAGGGCGCGGCTGCTACTGCGGGCGTCATCGAGGATCTCGCTGGCTCGAGTGCTGGCGGGAAGGCCCACAAGCCCTACGAGAAGGACTGCAACCTTCCCCCCTCCACTACTCCGACAATACCTGCGTCCGCCGTGCGGATGGGCATGCCGCCTCCTACCGAGCTTGAGCTCTTGACCATGAGGTCGCAACTCGACCGGCAGCGTCAGGAGCTGCTCGCCGAGCAGGTAGAGTTGGAGAAGATTAGGCTTGAGCTTAGCCTAGACCAGAACGAGTATAACAAAGCTCACGGCTTCACCCCCGTGGCTAGGAAGGCTAGCAAAGTAGGTGCTACGCGTCGCAACCTAGGCGCCGAGATGGCGACAGTCCTAGAGGCTCCTAGCCAGTCTGCCACCGCAAACACCTCCACCAGGCCCAGATACAGTACCCCCGCCAAAACCCTTAGAGCTGCTGAGGTTGTAGCTGCAGAGTTGCCGCACATCGACGGCGACGCGCGCGTTAGGCAGCAGGAGAGGCTCAATGAGCTGGTGCTAGAGGCTGCTAGGCAGAACGAGGAGTTCCGGAAAGCCAATCCGGGTGCTGGAGCTTCTCAGGTGGTGCACTCGCATGCTTCTAGATCTAACGATCAGGCCTCATCACCGCATCCCAGCCGTGAGAGGGACCGAAGTGGGCATTCCGGCAGAGACAGGCAGATGCAGGTGTACGACCCGGCTGTTGCCGCGAAACAGCTCGCTTTGCCGCGATAGTCCGGTCAGAAACACAACACTGCAGGAGCAGGCTATCAAGCCCAAAAAGCTCACAGCCAGCCGCGGGATGGAGAGCGCCCAGGCCCTTCTCGGCATCAGGTTGCTCAGCCTACTCGGCAGAGGCCACAGCCGCGCGCAGTCGCGCCAGCCGCCAACCCGGTGGAGCAACCTGCGGCCGTGCAGGTGGACAGATATGATGATGGCTATTCGGCTATGGGGTTGGCTGGCTATGATATTCTGGATCGTGTGGGTGAACGTGTGCTGGAGCCCAGTGATGCGAGGCACAAACTGGACCGGATCAGCTTGTCAGCGCAACTCGAGAGCAAGGGGCCGCCTGGCCCAGAATGCTTTGGCCCACGCATCATGACGGAGCCATCCGTGAAGCAGTTCCAGCTCGCTAGAGGGATCAAGTGCTATGACGGCAGCACCAAGCCGGAAGACTGGCTCAATGACTATGTCACAGCCGTGCACATCGCAGGCGGCAACCGGAGATGGGCCGTGCGGTACATCCCGCAGATGCTCGAAGGACCGGCAAGGACTTGGCTCAACAACCTACCCAAGCACAGCATCAACTGCTGGCTTGACTTCGCGGAGGCCTTTGTCAGCAACTTCACCAGCACTTATCGGAGGCCGAATAGGCCACAACAGCTATCCGCATGCAGGCAGCGGGAAGAGGAGACGGACCGAGAGTATCTTACTCGGTGGAGCACTCTAAGGAACACCTGCGAAGGTGTGAACGAGGCACAGGCCATCACTTGGTTTGCGCAGGGTTACATGCATGGCAGCATGTTGTGGCAAAGGCTGCAGAGGGAGATGCCGAGTACTCTCGCTGAGACCATCCGGATTGCGGATCAGTACGCACTCGGCGATCCAACTCAACCTCTTCTTGATGCCGCTGAGCCGAGAAGGAACTACAACATCAACACCAGCAAGCGCAATGAGTTCCGCAACAAGCGCAGAGGTGACCGGATTGATACTCGGTATGACCCAGAGGAGGTGAATGCTGTGGCTACCGGAGCTGGGAGTAGCCAGAGGCCAAAAACTGCTGGAGCTCCATACGGGCAGAACCAGAATCAGGGCCAAGGCAACAAGAAGCAGGGTAGCGGCAACTCGGGTCATGCTCCAAATTTCGTGTTCAAGGACATGAAGGACGGCCCATGCAGATTCCATACTCGGCATCCCGCTAGACCCGCCAACCACACTACTCGGCAGTGCAGTTGGTGGGAAGAGATCAAGAATGAGGGCCTGCCTCCTCCTCCTCCTCTACCAGCTGCGAATGCCGCTGTGCAGCCTGCCCGCGCACCCGCTGCTCGGCCTCCAGTGTTCCCGAGAAGAGAGAACGTGAACCAGGTGGCTTTAGGAGCCAACCGTCACTTCAACAACGATGGCTACCGCAACAACAACAACAACAACAACAACTACTACACCCGCAACAACAACAGAGGCAACAACAACAACAACAACAACCAAGGCAACAACAACAACGGCAACAATGGTGGCGGAGATCGCAACCGTTACCAAGAGCATCATGAGAGCTATATGATCTTCACCTCTGAGCCCGTTGACAAGCAGTCTCAGCACAGGCGTGCCATGGATCATCCTAAGGTGATGCCCAATCCGGGTAGCTACGCCCTGGTGTTAGATCCCACCTTCTTGGGCCCTCAGAAGAATGTGAAGTTCAGCAAGGTTCTGATCGACAACGGCAGCAGCATCAACATTGTGTACAGAGACACACTCGAGAAGCTTGGTTTGGCCGAGAACATGCTGCTACCTAGCAAGACCACTTTCCACGGCATCGTGCCGGGGGTTTCTTGCAATCCGATTGGCCGGGTATGGATAGACGTGCTATTCGGCACCAGGGAGAACTGCCGCACAGAGAGCCTGAAGTTCGAGGTGGTTGATCACCAGAGCCCATATCACGCCCTACTCGGAAGGCCTGCTCTGAGCAAGTTCATGGCCTCTACTCATACTGCATATCTGAAGATGAAGATCCCTGGTCCCAATGGTGTGATTACCATCTCTGGAGATTACAAGAAATCTATGGAGTGCGCATCTGCTGTGTAACATCCCAAGTATGAAAAACTCGCAACTTAGAATGTTTGTTTCTTGTTTTTATTTCAAATGCATCATGTCATCATATCCACATGTGTTGAATTTGAATCCAAATCAAATGACAAATCAATATGTTTCACACTTGGTCTGTTACAACTTTTTCAAATAAAATATTGAAATCAAATGATTAAATTGTTTTCCAAAATTATGAATTGGATTGAATTTTGTAAATGGTTCAAATAATCTTTCTATTATTAAACCCAATATGACAATTCCATTTTAAATTCAAATAATTTGAAATCTCAAAAATTACAGAACCAACACTTGTGAATCTGAACTGTTGGGAAAGGGAAATTCATAAAAAAAATTGTTGTTAAAATAAAAACTCCGAAAACCTATTCTATTTTCTCTCTTTGTTTTTCCTACAAAAAAAAAGCAAAAAAAAAAAGAGAGGGGAGGTCAGGCCAGCCTAGTGGGCTGAGCCCACCACACCCCCCACGAGCCAGCCCGCTCTACCCTCCTCCTACCTTCGTACGGAGACACAGAAAGAGGAGCAGGTGAGCTCCCGTGGTGGACAGCCCTCCACGTCTCCTCCCCCTCCTCCATAAAATACCTCCGAGCTGGCCAAACCCTAGTCTCTCCCTTCCTCCGTTCTCCTGCCGCCGCTGCCCTTCTTTCTCCTCTCTATTTCCCTCCTCCTCTCTGGTTCCTCTGAACCTGCTCCACTGAAAATTCGGAGGAGGTAGCCTCCCTCGACCTCGACGCCATGATGCTCCTCCTAGCGGGATAAGCGCGGGAACGGACTCCCCACTCCTCCCTATTCCTCCTCGTTTCCAGGGGAGGGGTCGATCGGCACCCGATCGCCGTCACTGAGCCGTCCATCGTCGCCTGTCGCCACTGCCTGCTCCTCCTCGTCAGAACCTCACCGCTACCTTCTTCTGCTTCGACGACCACCGGGAGGGTGAGCACGCACCTGCCATTCTCCTCTTCCCCTCTGTCTCCCTCGCACCACTCCGCACACGCACGAGGCGCAAAACCGCACGCACGGCAGCACGGCAGCGCTGCAGGACGTCACCGTCGATCCCCCTCTCGTCAACGTTCAGTTAACTGAACAATGTTCAGTTCGTCAGGCTTAAAGGTTGAGGCTTTGCCTCAAAACCCCCGCGCTCCCTATGTCTAACACCAAAGCCAGCCCAGCCCAGTGGCGTGAGCCCTTCCGCGCGCATGGCGCGTGCGGGGTTCGAGTCCCCCGCGGAGCAGCGCTCCGCCCTTTTTTGTAGATTTTCTTCCGCGCGCGCACGACCCCACCCGTCAGCGACGGTGGAGTCCCCGTCAGCCGCCCCCACGCCTCGCTGGCGCCACGCTGTGCACGGGGCCCGGTCGTCAGTGACCCGGGCTAGCAGGAGCCGCGGTCAGATCCAGATCTGGCCGTCGTTTTTGCGTAGAAGCCCCTGGGATTTTATTTTTCCTTCACGAACTAGCCCCTGCATCCTTTAAATAATTACAGAAAAGTACCACACTTTCAAATTTGAATAATTTTCACATACTAAATCCAAATTTAATAATTTAAATATGTTTTCCATACCAAATTAAATTCTCTACCTAAATATAAACTTTGTTTACTGTTTTGAATATTTTAAATTGGTGAAATATTTGAATCCTTGTTTAATTCATTTAATTTTGCAAAATTCATAACTTGGGCATAAAAATTCCCAATTCAACAAATAAAATATGTTTTCTATACCAAATTCAATTCTCTACATGTTAAACCATTTGTATACTGTTTTGAACCTTTCAAATGGTTTCAAAAATTCAAATTCACACAACTCTCTCAAATTTGGTCAAATTCATAACTAATTCAAATTTAATTCAAATGGCACATATAAAATATGTTTTCCATTCAATTTTTCATGTACTTTGCAAATATCAACTTTGTGTTCTGTTTTAACTAAATTAAATTGCTGAAAACAAATGTTTCTTATTTAATGCATTTAAAATTGTCAAATTAATAACTTGCTCATTTTAAATCCTTTTTCAACAAATGAAATATGTATTCCATCTAAAATTTTGTGTTCTTTCCAAATATGAATTTTGTTATCTGTTTTGAACAATTAAAATGGGTGAAAACAACAACTTCTTGTGTAAATCATTTAAGAAGCCAGTTTTCATAACTTAATAAATAAAATTCCAAACTTGGTAAACACCTTTTCAAATTGAAGCTATTGTTGTTTTCTCATTGTTTTCCTCATCCATGCATCATTCTAATCAACTTTCACATGATGGTTAGTTGTAGATCATTTAATTCAACCTTAATTCATGGGCTTTTCTATATGCAACCCAAATTGCATATGGTCCCATTTAATAATGTTACCATGTCAACTAGTTTATCTTTGATGCATCAGTTAAATTGCCATGCATCATCCCATGTTTGTGCATTATGCCATGTTATTGATTGTTTGTCTCTCTGCGTTGTTTGTTTGCTTCTTCTGGAATAGACGACGACGTTGAGACAGACGAGGTTTACGACACTACTTCAGAGGAGTTAGCTCAGTACCAGGCTGCTGAGTTTGTAGGCAAGTATTCACTCACATGAACCATTGTGTCCTTTCCACACTGGATATTGATACTTTCCGTTGTCTATCCTGCTAGCCTTAAGATTCGTTGCTTGTGTTCCGATCCTATCACATGTTATCCTGTAACCCTGATATAGCCTCACCTCCACACCTATAACCCTGTTGCTTGTTGGCTGTGTCTTACTAGCATGCTTAGGGTTGTTTATGCTCGAGTCTGATGTCCGTTATTTCTGTTACCTTAATTATTATGTTCTGGGACTCGATGTTTAAACAACAACATGTTAATGTATGAGGTAATGCTAATTTGATGATAAGGCACCGGCAGGAGGCCGGGTATGGTCTTGAGGCCTGCTAGTGTCGAACTCAGGAAAAGTTCTTGTCCTCTGGAACCATGTTGAGCGCGCTAACCGCATGTGGGAAGCGTGTATGGGCGCCCCCCGCAACTCTGATTCGATTCGCATCTCGTCCAAATCGCCACACTTAGTTCGGGTTTTCCATTTGATGCACGCATATGCAGGTACGAACCCTCGGCGCCAGGGTGGAACTTTTGTAGTCGGCATTTAGGGCGGCATGGTCTTCCAGTGCTATGAGGGTCCCCCTTTTCTTCGTGGGGGCTCGATTAGCCGCGCACGCATAGCACGTGGTTCTTTGGGCTTGATGCGAAGAAGAGTTGGGTTGTGTTGAGTGTTTCGCTTGGTGGGTTTGATCCCCGTCTGGCGGGATATTCTTACGTGTACGGCCAAATTGGTGCACCCCTGCAGGGTTAAATCTTCTCGAGAAGCCGTGTTGTCCGCGGTTATGGATGACTTGGTGATAGCGATGGCTAACAAGGATTAGACAACTTACACCTAATCAATAATAAGTTGACTAGTAATAGTCTTATTGACACAATAACTTGAACCTACATTATTCCAACTGTGTGGGTTATCCTCGGATTGCTTCTTTGGATAAGGGGCGAGGTCCAGGATGGGTTTGTTTGAGGTTAGTGGTAGTTGATTCCGATACGCTATCTTATCCCTCTCTTTTAGCCGGATGTTGTAGCGTGTCTCTGCAGTTGGTTAGGCAGCCCGCTGCCGCACTTTTGTATCACCTATCTTCCGTTGAACCCAAAGCATCTGTACTTGGTGTTGCCGGGTACACTTTGGTATCTTGTGCGTCTTGCTTGCCAGTACTCGTCTGTACTGACCCCTTTGGGGCTGCGTGTTCTGCAGACTACGTTTCCGAGGATCCCCATGGTGGCTACTACGTGGAGTATGACGAGGCTGCTGACGAGTAGATAGCGGACCCGGGCAGGATCCGAGACATCGTGGATGGGCTCCGTCTTTTCGTTTCCGGCCTCTTAGGCCTATTTGGATTTTGTCTGTACTCAGACACTTTGGATGCTTCCGATGTGATGTAATGATGACTTGTTGGGACATGTGTCCTCTGGATGATTGTATTTGCTATCTCTGCTCTAGTGAGAGCTATTTGCCACTTATTTCTATTTCTTTGTGTCTTAGAGATTTGTTGTGATATCACTTGTTCAAATGCCGTTGACGTACCATGTGTGTATGTTATGAATTACGTCAATGGAAGTAGTCGGATTTCTATGGGATGGTTTACGCAGACGATGAATAGTAGAGGTTGGTTGTCACACGTTTACGTGTTGGCCTACTCATATTGAGATGCGGGTGCCGGTAAGCCCCGTAAGCCAATTATCTACTGTTTAGCGGGGTGTGAGTATCCTCTAGAAGTCCGGGTGCGACAAATGGTATCAGAGCCTGTCTGCCTATAGGATCCCTTTTACTGGTCGCAGTTGAGTCTAGAAACTATTTTGTAGCTATATAGGAAAAATGAAACGTGAGAGTAGGAATTCTGTTCTTTTATTTCTTTCCCCACCCACCCTCCCTTTTTCTGGTAAGGAAGTGCAACGTTGTTTCTCTTCTCATCTAAACTTTCAAGTTAGGATTTCACGTATCCTGGTTTCTCTAGGATAGTTATATCTACTAGACCATAGGAATGGAGGTGGTTGTGACATGATTTATCATGTTGCCTACTCACGATTGAGAACGGAGGCACATAAGCCCCGGAAGCAGATCCTCTATTCCTTAAGCAGTAGATATTGATCCTTTAGAAGCCCGGATGGGTTTCCGTAGTACCTCAGGAGTGTTTGGTCTCGTGTTTCCCGATGTTGCTTCGATATCCTGTTCTTCTCAACATCCTTTTCGTCCGTTGAAACCTTGTTGTTGCTTGCCACTTCAGTTCTTCTACCGGCGTCTAATCAAAACTTCCCCGATCATCTGCAGATGGATCTCAGGTTCTACCCGCAGGTGGTTCGTATGACTCGTTGCGAGAGCACTGCCGGTTATCCGGAGATGCTGAGAGACATGGTCACTTTTCTGGGGTTCCGTTGGGCACCAGAGTACCAGGTCTACGAGCAGCAGCGAGAGTTTGACCAGACCTACTACCAGGCTATCGTCTACATTCTGTCAGATGATGGCATGAGCGTAGTTCACCGCTACGAGGCAGTGGGTTCCACAGTGGATATGGCTGTGCAGCAGGAAGCTTATGTGAGTCTCACCGTCCTTCGTGCTGACTACTGGGGATTTGACGATTCTATCTATCGCCACATCCCCCGTGGTTACATCACTTCGGAGGGAGCTCACTTCACTCTCTACGACAACTTGGATGTTTATGAGCATGATAACTCCAGGATGCACACCACCGCTCAGTTTGTGAGGCACAGTGACGCAGTTGCCCGCACACTATCTCAGGAGTTGGCTTCAGTCAGAGAGCAACTTTACCTTGCTTTGACTCGTCTGGCGACATACACGACAGAGTTTGTTGGAGACGAGCGCTTTGCACGTTTCGATCAGCCAGTGGGGCGTCGTCTGCCAGATGCTGGAGGTTACGAGCCGATCAGAGGTCCACTCCTTAACCTTGGTGCTGGTTACACTGGGATTCCCCGCTTTGGAGCACAGGGAGTCGACGCTATGTACTTCACCACGCCTAGAGTCGGTCTCAGACCACGTCAGATCTACGTGGATCGTCGTTCCACCTACTTTCGTGGGCGTGCTCCTCACCGTACCTCTCGCCGTACTCCTAGCCGTCGTCCTGCATGATGCGCATGGGAGTACCGATGTATCCATTCTTAGCTATGTTTAGTTATCCTTTGGCATTCGAACCATTTATGGTGTGTTGGATATTCTGATGTATTTGAACATGTGATAGTGAACCTTGTGGTTGTCTATTCATGCGTCGGAATAATCTCTCTTTCGGTTGCCAAGTCTATCCTTTTCTATTGTTGTGCTAAAATGCATTTCCATTCAGGATGCCGCCAACAAGGAACAACACGCCTGAGCCACCGCCAATCGCGGAGCTGTTGACTCAGATGACCCAAGTCATGACGCAGATGGCCTAGTTTCAGGCTAATCATCACATCAACCAGACAGCTCCACGGGTTAGCATCAAGGAGTTTCTCAGTCTAGGCCCAAGAGCTTTCGTGGCCACACGCGAGCCTCTGGACGCTGATGACTGGATCCGTGAGATAGCTAAGGCTCTGGAGATTGCACACGTAGCTGAAGAAGACAAGGTCAAGTATGCCTCCTATCCGCTGAAGGGTCAGGCAGCTACTTGGTGGGAAAACTTCCAGGCTATGAGAACTGGGATGCCAGTCACGTGTGATTGTTTCAAGGAGGCCTTCCTGAAGCACCACATTCCAGATGGTCTCATGGAAAGGATGCGTGAAGAGTTTTGCTCACTCAAGCAGGGCAAGCTGGACGTCATCGGGTATCAGAGTGAGTTCAATCGCCTCGCTCGGTACGCTGGAGATGAGGTGTCCACTGAAGCTAAGAAGATGGCAAGGTTCCGCAGAGGTTTTAACCCGGAACTCAAGTATGCCCTCACAAATATCAAGGCCAACAGCTTCGAGGATCTCGTTAACACCGCGCTCAATGAAGAAAATGGGCGCAAGGCGTTCGAGGAGTCTCGCAAGCACTCGCGTGAGGGTGGTTCCTCCTCCAACATGACCACCCCTCCGCAGAAGCGCTGCATCTGGGTACCAAATGGTGCTGTCACTCGCATACGCCCAAACTTCTCCAGGCTTCGCTCCCCGCCCACCCAACCCTGCTCAGATGCATGATCAAAGGGCTTCGATGGGGCAGCCAAGGCCAGGGCCTCCTCGTGTCGTCACATGCTACAAGTGTAAGCAGACGTGACACTACGCCGACAAGTGCACGCAGAGGCAGCTACCTCCACCACCACCTCGTCCTAACACAAACCAGGCAATGGTGCACGCTCCCCCGCCTAAGGCCTTCAACTCCAACAACAGGCCTGTCGGGAGGACCGCAAGGGTGAATCATGTCAAGATCGACAAAGCTGAGGAAGCTCCTGACGTCGTTCTCGGTACATTTCCCGTAAACTCTATTCCAGCTAAAGTGTTGTTTGATACCGGAGCATCACATTCTTCCGTGTCAAAGATCTTTGCGACAGCAATTAAACTCCCTTTTGTTGGTTTGGGTTCCCCGCTAGTGGTCAACTCCCCTGGAGCAACTATGCAAACTTCCAAGATCAGTCACAAAAATCAAATTCTAATTGGAGGCCACATATTCCTTGCTTCTCTCATACTGCTTGGCAATTCTGACATTGATGTCATTCTTGGTATGGATTGGCTGAAGGCCAATAAAGCAAGGATTGACTGTGCTCAAAAGTCAATAACTCTGTCCCACCCTTCTGGCCAGATAATCTATTCTCCACATGAATCAAGTTCCATTCAGCTATGCACCCTCGATGCAAAACCTCTACCTTCACTTGAAAATGTTCCGGTGGTTTGTGACTTCCCTGACGTCTTTCCAGAAGAGTTGCCAGGAATGCCTCCAGACAGAGCTGTTGAGTTCGTGATCGAACTTGAACCAGGTACTGCTCCAATCTCTAAGCATCCCTATAAGATAGGAACTCCCGAGCTGAAGTTGTTGAAGGAACAAATTGATATGTACATGGAAAAAGGTTACATTCAACCTAGTTCCTCGGCTTGGGGTTGCCCAACTCTGTTCGTTGCGAAGAAGGATCACACAAAGAGACTCGTTGTTGACTATCGTCCTCTTAACGAGAAAACCATCAAAAACAAGTATCCAATTCCTCGCATCGATGATCTTTTTGATCAACTTGTTGGAGCCTCAATATTCTCCAAGTTGGACTTGAGAATGGGTTACCATCAAATAAAGATCAGAAAAGAGGATATTCCAAAGACAGCCTTCACCACTCGCTACGGTCTATATGAATTCACCGTCATGTCCTTTGGTCTCACCAATGCACCGGCGAAATTCTCTCGACTCATGAATTCTGTCTTCCATGAATACCTCGACAAGTTCGTTGTGGTATATCTTGATGACATTCTTGTCTACTCAAAATCCGAGGAAGAGCATGAAGAACATCTTCGTCTAACCCTCATGAAGCTTCGCGAGCATCGTCTTTATGCCAAGTTCTCCAAATGTGAGTTCTAGATTTCAGAAGTTCCTTACCTTGGTCATGTCATCTCTGCCAAGGGCATAGCCATTGATCCAGAAAAGGTTAAAGCAATTGTTGATTGGAAACCTCCAAAGACGGTGAAGCAAGTAAGAAGTTTTCTTGGCTTGGCTAGCTATTGTCGTCGCTTCGTCCAAAACTTCTCCAAGATTGCGAAACCTCTCACTGACCTCACAAAGAAGGACAAGAAGTTCGTCTGGTCTCCACAATGTGATGAAAGCTTCAATCTCCTGAAGACTAAGCTCACTTCTACACCAGTTCTGGTTGGCCCAGATCCTACCAAACCTTTCCAAATATTCTGTGATGCTTCTCTCCATGGTCTAGGTGCAGTTCTTATGCAAGAACGTCAAGTTGTGGCTTATGCTTCACGTCAGTTGAACACACATGAGCTCAATTATCCCACTCATGACCTTGAACTTGCAGCAGTTGTGTTTGCCCTCAAGAAATGGAGACAATACTTGTTGGGTAATCGCACTGAAATCTTTTCCGATCATAAGAGTCTGAAGTACATCTTCACTCAACCAGATCTAAACCTCAGACAAAGGAGATGGATTGAAAAGATCAAAGACTTTGATCTTACCATTTCTTACACTCCAGGCAAGGCTAATGTTATGGCCGATGCTCTCAGTCGCAAGTCGTATTGCAATAATCTCATGATCATGGAAAGCCAACCTCCTCTTCACAAAGAATTCCAGAAGCTCAACCTTGGTCTTGTTCCTCAAGGCTATCTTGCAAACTTGACAGCCAGTCCAACTCTCGAGGACAAGATTCGTTCTGAACAACTTCGTGATGCTGAAATCAAGAAGATTGTAGAACACATCAAAGCAGGCAATGAGAAATTTGAGTTCTTCTCAATTGATGACAAGGGAACTGTGTTCTTCGAAGTACGCATTGCAGTTCCTCAAATTCAAAGTCTCAAAGATGTCATTCTCAAGGAGGCTCATGAAACTCCTCTCTCCATACACCCTGGAAGTACAAAGATGTACCAGGATCTCAAGACACTATATTGGTGGCCTGGCATGAAACGTGAAATTGCTCAATACGTTTCTGAATGCGACGTTTGTCAACGTGTTAAGGCAGTTCATCAGAAAACAGCCGGTCTTCTCCAACCTCTAAAAATCCCTGAATGGAAGTGGGACATGATTGAAATGGACTTCGTCACTGGTTTTCCAAAGTCCAAGAGGGGCAACGATGCAATCTTCGTTGTCATTGATCGACTCACTAAAGTCGCTCACTTCTTTCCTGTCAAAGAAACAATCTCAGCTAGTCAGTTAGCAGAGCTCTACACAGCAAAGATTGTTCCTCTTCATGGTGTTCCATTGGAAATAAGCTCAGACCGTGGAAGCATATTCACTTCTCATTTCTGGAAAAGCTTTCAAGAAGCCTTGAGCACCAAACTTCTGTTCAGCACAGCCTATCACCCTCAGTCTCAAGGGCAAGTCGAAAGAGTCAATCAGATTCTCGAGGATATGCTTAGAGCATGTGGTCTCTCTTTTGGCATGAAATGGGAGGAATGTCTTCCATATGCTGAATTCTCCTACAACAACAGCTTCCAGGCAAGCCTAGGCATGGCACCATTTGAGGCTCTCTATGTCCGCAGATGCAGGAGTCCAATCAATTGGTCTGGAGCTGGTGAACGTTCACTCTTAGGCCCTGACATTGTTAAGGAAGCCGAAGAGAAAGTTCGCATCATCCGTGACAATCTCAAGATTGCTCAGTCTCGTCAGAAAAGCTACTATGACAGCAAACACAGGGACATGGTCTATGCAGCGGGAGACAAAGCATATCTCCGTGTAATTCCCCTCAGAGGCACTCATCGTTTTGGTGTCAAAGGAAAGCTTGCACCAAGATATATTGGTCCCTTCAACATTCTCTCAAGGCGTGCACAAAATGTCTATCGTCTTGAACTTCCAGAAAAGCTATCCAAGGTGCACGATGTGTTTCACGTGTCACAGCTCAAGAGGTGCTTCAAAGAGCCAGGTCGTGCGGTTGATCATGATTCCATTGATCTGCAAGAAGACCTCTCTTATGAAGAGCATCCTGTTCGCATTCTCGATGAGACCGAGCGTAAAACTCGCAACAAGAGCACCAAGTTCTTAAAAGCGCAGTGGTCTCATCATTCCGATAAAGAGGCAACGTGGGAGACCGAAGAGGATCTTCGCAAGAAGTATCCGGACCTTTTCTCTTCTCAGTAGGAATCTCGGGGCGCGATTCCTTCAGGGGGGGGGCGTTTTGTAACATCCCAAGTATGAAAAACTCCCAACTTAGAATGTTTGTTTCTTGTTTTTATTTCAAATGCATCATGTCATCATATCCACATGTGTTGAATTTGAATTCCAAATCAAATGACAAATCAATATGTTTCACACTTGGTCTGTTACAACTTTTTCAAATAAAATATTCAAATCAAATGATTAAATTGTTTTCCAAAATTATGAATTGGATTGAATTTTGTAAATGGTTCAAATAACCTTTCTAGTATTAAACCCAATATGACAATTCCATTTTAAATTCAAATAATTTGAAATCTCAAAAATTACAGAACCAACACTTGTGAATCTGAACTGTTGGGAAAGGGAAATTCATAAAAAAAATTGTTGTTAAAATAAGAACTCCAAAAACCTATTCTATTTTCTCTCTGTTTTTCCTACAAAAAAAAAGCAAACAAAAAAAAAGAGAGGGGAGGGCAGGCCAGCCTAGTGGGCTGAGCCCACCACACCCCCCACGAGCCAGCCCGCTCTACCCTCCTCCTACCTTCGTACGGAGACACAGAAAGAGGAGCAGGTGAGCTCCCGTGGTGGACAGCCCTCCACGTCTCCTCCCCCCTCCTCCATAAAATCCCTCCGAGCTGGCCAAACCCTAGTCTCTCCCCTCCTCCGTTCTCCTGCCGCCGCCGCCCTTCTTTCTTCTCTCTCTTTCCCTCCTGCTCTCTGGTTCCTCTGAACCTGCTCCACTGAAAATTCGGAGGAGGTAGCCGCCCTCGACCTCGACGCCATGATGCTCCTCCTAGCGGGATAAGCGCGGGAACGAACTCCCCACTCCTCCCTCTTCCTCCTCGTTTCCAGGGGAGGGGTCGATCGGCACCCGATCGCCGTCACCGAGCCGTCCATCGTCGCCTGTCGCCACCGCCTGCTCCTCCTCGTCAGAACCTCACCGCTACCTTCTTCTGCTTCGACGACCACCGGGAGGGTGAGCACGCACCTGCCCTTCTCCTCTTCCCCTCTGTCTCCCTCGCACCACTCCGCACACGCACGAGGCGCAAAACCGCACGCACGGCAGCACGGCAGCGCTGCAGGACGTCGCCGTCGATCCCCCTCTCGTCAACGTTCAGTTAACTGAACAATGTTCAGTTCGTCAGGCTTAAAGGTTGAGGCTTTGCCTCAAAACCCCCGCGCTCCCTATGTCTAACACCAAAGCCACCCCAGCCCAGTGGCGTGAGCCCTTCCGCACGCACGGCGCGTGCGGGGTTCGAGTCCCCCGCGGAGGAGCGCTCCGCCCTTTTTTGTCGATTTTCTTCCGCGCGCGCACGACCCCACCCGTCAGCGACGGTGGAGTCCCCGTCAGCCGCCCCCACGCCTCGCTGGCGCCACGCTGTGCACGGGGCCCGGTCGTCAGTGACCCGGGCTAGCAGGAGCCGCGGTCAGATCCAGATCTGGCCGTCATTCTTGCGTAGAAGCCCCTGGGATTTTATTTTTCCTTCACGAACTAGCCCCTGCATCCTTTAAATAAATACAGAAAAGTACCACACTTTCAAATTTGAATAACTTTCACATACTAAATCCAAATTTAATAATTTAAATATGTTTTCCATACCAAATTAAATTCTCTAGCTAAATATAAACTTTGTTTACTGTTTTGAATATTTTAAATTGGTGAAATATTTGAATCCTTGTTTAATTCATTTAATTTTGCAAAATTCATAACTTGGGCATAAAAATTCCCAATTCAACAAATAAAATATGTTTTCTATACCAAATTCAATTCTCTACATGTTAAACCATTTGTATACTGTTTTGAACCTTTCAAATGGTTTCAAAAATTCAAATTCACACAACTCTCTCAAATTTGGTCAAATTCATAACTAATTCAAATTTAATTCAAATGGCACATATAAAATATGTTTTCCATTCAATTTTTCATGTACTTTGCAAATATAAACTTTGTGTTCTGTTTTAACTAAATTAAATTGCTGAAAACAACTGTTTCTTATTTAATGCATTTAAAATTGTCAAATTAATAACTTGCTCATTTTAAATCCTTTTTCAACAAATGAAATATGTATTCCATCTAAAATTTTGTGTTCTTTCCAAATATGAATTTTGTTATCTGTTTTGAACAATTAAAATGGGTGAAAACAACAACTGCTTGTGTAAATCATTTAAGAAGCCAGTTTTCATAACTTAATAAATAAAATTCCAAACTTGGTAAACACCTTTTCAAATTGAAGCTATTGTTGTTTTCTCATTGTTTTCCTCATCCATGCATCATTATAATCAACTTTCACATGATGGTTAGTTGTAGATCATTTAATTCAACCTTAATTCATGGGCTTTTCTATATGCAACCCAAATTGCATATGGTCCCATTTAATTATGTTACCATGTCAACTAGTTTATCTTTGATGCATCAGTTAAATTGCCATGCATCATCCCATGTTTGTGCATTATGCCATGTTATTGATTGTTTGTCTCTCTGCGTTGTTTGCTTCTTCTCGAATAGACGACGACGTTGAGACAGACGAGGTTTATGACACTACTTTAGAGGAGTTAGCTCAGTACCAGGCTGCTGAGTTTGCAGGCAAGTATTCACTCACAAGAACCATTGTGTCCTTTCCACACTGGATATCGATACTTTCCGTTGTCTATCCTGCTAGCCTTAAGATTCGTTGCTTGTGTTTCGATCCTATCACATGTTATCCTATAACCCTGATATAGCCTCACCTCCACACCTATAACCCTGTTGCTTGTTGCCTGTGTCTTACTAGCATGCTTAGGGTTGTTTATGCTCGAGTCTGATGTCCGTTATTTCTGTTACCTTAATTATTATGTTCTGGGGCTCGATGTTTAAACAACAACATGTTAATGTATGAGGTAATGCTAATTTGATGATAAGGCACCGGCAGGAGGCCGGGTATGGTTTTGACGCCTGCTAGTGTCGAACTTAGGAAAAGTTCTTGCCCTCTGGAACCATGTTGAGCGCGCTAACCGCATGTGGGAAGCGTGTATGGGCGCCCCCCGCAACTCTGATTCGATTCGCATCTCGTCCAAATCGCCACACTTAGTTCGGGCTTTCCATTTGATGCACGCATATGCAGGTACGAACCCTCGACGCCAGGGTGGAACTTTTGTAGTCGGCATTTAGGGCGGCGTGGTCTTCCAGTGCTATGAGGGTCCCCCTTTTCTTCGTGGGGGCTCGATTAGCCGCGCACGCACAACACGTGGTTCTTTGGGCTTGATGCGAAGAATAGTTGGGTTGTGCTGAGTGTTTCGCTTGGTGGGTTTGATCCCCGTCTGGCGGGATATTCTTACGTGTACGGCCAAATTGGTGCACCCCTGCAGGGTTAAATCTTTTCGAGAAGCCGTGTTGTCCGCGGTTATGGATGACTTGGTGATAGGGCTGGCTAACAAGGATTAGACAACTTACACCTAATCAATAATAAGTTGACTAGTAATAGGCTTATTGACACAATAACTTGAACCTACATTATTCCAACTGTGTGGGTTATCCTCGGATTGCTTCTTTGGATAAGGGGCGAGGTCCAGGATGGGTTTGTTTGAGGTTAGTGGTAGTTGATTCCGATACGCTATCTTATCCCTCTTTTTGGGATGTAGCGTGTCTCTGTAGTTGGTTAGGCAGCCCGCTGCCGCAATTTTGTATCACCTATCTTCCGTTGAACCCAAAGCATCTGTACTTGGTGTTGCTGGGTACACTTTGGTATCTTGTGCGTCTTGCTTGCCAGTACTCGTCTGTACTGACCCCTTTGGGGCTGCGTGTTCTGCAGACTACATTTCCGAGGATCCCCATGGTGGCTACTACGTGGAGTATGACGAGGCTGCTGACGAGTAGATAGAGGACCCGGGCAGGATCCGAGACATCGTGGATGGGCTCCGTCTTTTCGTTTCCGGCCTCTTAGGCCTATTTGGATTTTGTCTGTACTCAGACACTTTGGATGCTTCCGCTGTGATGTAATGATGACTTGTTGGGACATGTGTCCTCTGGATGATTGTATTTGCTATCTCTGCTCTAGTGAGAGCTATTTGCCACTTATTTCTATTTCTTTGTGTCTTAGAGATTTGTTGTGATATCACTTGTTCAAATGCCGTTGACGTACCATGTGTGTATGTTATGAAGTACGTCAATGGAAGTAGTCGGATTTCTATGGGATGGTTTACGCAGACGATGAATAGTAGAGGTTGGTTGTCACACGTTTACGTGTTGGCCTACTCATATTGAGATGCGGGTGCCGGTAAGCCCCGTAAGCCAATTATCTACTGTTTAGCGGGCTGTGAGTATCCTCTAGAAGTCCGGGTGCGGCATGCTGGTTCTCAATTGGCGGAGTCTATGGTGATTGCTGCCGAGAAGAAAAAGATGTACGAGGTGGCGGCTATGGCGCAATCCGCGCAAGCTGGTGCGCCAGGCATGCTGAGTTCCCAGCACGGGGCGGCGTTCCAGGCATCCCAGGAGACGAAGAAGATCCAGGTCGACCCTGAGTTTCCCGACCGAGTTGCCATCATTGGCTCCGGGTTGGGAGAAAAATAGGAAAGCGAGTTCATCCACTTCCTCCGTGAGAATCGGGACGTGTTCACCTGGTCTAATGAAGATTTACCAGGTGTCCCGATGGAGTTGGTTGAGCACTCGCTACATGTACGTCCTGACGCCAAACCAGTAAAGCAGGCTATGCGCCGCTTCGGAGATGAAAGAAGAAAGGACATCGGTGATCAGATTACCAAGCTACTGATAAGCAATTTCATCATGGAGGTGCTACATCCGGATTGGTTAGCCAACCCGGTCATGGTCGAGAAGAAGAAGGAAGATCCCAAGGCCGCCACCGCATGGCGCATGTGCGTCGACTACACCGACTTGAACAAGGCCTGCCCCAAAGATCCCTTTCCACTACCCCGCATCGATCAGGTGATCGATTCCACTGCTGGTTGTGAACTGTTGTCTTTCATAGATGCCTACTCTGGTTTTCATCAGATAGCACTCAACACTGCTGATCAAATAAAGACTGCTTTCATTACCCCGTACGAGGCTTATTGCTATCGTGTCATGTGTTTCGGGTTGCGGAATGCGGGTGCTACTTATCAGAGATGCATGCAGAAGTGCTTGCACGATCAACTCGGCAAGAATGTGCAGGTGTACGTAGATGACATTGTCATCAAAACGAATAAAACAAATACTCTGCTAAGTGACCTTGAGGAAACTTTTGCCAATTTGCGCAAATATAAGATGAAGCTGAACCCGTGTAAACGCACATTCGGCGTCCCGACCGGCAAGCTACTCGGTTTCTTGGTATCTAGTCGGGGAATTGAAGCCAATCCTTCAAAGATAAAAGCTATCGAGAGCATGTCTTTGCCGAGATCCCTGAAGGATGTGCAAAAATTCACTGGTTGTTTGGCATCGCTGAGTCGTTTCTTGGGCAGAATGGGCGAGAAGGCCCTGCCTTTGTACCAGTTGATGAAGAAAAGCGACAAGTTCGTCTGGACACCGCAAGCGGATGTGGCGTTCAATGAGCTGAAGGCAATGTTGGGTAGCGCTCCCATCTTGGCTAGTCCACTACCCAAAGAGCCAATGCTGCTGTACATTGCTGCTACCAACCGAGTAGTTAGTGTGGTAATTGTCGTGGAGCGAGAAGAGGAAGGCAAAAGTGTGCAGCGGCCAGTATATTATCTCAGTGAAGTGTTGTCCAGCTCCAAACAGAACTACCCGCACTACCAAAAGATGACTTACGGCGTATACCTGGGCGCCAAGAAGCTGAAGCACTACTTCCAAGAACATCCTATCACTGTGGTGAGCTCTGCTCCCATCTCGAATATCATGGGCAACAAGGAAGCAAGTGGCAGAGTAGCCAAATGGGCGATCGAGCTGGCCGCGTATGCTCCCGCGTATGCGAGAAGAGAAGCCATCAAGTCTCAGATTCTGGCGGAATTTCTCGTGGATTGGGCTGAGGTAAAGTACGAGCCTCCTGCTCCAGTTTCTAATTACTGGAAGATGCACTTTGATGGCTCTAAAATGAAGGAAGGCCTTGGCGCTGGCGTAGTGCTTACGTCACCCAAGCGAGATCAACTCAAGTACGTGCTGCAAATTCACTTCAAGGCATCCAACAATGTAGCAGAGTACGAGGCTGTGGTACATGGATTGAAGGTAGCAAAGGAAGTTGGTGTGCGGCGGATCATATGCTATGGCGACTCGGATCTGGTTGTGCAGCAAGCTTCTGGCACTTGGGATGCTCTGGATGCCAACATGGCGTCATACCGCTTCCTCGTGCAAACTTTGACTGGATTCTTTGAAGGCTGCGAGTTCCAGCACATCCACCAAGCAGAGAATGAGGCAGCTGATGAGTTGTCCAAGTTGGGGTCTTCTCGGCAGTACATCCCGGCTGGGATTGCCTTGGAGCACTTAAGAAAGCCATCCATCAAGCCATCCCCCAACTCGGAGTCCATTTTCGTTCCTTCTCTGCCTAACGAGGAAGCAGTTCCAATGGAGATCGACTGGGAAAATGCAACAGGGAACCCGGGGACTGCAGTCTCCAACCCGGGGACTGGCGCCTGCAACCCGGGGACTGCCCTTCCTGACTCGGGGACTATCGTTCCTTACTCGGGGACTGCCCCTCTCAGCTCGGGGACTGTCGCATTCCTTGAAGAAGTCCTTGCAAATCGTTCGGGTCTGCAAAGAGTCAACCCCAACTCAGAAAAGGAGGCAGTGGAGGCTGTGCCAATGGAAGTGGACGAACCGGTGTTTCCCGTACGAGAAACGCCGAGTTGGGCAATGCCCATATTATCCTTTCTGAAAGACGGCACCCTGCCAGATGATGAGGTAACCGCAAGGCAAATTCAGAGAAGATCCAAGGGCTACACCATCTTTAGAGAAGTACTGCACAAAAGAAGTCCCACTGGCGTGCTGCAACGTTGTGTGGAACCGGAAGAAGGAGAAGAAATTCTGGTGGAGATACATCAAGGCGAGTGCGGACATCACGCCTCTTCTCGGGCTCTAGTCAAGAAGGCTTTCCGGCATGGCTTTTTCTGGCTCACTGCTCTGAAGCAAGCTGAAGATATTGTCAGAAAGTGCAATGGCTGCCAGAGATTCGCAAGTAGGATACACATGCCTGCTTCCGAGTTGAAAACAATCCCCATCACCTGGCCGTTTGCTGTTTGGTCTCTGGATATGGTTGGTCCCTTCAAACCGGCTAGAGGCAACATGACGCACATCTTGGTCATGGTTGACAAGTTCACCAAGTGGATTGAAGTGAAGCCTATTCGGAAGTGTGATGGAGCTACGGCTGTGAGTTTCCTGAAGGATGTGATCCTGAGGTACGACTACCCGCACAGCATCATCACGGATAATGGCACAAACTTCGCTGAGGGTGCCATGGTGAGATTCTGCAGAGATAAGCACATCCGGCTAGATGTCGCGTCCGTTGCACACCCCGCATCCAACGGGCAGGTGGAAACAGCAAATGGCATGGTACTGGCAGGCATAAAGCCAAGGCTGATTGAGCCACTGCTGAAAACACCAGGCTGTTGGCTAGACGAGTTTCCAGCGGTGTTGTGGAGTCTAAGGACTACCCCTAACCGGTCAACCGGCTACACGCCATTCTTCTTGGTATACGGGGCTGAGGCCGTGTTGCCAATAGACCTAGAGCATGACTCCCCCCGAGTAACCCTCTACACGGAGGTGGAGGCGAGAGAAGCTCGAGAAGATGACGTTGACCTGCTAGAAGAAGCAAGAGAGCTTACTCTGTCACGTTCAGCTGTTTACCAGCAAAACTTGAGGCGTTATCATAGCCGAAAAGTAAGCCCAAGGGTTTTCCGAGAAGGAGACATGGTCCTTAGGCTTGTGCAACGCACAGCCGGGATGCATAAACTATCCCCTCCGTGGGAAGGACCTTTCATTGTGAGCAAGGCTCTGCACAATGATGCCTATTACCTGGTAGACGTGCAGCCATCACAGAAGAACAGGGCGGATAAAGCTGGGGAGGAATCTAAGCGCCCCTGGAATGTAGCTCTACTTCGTCGCTTTCATTCGTGAGCAAAAATGTGTATGTACTCTCTTATCCGAGTTAAACTTCTACTCTGCATTCTGAAATTGAACTCGGGGACTGCCCTCGTCCAAAAAATGTTCTAAGTGTTTCTATTTTTGCTGTATCTTTGTCTACTCGGTTGCTATGTTTAGAATTTCAAAAGCATATAAAGTAGTGTGTTTACACTCACCGGACACTCTGCGACTATGCTGCTGTCCGCAACCCGGCTTCATGGCAAGCCAGAGAACAAGCCAAAGAGTCAATAAGCACATGAAAAATTGCGAAGGAAAGGAAGTGTGTGGCTTATCTGTTAACCTTTTTTCGGCTAGGTGGTGAGTAGCGTTACTATGACTGTTTCTAAGTGGCTAAGTATTTGAAACTCCAACTTTGAACTCTTGTGACTCGAATACCAAAAAAGCAACAAGTTGCAGGTAAGAGCTAAGATGAAAAGAAAGAGTGAATGAAAAATGCTACTCGGGGACTCGCATGATAACGCAACTCGGCATCGGGCCAAAGCTGCTCAAATTACTAAGTATAAAACTTCAAGTGGAATAAAAACTGTGTAGCAACGAAAAGCATAGTTGTTTCGATACATTTGCACCCGGCATCCCGGGGATCTGATAAAAATCTGGAGCATAAGTGTTGCAGGACATAATCAGGTAGAGGTAGCAGCATCTTCGGTGTTGGCCTTGGCGGCATCAGCTTCGGAGTTGGCCTTGGCAGCGTCAGCTTCCGTGTTGGCGACATCAGTCTTCGCGGCATCCGCTTCTGGGTTGGTGGCAGCCTGATCAGAGGTGGCTGTGGCCACCGAGATGAGGTCCGTCGCCGAAGTAGAGGCAGCAGATTGGGTGCGGAGTAGCGCCGTGTCGTCGAGGGCCGCGCCTGATGAAGAGCCGAACTCAAGTGTCGCGGTGTCGATAGTCATCTTCTCGCTTTCGGCTTCCTCGTCGCTATCCGCGACGACCGCGCCCTTCCCCTTCCCCGACTTGTCATCGGTGCCTTCAAAGCAACTCAAGCCTTCTGAATCAGTGGCTTCCTCGTCATCGTCTTCATCCTCGTCTTCGCCCTCGCCTTCCACATCCGTGTCAGGCTCGGTGAGGCCTTCGATGAAGCGCGTGGTATCCGCGTAGGAGGCAATCTCGTACGCGACTGCCTGGTGGCGAGCCACGCACTCGGGATCCTTCTCCCACTTTGAGTCCCGGCGCATCTCGAGGATGGTCTTGAGATTGAGGTTTTCATACCAGCTGCAGACGAAGAGGAGCAGCATGTCAGCGCCTGCCCGAGCTCCGGATGCTCGCCACTTCTTCAGCTCGGCTTTAACGCCATTCAGATTCTCGGCGAGCGCGCGGATGGTTGCTGGCGCAGGGCCTTGGGGCCAGAATAGCGCGTGAAGCTTGAAGGCAGTGGACACCAAGTCGGTGCCCAAGCCCCTAAGATGTTTGAGTTGGGTCTGCATGCTCGAGAGGTTGTCTTCAATCGAAGATTTGGTATCTGTGGGCAAACCCTTCTCAATTCGGAGCTCTTCTGCCCTAGTGAGGCCTGGCTTGCAAGTCGAGCAGAGGCCGGGGAAGATTTCTGCAAATGCTATCAGAGAAGATTAGAAATAGGGGCAGAGAAGAGGAGCAAACCGAGTAAACCAGAAGAAGAGGGAAATAAACAAATGCGGAGAAGCGAGAACTTACTGTTCAGCTCGCAGAGTGACGATTCCAGTTTGCGCTTCCAAGACTACTCGTCAGCAGCGTGCCTCTCTTCGACCTTGCGGAACTGGGCCAGTTGGAGCATGAGATCCGAGTTGCTTTTCTTCAGCGTCTCGCACTCCATCTCAAGGGCCCTTTCCTTAGCCTTGGCGGCTGCCTCCAGCTTGTCCTTCTCGGCGTCTATGTCTAGGGCGTCCTGAAGGGCAGCCCTTAACTGGACCTGCAGCGGCTCCAGCTCGGTGGTGTGTTGGCTCTTGAGCTCTACGGCTTGGCTTTCCAATTGCTGCTGCACCTCGGCAAGTTTAAGGCAGTCGAGATGCTCTTCAACAAACTTCTTGTGGTCTTCTGCGGAGAGAGGAGCGAGGTCAGCAGAGTAGCGAAAAAAGCAAAAGAAGGAAGACAAGCCGAAAAGACGGCAACTCACCTTCCATCTTCTTAATCGTGGATTGAGCGTTGGCACCGAAAACATGGCAGTTCTTGTGCTCCTCTGCCATTTCTTTAAACTTGCCAGCCGAGTACAATCAGTTAAAGCAGAAAGCAAAAGCGGGCGTAAACACAAAACGCATGAACCGCGTAGCTAAAAGCTTACTCTCGATCTCAGAAAGCTTAAGAGTGCGAGCCAGGGCCTCCTTCTCCGTCACGACATCACTTTTGCATTCTGCTTCTAGGGCTTCAAGGCGCCTTTTTGCAATGCTGTGATTCCAGAGCAGATGCCGGTACAGGATCGTTCGCTTCAAAAGGCTATTCTGAGAAGCAGAAAGAAAAGGAGTCAGACAAAATTTTGAAGATTCAACCCGAGAAGACGGCAACTCGACTGAGTACCCGTCTACTCGGCCCGAATCTCGGGGACTGGGTAATGGATAAGGAGAATAAGAAGGATAGAGGAGAAGAAAAGCGCAACTCGGAACAGGCAAAGCAAAACTTACCGCATAGGTTTGCTCGAGATCCTCTGCAGCCTTGCGATGGACGAACAGCTTCGCGGCAAGCGTGCTGGTGGCGGACGAGATGGTCATGGGATTGTAGCCCATGTCCGCCTTGTTCCAGTCGGTGCGCCAGTGGTCTAGCTTGCCCAAGGCCAGACCATTCCAGGACTCGTTGCCAAGGAACGCGCTATTCCACTCAGCGTCAATGAAGCCGACTCGGTCAATCATCTGCTCGAGCCCCTGAGACACCACCTCCGTCTCCTGGATCTCGCGCGAGAAGATCGAATGGGCCTTGTCCTTTGCCGGCAGCTTGGAATCCGCAGCCTGGGCCTGTTTGCCTTTTGTGAGAGCGAGCTGCTTTTCGGTTTTGTTCAGACCGATGCCATACTGTTTGCTCATCTGCACCATGTAAGGCGGGTAGACAGGCGGGTTTTGAACGCTTGATCCCGCGGCTGTGCCTGCAGCGCTGCCGGAAGCACCGATGGTGAGCTGCCCACTCTTCGCGGCAGGCTTTGCAGCTGGTTTAGGTGGCGGCATCACAGTAGAGTCTTGTGCAGCGCCACGCGGGGGATTCCTGCGGACAGTGGCGTCTGGCTAGGCAGCTAGCTTCTCGGCGGCCTGCTTCTCGGCAGCTTTCTTCTCAACAGTTTTCTTCTCGGCAGCCTTCTTCTCGGCTGCATCCTTCTTGCCAGTAGCATCGGAAGCAGTTTTCTTTGTGATCTGCTTGGCTGGAGGGCTGGCTGCGGTCTTAGTCTTTTTTCACGGGCGAGGAGCTTGGTGCGGTAGGTGGAGCGGCCTGCTGGGTAGGCGGCGCCAAGGACTGGCTACCGGGTGCAGCGTCCGGCTGCGCGTGGCTCTGCAGGTCCGGCTCCACATCAGTTGTCTCAACCCGCTGCTCGGCAGCGGGGTCTTGCAGTAGGTCTCCTTGTTCTTCTACCCGCGGCTGGGCCGCGGGGTCATCTCGGGCAGCAGCATCAGTGTCCTGCTGCTCCTGGTTCTCTTCCTGCAGCTCAAGGACGGCACGATCTTAATGCTCGGTGGCTGGTTCTGTGTTCTCCCCAGCTGTGGCAGCTGGGGGAGAAGGGGGTCTCTCGTCGTGGGAAGCATCCTGCGCTTGTTGTTCCGCGCGGGCCTGCTGCTCCTTCTCGGCGTCCTGGGTACCAGTGACCATGCCCTGGACGTTGGTGTCGTCTTCGCCTTCACCCTTCACGGGAGAGGGCGCACGCGCCCTGTCCCGTGCCGTGATATCGTCCTCATCAGAGAGATCGATGAGTTCGTCGATGTCGATGGAGGATCTCTTCTTGGATTTGGTGGGAGCGGCAGCAGCATCATCGTCCAAAGGGGCGCTGAAGAGAAAGGGAAGTTTAGAAAAATAAGAGGGAAGGAAGAAACCGAAAAGCAGCAACAGCGGAATGCAACTTAGAAGAAAGTAACTTACCCTACGCGGGAAGGGGGTAGCCGTCTCCCGGATACCTGCTTGACCTTCTTCACGCCCTTCTTGGCCTTCTTGCCAGGGGGCTCCTGGGCACCACTACCCGCCCTCTTCCGAGTGGTGGGAGCAGCAACCGCAAGCGGATCGACGTCAAGGGCATCCTCGTCCTCTTCCTCGGCATCAATATCACCTGTAGAGTTGAGGAGAAGAAAACAATTGAGAAACAGAAAGAAAGGTTAGGTCGCGCTATTCGCAACTGGGTTGCGCTACTCGCGACTAAAAAGGTGAACTCACTCACCTTCGTCGTCGTCTTCGGACCAGTCCCGAATGGACGCGTCGACATGATGCTTACCCGGCTGGACGGCATGAGGGATACAGAGGGTGTCCGCGGTGTCGTAGGAGACCTCGTCGTCCTCCTTTTGATCTTCGTGCCAGTTGGCCTCGAAGCGCTCCTCGCTCTCAGCGAGCTGGCGAGCAAGGCGCTGGAGATATAAGCAAGCAACACGAATCAGTTGAGCAGCGTAAGGGATTCTACCCGGGACGGGATGCAAGCACAAAGCATAATAGAGTAAGTGTCCTACTCAACGAGGCGTGCAAACACAAAGCACATGAAGCCTAACAGATAGTAGCAAGTGTTCTACTCGGCATGTCGTGCAAACATAAAGCACATGAAGCCTAAAGAGATACGGCAAAGTGTTCTACTCGGCACAGAGTGCGGATAATAAGCACACCAAGCTAAGAAGGCTGTCTACTCGGAATCAATATGCAGGAAACAGGATGAGAAGTACTAACCCGCTTGATTGGCTTCGTGCGGCTGTACGGCACAAAGCCGTACTGCCAGTGGTCGTTGAGGCCGGTGCTCATGATGGAGCGCGCCTAGACGGCCACATCCGCATTGCTGAGCTCGAATGTGGTCGTCCGGGTGCAATCTCTATTGCCGCCCATGTAGCACATGAGGTGTGCGCGGCGCTGCAGCGGGAGCACTCGCCTGGAAATCCAGCAGGCGATGGGGTCGTCGTTCTTGAGCCCCTTTTCCTTCAGCTGGGCGAGGCGCGTGTTGATCTGCTTGATGTCGCCTTCTAGCGGGGGCTTGAACCCCCAATTCTGCCCGGTAGGAGTCGAATTGGTCCAACGGGGGAGATTGATCTGGTCCACCGGGGACTCGTCTTCCTTGAAAGAGATGTTCTTCACGTAGAAGAAGGTTCTCTGCCATTTGCGCACGGAGTCAAGGCCCTTGACGCGCGGATGGCTGGTCCCGCTGCGCTGCACCATCATGGCGCTGCCGGTCTCGGTCATGCCGCGGCCACTATCTGCGCTACCCGGCTTGGGCTTGCTCTGCTTCCTGAAGAAGAAGTAGCGCGCCCAGGTCATCGGCGTGGGGTGCACGCCAAGGAACGCCTCGCACACCACGGCGTGGTATGCGAGCATCACCATTGCGTTCGGCGGCAGGTGATGCAGCTGGATTCCGAAATGGTTGAGGAAGGAGCGGAAGAAATCAGATACCGGTAGCCCGAATCCCCGCGCGAAGTGCGCGAGGAACACCACGTGCTCGCCCACCTCCGGGGTGGGGATGAGCTCGCCGTCGGGATGCCGGCAGCGGACGCCGGGAGGAACTCGCCGGGTGTTCTCCAGCCACTGGCAGTCGTCTGCCGTGACGTCGGATCCAGCCCACCCGGCGCGGGCGTCGTCGTCGCGAGCCATCGAGTTGGAGATGAAATTCGATGGAGATCTGGTGAAATTTGGTGGAAAGGGGTGGTCTTTCGGCACGATGAAGCTCGCAGCGACGCAGTGAGGTGCATGGCGGCGAAGAGCTTGGTGGCGGCGGAGAAACGAAGAGGCAGGGAGAGAATGAAGGCAGGAAGGGGAAGAAGGAGTTACCGAGGGGGTATTTATACCTCCCCTCGGGTTGCCGTTACAATCGGAGGTAGTGGGATCAGTTACGCACGGAGATCGTGCGGCGTGGGGTGTGTGGGCCGGTTAGAAACGCACACAGCACAGGACGCGCGCGTAACGGCCGCAATTGATCCCACGAGGTGATCGTGGGTAATTACTGCGCTTGATGGGACATAACGGGCTAGTATGCCCAGGCCGTGAAAACTGGGCGCGTGGCCTGTCAGATCCCGGGCACCGAGGCGTCGGGGGTGTGGTAGTGTGACACGTGCCCAGTTGCAGTGCGGAAAGCCAGATTTTGCTCTGCCACGCAGAGATTCTGATTCGAGATTTCGCTAAGTCTTTTTACTCGGCGACAGAGAAGAGGAGTGGTTCTATTCGGGGGAGAAGAAACCCAAGACAAGATTAAGGGCTACTCGGAGGTTTACTCGGCATCCCAAAACTCAACAACAGGATTGGTTTTTAAGCTGGAAGAGCCCAGTGAACAAGTTCGCATGACTCTACCAGCTTCGGGGACTAATGTCGGGGGGTTACCCCCGAGTAGGGTAAAGACAAGTGCTAGGGGCAAGATCAGGAGGGATGTTTGGCCGAGTAGCTGGCTACCCGGTTGGCTGCTATTCGGTCGTACATGTTGATGGCCAGAAGGAAGAATCAAGGAAGTTACTTTCCTCCGAGTAGAAGAATTGGCCCGAGTAGAAATGGCGGTTTCCTACTCGGGCCAGAAGTCAAAGGAGCCGTTCTGACACAGGATCCCGTGTATCCTGGGTCCCTACTGAGGCACTGTTCATCTGCAGAGCGCGTGCCTGTCCCCGTCAGGGTGTCAGCAGACCGTCGCAGGATAGGGGGGGCCTACCCCTTGATAGTGTCAGTGATAACATATCAGCTTCT
Source organism: Alopecurus myosuroides (assembly GCA_028641055.1). NCBI lineage: Eukaryota > Viridiplantae > Streptophyta > Magnoliopsida > Poales > Poaceae > Alopecurus > Alopecurus myosuroides. The sequence continues at coordinate 557,953,138 of CM054057.1, forward strand.
TGGTTTTGCACAACGACTTTCCACACCGGACAAACTAGGAAGCCAAAGCTGTCAGCGGGAAGCCGGAAGTACGCAGTCAGCACACAATGTCGACATCTGTTTGTACTTTTCCCTGTTGGCTGTATCCGGCTGGGCACCAGTATATAAGGTGCCCTGCCCCCTCCTGCGCGAGGGATCCCCAGACCGGTTCACATTCTTGACCTAGAACTTGATAGAGAAGAGAGTGGCTACTCGGTAGTAAGCAAAACATGTATTGTGGCTACTCGGTGAGACACTAATACACAGAGAGGAAGGCAGGAGTAGGGGTTTTACCTCCACACGAGGGCCCTGAACCTGGGTAGATCTTGTTGTTTGTAGTACTAGTTTCATATCTCACGCGGCTATTCGCTGCGTGATCCCTCCCCGAGCGCCTCCAGCGTCCATCGTCCCCACAACTTTAGCCATCCTATGGCATCTGCCGTGACACCACCACGACATGATCTACACTTGCTAGAGACTTGGTTTTGGATGCTTTTTTTTGCCAAACTTACATGGAAATGGTTCAATGGTGCCTAAGTGGTTTAAGTACCGATATCTCTAGTTCAAGGTTACCAAGTGGAGCAATTTTGCTTAACGAACCATTTTCAAATTATTTATGGAATTAAATCTATGTCAAAAATAGTCAAATGGACAACTTAAATCTAAATTTAATTTTAGTTTGTTGCAAAACTATTTTGGGACAAAAGATATGAAATTACAAATCATACGGTTTCCAAATATATTTTATTCGCAATTTTTTTATTTGTAGAATATAAATTATGTCAAAATTCATCAAACAAGCATATTTAAATTTGAACCAATTTAAGTTTGTCAAATTTAAATATGGACAGTGCTAAAAGATTCTACATGTCATGGGCTTTTGAAAAAGATAAAGTTTGCTAAATTTTGCCTTATGGTTAAAAAGATATGATAGGTCCAAGTTGCACGGACTACAAATCTGCCTTTTAATTATATCCCGGAAATTAACACGAAACAATATGGGCTGACATGGCTACTAACTGGGCGCTGACTGGGATACCACGTGGCGCTCAGTGACTGGATCAGGTTGTGCTGCTGACTTGGAACAAATCTATTGGCTGGAACCAGTTGGGTTAAGTGAACTAATGAGGGCCACACGATACAGATCAACGGTTGGAATCAAGACAGGGAGCTAGGGTTTTTACCTTGACGGCGAGCTTGCCGGAAATGGAGCCGGCGGGGGTGTTGTCGCATGGGTTCGGACGGCGGGGGCGATGCATGGCTTATCCAGACCCGGGAAGGGCATGACGAGACGCGCAGCCGGACGGCGAGTGCGATGAGCACGGTGGTGGTGTCCCTCGCTTTCCGGGAACGACGATGTGGTGCATACGAAGATGGTACAGGTGTCAGCAAGTTGCAGATGAACTCGATCGGCACCGCGTTTCCTGGGCGCAAAAAGATAGAACAAGGAATCATGGAGGGGCACACTGGCAATGCAAGCAGTATAGGGGTGGTTTCGACCTCAGGAACTAGTTCTTCTCGCTGGAATCTTGCAACCATGGTGGCGGAACCGACAAACTCCGTTGAGAAATTTGGGAAGCCTGGAGGCACGATTGGAGAGTAGGAGAGAAGGAAAATGGAGGGGAAATGGGCTATAAGGGAGAGCAACGGGGCGGCGAATGATGACCTTAAATGCACGAATTTAAAAGGTAGTAAAGGATGTGTCGGTTCTTCTGTTCATTGAAGGAGATGGTGACATCATCGCCGACATCAGCTTGGGGGACCCACACGACAAAGAGAGAAAGGAGAGAGGGGGAATGGGCACGGGCTGCACTGCTGCTGGGCTAGCATTGATGGGCTTCTGTTGGGCTTCTACATGTGTTGGAGAGTTGCTCTACAGGTAGGATTGCGCAGCAGGTAAGGTACTGGGTTGGTCATTTTTTTCCTTTTTTTAATTACTATTTTCTAATAGAATTCATATATTTTGTTTTAAAAATCCAATTGACCTGAAATAAAATTCTATATTCTTATAAAATCATTATCTTTCAAATAAAAACATATTTTTTGTTCTTTTCCACATATTTGAAATTTTCAAATTTGAAAATTTGATATAACACTAATAGTAATTTATATCATTTTAAAATAGAAAAAGGGCCAACAATTAGAAATGGGGGTTTTATAAAATTTCAGAAAACATTGTACCAATCACAAATTTACTTTCGAAAGTCATTACAACTCATTTTTATATTTTTAATTATTTTTTAAAATAGGGGTAAACCCCAATAGCAACGTTATGCTATTTTCAAAATAGGAAATAATAAATTAAATAATTGGTCTAATGGAAATTGATAATACGCTTCTTCTAAGTCATTTCCACAAAAGGAATTTGGTGAAATTTTTTTGGTTATTTAATACTGGATAGTGATATTGTTAATTTTTTGAAAAACATATAGCTATTAAATTTGTTGGAAAAAGAAATATTATCAATAAATAGGAGTTGAAGAATCATTTGGAAAATATATAGTTTTTTTTACATTCCTATGGTTTCATAAGACATTTTGTAGTCACATAACCATTTTGAAGTTCATAAAATATTAAAGATGGTGAAAATAATTCTTGGGAGTTTGTAATCCTCAAGTATTAAATGCCATGAAAACATTTTATGGATAGGTGTGTAAAAAGGCAAACAAATAATTTGCATATTTATTCTGAGAAAGATTTAGAGTTTATTAAAACGAGGCATTCTGGATTACAAATTCCAATAACACTGGAATACAGATATCATATTTCTTTTTCTTTTTTTTTTGGTGACTTGAATTAACAAGAAAACAAAAGTTTCAATTTTTAGTGATTTTTGCACTTATAAAAAAATAGGGATGTTACAGGCCTCACCTCCGCCGTCGAGCTCGTGGACATGGCAGACAGGTGCGCCAAGGCCGAAGAAGGCTGCCTCTTCAGGCGCAACCTCTCAACGAGACCCAGGTTGTGGCCCACAAGGGTAGAAGAAAAAGCAAGAACGGCACCTCTGACTCCAAGCGCAAGGCTCCCGCTGTCCTGGCGGTGGAGCCTGAGCGCAAGCGTAGCCGTAGCGGCGGGGCCCCAATGGCAGATGATCCCTCTTCTGCGCATTCCACAAGATGTACTCCCACTCCACCAAAAACTGCTTCCAGCTAAAGAAACTCCGTGGAGACCGCCTCCTGAGGGGCGGCCTGGAGGGCCCTCCACAAGGTGGTGGCTGGCGCGGCGGCACCCACTGTGGAGAGCGTGAGCAGAACAACTACAACGGATTCAACATTACAACAACACCAACAATGGCAATGGCTATAACAACAACTTCCAGCAGTTTCCTCAGCAGTAGTAGCAACCACGTCCACATCAGTGACCATACCCACCGCCGCCTCACGTGAATGCCACCGATAGTACCCTATCGAGGGGAACCAGGTTCCCAGCGAGGAAAACCGCGAAAGCTACCAGGAGCCAATGGGCTACATCGCCTGCATCCTCGGCGGAGCACAAGCTCCTTTCTCCAACCACCCCTTCAAGAAAATCTCACGAGATATCAATGCCGCTCTTCCAGGCATGGAAGCCACCAAGATCCTCAAGTGGGCTGAGCACAATCTCTCCTTCAAAGCCCGCGACCACCCCAAGTCCACAAGTACCATGGGAACAATCCCCTTGATCTGCACCCCCACCATCAACAACATCACCGTCACCAACACACTCCTCGACGGAGGCGCATGCCTCAGTGTGATCTCGGTGCAGATGTTTGAGAGGCCGCATGTGCCCAACGAGCGCTTGGCACCAACGAGGCCCTTCACCTGCGTCACCAACTGGGCTACGGTCCCCTTGGGCCAGGTACGCGTTACCGTCACGCTCGGCACTCGCCAGTACTACTGCACCGAGACCCTCAACTTCAACGTGGCACACATCTCCCTTCCCTACAATGCCATCCTTGGCTACCCATCCTTGGACAAGTTCATGGTGGTCACGCACCACGCCTACAACCTTGCCAAGCTGCCTGGAACCGCGGGGAACCATCACCATCTGTGACAAGCTGGAGGAAGCAGTGCGCTCCGTCGAGCATGCTACAAGGAAGTTGCAGTGTCGCACCCCGCTGATGAAGATGCCATTGGGCACCTCGCCGAGGTCTACAAGAAGCTTTTGTCATTCTCTCCTGAGATGATAGCCAAATGGAAGACCTCCTTGAGCACAGGTGGCTTGGGGGCTGCTACATCTCTCTAGGCAGGCCCGCCTCCCAACTAGGGGGGCATGTGCATTGCTTACTCTCGCCACGCGCTTCCACGAGGCCGTGGGAACTACTACCCACGCGGGGACCCCTTGACGCCATGGTAAAAACGATGCCACGACCTCTCTCCGCGAGGGTCTCATGGAGCTTCTCAACATGCGCCGCCATAGTGCCACGAGAGCTTCAATCCACGCAAGTGGGAACCCCGTTCCGGCGGGGCAATCTTTTGTTTCTCAGGGGTGCCACAAGGCCACTACATCCCCGAGCTAATGCACCTTAACTCATGCGAGTATCAGCCCCATGATGATGGGAGTCCCGTGTCCGCACGGTGACGTCAAGTGCCTCTTGGGGGCCACATGTCACGACATCGCCAAGCGTTTTGTTAGGAACAATTCCTCTACCCTAGCAGTAAATCTTGTTGATTTCTCAAAGAAATCCCTTGCATGCCTACATGCCTGTATTTTTTGCATCTCTACCCCTCTGCATTCATCCATCACCACCCCAGCATGCATCTCAACCTCTCTAGAGGCACACGAGTGCCGTTTCCTCACGAGAGCATCCCGCGAGCGGGGGGCTTGGACGGTGCATGTGTGCGGGTCGCTACCGTACACAACACCTTGCCAAGTACCTTGGCGCAGATCTCCTCATGAGATGCTCATGCTGGAACACTGAAGCGCGCGCCGCTGCTAAAAAAAGTGTTTGCAGGGAAAACAAGGCGTACAATCTCCTCAAGGAGCGAGGCAGAACCCTCGTCGAGGACCGAGAAGAAGACCTCTCGAGAGACCCTCTCTGCAGGTACCGCCCACGCCTTGACAAGGAGCGCGTCTTATCAAGGAACAAGAAGGAAATCCATTCGAGAGACCCCCTCCCTCTCCAAGCAGCAACCACACCACGACCAGGGGGCCTCGTCCCTCAAAAAGCTAAGTCCCATTTCACAAAGCATTCAAAAGGTGCAAAATAAACATAGTACCAACAAGAAGTGCAAAATAGTCTTTAGAAGCTTAAAATAACACGTGCAATCACCACGAATCACCTACATTTATTACAGCCAAGCATCAGGCATGCGGAGCCTCCCTCTCGCCGACATGACCATTCTCCCCCGAGCCCTCTTGAGCATCAGCGTCAACGGGCTGCCCAGTGACGTCAATGACGTTTGGATTGAATACCCCGACGAAGTCCGCCACGACACCCCGCACCTTAGCAGCGAGAGACGCTTCGAGCTACTCAGAGACAAGCTCCAGCAGATTGCTAAAGTCAAAGTTGGGGTCGGAATGCTAGAGGAAAGAAATGGCGTGCATGGCCGCGGCCGTCAGGAGCTGGCGGCACTCCACGTTGGCCATCTCTTCCAGGTAGCGGGCTTTCAACTCGAGGAAGTGGAGGCACTGAACGACATCGTACCGAGTTGGAGGGGTTGGCGCTCCAGTATGCAGCCTGTTGCCAACATTGAGAACGCGGTCGACGGCCTGGCGGAACATCTCCTCGAACTGACGCCCGAGCACCAGCACCTGCACCGCCAATGCCTGGTGCTCCTCGGCGGCGCGAGCAGGGTGCACCTGCAGAGCGAACAGGCCGGCCTGGAATTACACAATCTACCCGATTGTGCACCTTCTCACTCCCCGCTCTTCATCGCGCTACCGGAGTACATTGGCGAGATCCTACTTAAGGCCTTCCACCTCAGCGCGCAGCTCCTCCTCGACCTGGGCGGGATCCACCACGCCCCCTCGCCTTTCTTCTCCGCGTCTTTCAGCTTTCCATCCCACGCCTCGAGGTGCTCGCACTCTTGGGCGACCTCCTCTACCAGCCGGTTGACCTCCGCTACACTCTTCTCGAGGATCTGCTCGAGGGGATGGGCGTTGCGCTCCCTGCTATTTAGCTTCTTAGCCTAGACTTTAAGCCCCTCGGTGCAGGAATTTAGTTCCTCCTCGCGGAGAGCAAGCGCGTCTTGCTGATCCTTGCGCGTGAGGCCCCATTCCTCAACCTCCTGCTGGTGCTCGCTTAGCTCTAGGCGAAGCCTCTCCCCCTGGACCTCCACCGCCAAAAGTTTATCCCTCGTTGACTCGAGGGATTCGGCTGCCTCCTCGCACTGCTATTTGACCTGCTTGAGCATCAGTTCGCGGGTCGCGGCAGCAGCTCCCTCCCTTTCTCAGCATGATTGGATCATCGTGCGGAGCCAGCCGCCGAGAGTCTCAAGGCGTTGATACTCCTTCTCCAACAACTTGTAAAACAATTTTGTGCTAAGGTGGACCGCGTCGACAACCTCCTTTGCGATGTCGGCGATGATGCCATCAAAGTGGACACCCTTACCTCCGGCACCGCGGAGCCGCAATGTACAGCTTCCCTTGTCCATCAGCTCCTCAAAGATGCGCTCGGGGAGGGGAAAAGGGAGGGTATCAAAGCCCTTGTCGAGATCCTTCTTGACCGCGGCCATGGCCGATGCTCGTGAAGAAGATACGCCAGCGCCAACACCCCCCTCCTCTTGCCGCCTAGCCGAGGGTAAGTGGAGGCACGCGCGCCCTCATACCAGGTGTAAAGACCTCCAGGTCATCAACATCGTCATCTTCATCATCAAGTTTGACAGGAAGCGCCCGCGTGTCACATTCGCGAGCCTCCGCAGCCGGCGGCAGTGGCGTTTCCCTAAGAGGAGCCCACACGGGGGATCTTGGAGCTACATCTCCGGAGCCATGAGAGGTGGAGTCGACCACGAGCTCGACAGCTGGCTCCTGCATCGCGGTAGTCGGGGCCGCCGGTGCCTCCTCCTGTATCTCCATCGAGGCGGCTTTGGGAGACGCCACGGGCCCCCTCGACGAAGGGTCAACCCTTGGCAAGGAAGCCCTCTCTTCTGCGCTTGTGTCCGCCGTGGTGCCAGCCTCCTTTGCCACCACAGCAGCCACATTTTGGGCAGGGCTGGAGACCACCTCACATTCACGTGAGGTGGACTACCTTGTGGGGTCCCACCTCTCCTCCAGTGCTACTGGACTGACCTCTGGGAAGAGATGATCCCTCTCGAGGGCAGGAGCCGATGGGGCCACTATCTTCCCAGTACGGGCTCTTGGGGCACTTGGCCTCGTCGTCCTCTTCCTAGAGGTCCGGCGCAATCCAAAATGGCTAAATTCCCGGGTCTAATGAAGTAAGGAAAGCTGGGCTAGACGCCTACGTGCCGGAGTAGGCCCGTTCCCTCGGCGACTGTTCCTAGTCAGGGACGGCCGAGGTAGCGTTTCCTCATGGGACGGACCCAACGACATCAACACCAGCATTTGCGTGACGCTCCTATTTGCTTCACAGAGCTCACTCTGGACCTCGCTAGGGCCACCCTCATCGAGCGGCTGGAGAGAGCGAGAGGGCGTAGCATCTGAATCCTCCTCGGGCTCGCTCTCCACCTCGCCATCCTTCCCCTCTCTAGAGGAGAGCTCCACAAGAAGACACTTCTTTGTAGAGCACATTTTCGCCTCCGCGCCCTCTTCGGAGCTCGTGCTGGCCATGGTTTCGACGTCGCTCTCCTCCATGAGACTCGACATGTAGGGGTTATCTACCCTGGACTCCTCGTCCTCCGCGTGGGGCCCCAACTGTCAAAGTGTGGCATGTCTTTGGTGATTGCGTCCCTCTCTGCATGGGTGAAATCGTAGAGAGGGACAATGTCCGAAGGAAGATTCGGTGGGGAACCATTGGTGAGAAGGGTCCTCAACACCTCCTCGAACTCCTTCCCCTCGAGGTGGTCGTTGCTGAGCCTCATGTTGTCGTTGGAGCCCCTGTAGTTTCATATACACCTCGCGCGCTTCTGGAGAGGAGCGACACGCCTCATCACAAACTCCTTGATCAACATAGAGGACGCAAGGCCGAGGTTGCGCAGCATGTCCATACAGTGGACTAGAGGCACCATTCTGCCAAGCTCCTCTTATCCCTAGTCGGAGTGTTTGTTGGGGGCACCGAAGAGGATCTCGTAGAAGAGGCTGGAGCCACGGGCATCCATGTACACCCAGCGCAGGTGGATGTCGTCCAGTTTCCTCTCAAAGTCGGTCTAGGGGAATCTGGCGCCCATACCCCGCCGACGAAAAAGAAGACACAGCTGGCGCCGCCAAGGGGCGACGTCCTTCAAAGACTATAGAAGCAGCAGAAGAAGGGCACTAAGGGTTTCATGCCCAGGAAGGCCTCGCAGTAGAAGGCGAAGATGGATAGGGGGAAAACGGAGTTGGGATGGAGGTGGAGCACGTGGATCTCATAATGATCCAGGATGGAGGTGAAGAAGAAGGAAGGGGGGAACTAGCCCCACGAAGATGGTGTGGTAAAAGAAGGGGTTAGACGTGGCGGAGAGGGTGCTCTCCACCGTCGTACCCGGCTGAAGAGAAGTCCTCCCATGCTCATTGGAGGCGGCGCTTAGCCTTGTCCAGCGTCTTCCCGAGGCCAACACGAGAAGTCCTAGCACATCGCTCGCTGAGCTAGGGACCGGGGCGTCCTTCACGAGGGCCTTTCCTATTGAGGCGGCAGTGGCTTTCTTCTTGCCATCTATGGATGCTGGAGCTCGGAGAGATGTGGGCGGGGAGGAGAATTGAAGGCAAGACGACAATGGAGAGTATTGCGGGACAATATTCCCTCACATGCACCTTCAGGCTTTATATTAGTGGGCCAGCCTAGAACACCTTTGGTAGGTTGCCAATCTCGTGTATAAAGCGTGGGCGACAGCTGCCCACGCTAGGGAGCCTCCCAAAGCTTTCTTCTTTGGTGAAAGAGGACCAAGCCGGCCCAAAAAGACGGAGGGACGTCACCGAGAGCCCCCACTGCCCTGCCGCAGACTGCAGCGTTGTCTCCTGCCGACCGGAGATCGTAGGGGAAGACAAGGCTCACACTATACCTCACCCGCTTTTGTGTGGAACACTTTCCCGCCAAGTATGAGCGGGAAAGAGAACCGTGGCAAGCATATACGGAGGCGCCCTCACCCTTGAAGACGAAACAGGCAAGAAGGGCACATAGTTTCTCTATCGTCCCGTAGTCTGATCCCGAGCACAAACTCGCATCCTGTACTGTAGCCAATGGCAGTGCAATCATCGGACAAGAAGGAGTAGGGTATTACACCGCAAGGTGGCCTGAATCTGGGTAAACTCACCGTGTCACCATTGTCGTGCTTCGCGAGTTTTCTCCCAAAACTTCTCAAGAGGTGTAGAGAGTGCGGTTAGTCCCTAGTGTTAGAACCTCCCGAGAGATCCTGTCAAGAGACAAACCACTGTACGATTATCGTCTTATGAATCATCCAAAGTATCAATGAAATAGCTATAGAAGAAGTGGTCCGAATCGTCCATCTACAACATATTTTGGACCAATTTATTGCCAGGACCAAGAAGTATAGTTTGCACAAAAACATGTCTCTCATTGGCATACCTTTGCTCGGCATAGCAAAAGGCCGAACAAGTGGCTGGCTACATGTAACACCCGGGGTTTTCCCTACTTAGAAATTGTTTGTTCCTTTTCTTTTTGGCATCCTCATCTCATCATGTCATCATGCATTACATTGCATTGCATTCTTTCTTGTTGAGTTCTTAAAATATGTTTTCTCTCAAACCTATTTTAATTATCAACTCAAATTATTTGGTGCTTTCAAAATGTTCAAAAGAATTATAAGTAATTCATTGTTTTATCTAAATAATTCTACACATGGTTTCCCTATTTAAAACCCCTCCTATCTCTCTGAAAATAATAAAACAAAAGGAAAGATAAAAAAAAGGGTTGAGTGAGAGAGAGAGAGAGCAGCCCAGCCCATCTCCTCTCCACCCGGCCCATCTCCCCTTTCTTCTTCGTACGGACATGAGGTCATGTACAGAACGTGACCATGGCCCCCACCTCCACCTGCTCCTCCCCTCCCCTACAACGCCACCTCCTTTTCTCCTCCAACCCTAACCCTAGGCCACTCCCTCTCCTCCTCCTAGCCGCCACCTTCTCTTGCCCTCTCCTCCCTCCTCTGTATCCTTCCAACCTCCACCTCCATGGCCGAGATGGGAGCTCCCGGAGCCGAGGCCGTGGTCGATGAGGAGGACTTCCGGTGTGGGGAATGGAAGCGCCACACCGTCCTCTTCCTCCTCGCCGAATTCCAGGGGACGAAACCATCTAGGCAGCTGCCGCCAAGATCATCTTCCTCGCTGCGTCTATGGCTACGTCTGCTACGTCCTGTACGCCTTCCCGAGCCAGATCGACTCCATCAACCCCTCGGTGAGCCTCTGGTTCGTCTGGACCCTTCCTCCTTTTCCCTCTCTTGCTATGGGTGTCATGCCATCGAGCAGCACCGTCTTACCGGCACCAGGTCGCCACCTAAAGTCGTTATGTGTCACCGACCCGTGCAGCAAACAGCCATGATTTTCAGTTTCGTCAGAACAGTTCCGCGCAGCATCTCTCTATATTGGGCCAGATCCGTATGTACTCACAAGCCGAGCACGGCCCAGCTGGTAGCATACCCTTGCGCGCAAGCCAGCAGCCCGGGTTCGAATCCCCCCCAAGGAAGAAAGCCACCCCCTTTTTCTCAGCTTTTTTTCTTTTATTCCCCGAATTCCAGAAAACAGATATGTTCCTTTAATTCTAAAATGAATAACAAATTGAATTTTGCTCCAAATTCAACGATTCAAGTTTCTGTGGATTCAAAATATTGTGCCCTTTCTGTTAATGTCAAGTTTGCAACATGTTTCTGTAATAATTTTTGCACTAAATAATTAATTACTGAAAATGCAATAAAAATTGGAAACTTTGGAATTTCATAACTTTAGTTCTGTTCATCCAATTTAAGCAAACTTGGGCTCTAAAAATTTGTATTAACAAACTCTACACATTTGTATTTTATTTGGTCACAATTGAATTAATTTTGAACATGTTTCCTTCTGTTTACTAAAAAGGGCAGAATAAAATACTTATGAAGAATTGCATAATAAATTCAATAATAACCCAAAAATTATGTTTAATAGCTCAAAATGTTCAGTGAAACATTTGCTACATGTTTTCAACCTTTTAAATACAATTTGTTCACTATTTTTCCAAATTAAAAGTGGTGCAATAATTCAATGCTTTATTTAAACCTCTTAAATTGCAAAATTCATAACTTGGGCAATTCAAATCCAATTCCAACATGTGAAATATGTTTTCCATCCCATTTTTCATGAACTTTGCAAATATCAACTTTGTTTTCTGTTTTGAATAATTTAAATTGCTGAAAACAACTGTTTCTTATTTAATGCATTTAAAATTTCAAATTAATAACTTGCTCATCAAAAATCCAAATTCAACAAATGAAATATGTATTCCATCTAAAATTTTGTGTTCTTTCCAAATATGAATTTTGTTATCTGTTTTGAACAATTAAAATGGGTGAAAACAATGAATGTTTGTGTAGCTCATTTAAGAAGCCAAATTTCATAACTTAATAAATAAAATTCCAAACTTTGTAAACAACATATCAAATTGAATCCATTGTTGTTTTCTTATTGTTTTCATCATCCATGCATCATGCTAATCCACTTTCACATGATGGTTATTTGTAGATCATTTAATTCAACATTAATTCATGGGCTTTGCCATATGCAATCCAAATTGCATATGGGCCCATTAAACTTGTCATGCATCCATATCTTGATCATGCTGGATCTTTTGCAGTAGAAGTAATTGTTGCATCCGGTGTTTGTTCTAGTTCGTTGGTTCTTCGCGGATAGGACGTTGAGATGATGTGAGCAACGACAAGTTCTGCGGATGTACCTCTACTTGCTGGATCTCAGGCAAGTATACTCACTTGCTGCCAAATGGCTGCCTTTCATCACTTGTTACCGATTCTTTCCGTTGTTCTTATGCTAGCCTTATGATTCAATGCTTGTGTCTCGATCCTATCATATGTTTACCTTGCAGCCATGATATAGCCTTCCTTCCACTTCCTATTAGCTGTTGTTTGTTTACCCTGTTGGCCCTTGTGTCGTAGTTGCATGCTTAGTGTTGTTTGCGCTCAAGTCTTGTTGTCTGTCTTATCACCTGTTTAGTTGATAGTTGGGTTTCAATTCAATCAACAACATGTTAATGCTTGGGGTAATAATAATTTGATGATAAGGCACCGGCAGGAGGCCCGGCGTGGTTTTGAGGCCTGCTAGTGTCGACCCTAATTAGGAAAAGGGTCTTGTCCTCCGATCCATGATGAGCGCACTAACCGCATGTGGGAAGCGAGTATGGGCGCCAAACTCTGATTCGATTCGAATCTCGTCCAAATCGCCTCATTTAGTTCGGGTTTTCCATTTGCCGCATGCATATGCAGGTGCGAACCCTTGGCGCCAGGGTGGAACTTTTGTAGTCGGCATTTAGGGAGACACGTTCTTAGAGTGCTATGAGGGTCCCCTTTTCTTCGTGGGGCTTGATTAGCCGTGCGCTCAATTACACGGGGTTCTTTGGGCTTGATGCGAAGAAGAGTTGGGTTGTGTTGAGTGCCTCGCTTGGTGGAAGGGCCTTTCCATCTGGCGGGTCATTCTTACGTGTACGGCCAAATTGGTGCATCCCTGCAGGGTTAAATCTTCTCGAGAAGCCGTGTTGTCCGCGGTTATGGATGACTTGGTGAAAGTGCTGGCTAACAAGTACTCAGACAACTTACACTTAACGAAAATAACTTGACTATTAATATAGAATACCTCCACCATAAAATGAATGTCAACTTAATCAACGGTGTGAGTTTCCTTGGGTTGCTTCCTTAGTAGGGGGTAACATTGGATGGGTATTGTTTGGTGAGTAGTTGTAGTTGGTTCTGATACGCTATCTTATCCCTTTCTTTTAGCCGGATGTTGTAGCGAGTCTCTGTAGTTAGTTAGTGCAGCCCGCTGCCGCTTCTTTGCAATAATCCCTTCCTTTCCGTTGTACCCAAAGTATTTGTATCTTGTGATGATTGGTTACGCTGGTATTTTGTGAGTATGGGTTATCCACTTGCCAGTACTTAACCGTACTGACCCACGAATCCTTTTCGTGGCTGCATATTCCACATTGCAGTCAACAGGTTTGAAGTCTGACGATGTTAGCTTGGGAATCCCTCCGGCTTGGCCTGGGCAGGGATTAGACGCCATCGGTTATCTTCAGGACTCTTAGTCCAATTTGTATCTTGTCCGTAGTCGGACGCTATGTTGTTTCTTCCGCTGTTATTTGGATCTTTGTATTGTATCAGTTGTATCCTTGGCTCGTTTGAGTCTTCTTGTATATATCTTTTCTGTTGTTGTTGCGGAATATTCGTGAACTGTTGTAATGTTATCACAAGTGGCAACCTGGAATCGGTTATTATGTGGATTTTGGCAGGAATGCTGAAATCTGCATAGCGCCCGATCTCGGGGCGTCACAAATGGTATCAGAGCATGGTTTCCGATTCCCAATGTTGTTTCGATACGAATGGTTATCGAAGCAACGGGTTCGCAAAGCCTGTAGGAAAACCTCGCTAACGGTCGTGTTCTTAGAGTGTCAACACTATTTGTGCAAAACCTGTTTTGGAAACCTCTCGATAGGATTCTTGTTTATTCCTTTCCTCTATTCTACATCTCCTCCTACCTTATTTGTTTTCGACTCTCCCCCTTACCTATCTTTCAAAGTTTTAGGATCCTACGTGGGTTGGACGTTCTCTTAGCCTTTTAACCTAATAGGTTCAAACTTCGGAAGGTTCTCACCGGAAGAGCATCATCATCAACAACGAGCAAGAATCTCTTGTTAGTGGTGTCGAGAAGTTTTGTTAGTGGTGTCGAGGAGATCAACAAGGTGACCGAAGACTCGATAGTCCGGCTTCTTCCTCTCTCTTGGCGTTGGCGGATTGCGAGGGCGCAATCCCTTGTTAGTGGTGTCGGCTGTAACACCCGGGGTTTTCCCTACTTAGAAATTGTTTGTTCTTTTTCTTTTTGGCATCCTCATCTCATCATGTCATCATGCATTACATTGCATTGCATTATTTCTTGTTGAGTTCTTAAAATATGTTTTCTCTCAAACCTATTTTAATTATCAACTCAAATTATTTGGTGCTTTCAAAATGTTCAAAAGAATTATAAGTAATTCAATGTTTTATCTAAATAATTCTACACATGGTTTCCCTATTTAAAACCCCTCCTATCTCTCTGAAAATAATAAAACAAAAGGAAAGATAAAAAAAGGGTTGAGTGAGAGAGAGAGAGCAGCCCAGCCCATCTCCTCTCCACCCGGCCCATCTCCCCTTTCTTCTTCGTACGGACAGGAGGTCACGTATAGAACGTGACCATGGCCCCCACCTCCACCTGCTCCTCCCCTCCCCTACAAAGCCACCTCCTTTTCTCCTCCAGCCCTAACCCTAGGCCACTCCCTCTCCTCCTCCTAGCCGCCACCTTCTCTTGCCCTCTCCTCCCTCCTCTGTATCCTTCCAACCTCCACCTCCATGGCCGAGATGGGAGCTCCCGGAGCCGAGGCCGTGGTCGACGAGGAGGACTTCCGGTGTGGGGAATGGAAGCGCCACACCGTCCTCTTCCTCCTCGCCGAATTCCAGGGGCCGAAACCATCTAGGCAGCTGCCGCCAAGATCATCTTCCTCGCTGCGTCTATGGCTACGTCTGCTACGTCATGTACGCCTTCCCGAGCCAGATCGACTCCATCAACCCCTCGGTGAGCCTCTGGTCCGTCTGGACCCTTCCTCCTTTTCCCTCTCTTGCTCTGGGTGTCATGCCATCGAGCAGCACCGTCTTACCGGCGCCAGGTCGCCACCTAAAGTCGTTATGTGTCACCGACCCGTGCAGCAAACAGCCATGATTTTCAGTTTCGTCAGAACAGTTCCGCGCAGCATCTCTCTATATTGGGCCAGATCCGTATGTACTCACAAGCCGAGCACAGCCCAGCTGGTAGCACACCCTTGCGCGCAAGCCAGCAGCCCGGGTTCGAATCCCCCCAAGGCAGAAAGCCACCCCCTTTTTCTCAGCTTTTTTTCTTTTATTCCCCGAATTCCAGAAAACAGATCTGTTCCTTTAATTCTAAAATCAATAACAAATTGAATTTTGCTCCAAATTCAACGATTCAAGTTTCTGTGGATTCAAAATCTTGTGCCCTTTCTGTTAATGTCAAGTTTGCAACATGTTTCTGTAATAATTTTTGCACTAAATAATTAATTACTGAAAATGCAATAAAAATTGGAAAATTTGGAATTTCATAACTTTAGTTCTGTTCATCCAATTTAAGCAAACTTGGGCTCTAACAATTTGTATTAACAAACTCTACACATTGGTATTTTATTTGGTCACAATTGAATTAATTTTGAACATGTTTCCTTCTGTTTACTAAAAAGGGCAGAATAAAATACTTATGAAGAATTGCATAATAAATTCAATAATAACCCAAAAATTTTAAATAGCTCAAAATGTTCAGTGAAACATTTGATACATGTTTCAACCTTTTCAATACAATTTGTTCACTATTTTTCCAAATTAAAAGTGGTGCAATAATTCAATGCTTTATTTAAACCTCTTAAATTGCAAAATTCATAACTTGGGCAATTCAAATCCAATTCCAACATGTGAAATATGTTTTCCATCCCATTTTTCATGAACTTTGCAAATATCAACTTTGTTTTCTGTTTTGAATAATTTAAATTGCTGAAAACAACTGTTTCTTATTTAATGCATTTAAAATTGTCAAATTAATAATTTGCTCATCAAAAATCCAAATTCAAGAAATGAAATATGTATTCCATCTAAAATTTTGTGTTCTTTCCAAATATGAATTTTGTTATCTGTTTTGAACAATTAAAATGGGTGAAAACAATGAATGTTTGTGTAGCTCATTTAAGAAGCCAAATTTCATAACTTAATAAATAAAATTTCAAACTTGGTAAACAACATATCAAATTGAATCCATTGTTGTTTTCTTATTGTTTTCATCATCCATGCATCATGCTAATCCACTTTCACATGATGGTTATTTGTAGATCATTTAATTCAACATTAATTCATGGGCTTTGCCATATGCAATCCAAATTGCATATGGGCCCATTTAAATATGTTTACCATGTCAACTAGTTTATCTTTGATGCATCCTTAAACTTGTCATGCATCCATATCTTGATCATGCTGGATCTTTTGCCGTAGAAGTAATTGTTGCATCCGATGTTTGTTCTAGTTCGTTGCTTCTTCGCGGATAGGACGTTGAGATGATGTGAGCAACGACAAGTTCTGCGGATGTACCTCTACTTGCTGGATCTCAGGCAAGTATACTCACTTGCTGCCAAATGGCTGCCTTTCATCACTTGTTACCGATTCTTTCCGTTGTTCTTATGCTAGCCTTATGATTCGATGCTTGTGTCTCGATCCTATCATATGTTTACCTTGCAGCCATGATATAGCCTTCCTTCCACTTCCTATTAACTGTTGTTTGTTTACCATGTTGGCCCTTGTGTCGTAGTTGCATGCTTAGTGTTGTTTGCGCTCAAGTCTCGTTGTCTGTCTTATCACCTGTTTAGTTGATAGTTGGGTTTCAATTCAATCAACAACATGTTAATGTTTGGGGTAATAATAATTTGATGATAAGGCACCGGCAGGAGGCCCGGCGTGGTTTTGAGGCCTGCTAGTGTCGACCCTAATTAGGAAAAGGGTCTTGTCCTCCGATCCATGATGAGCGCACTAACTGCATGTCGAAAGCGAGTATGGGCGCCCCCCGCAACTCTGATTCGATTCGAATCTCGTCCAAATCGCCTCATTTAGTTCGGGTTTTCCATTTGCCGCATGCATATGCAGGTGCGAACCCTTGGCGCCAGGGTGGAACTTTTGTAGTCGACATTTAGGGAGACACGTTCTTAGAGTGCTATGAGGGTCCCCTTTTCTTCGTGGGGCTTGATTAGCCGTGCGCTCAATTGCACGGGGTTCTTTGGGCTTGATGCGAAGAAGAGTTGGGTTGTGTTGAGTGCCTCGCTTGGTGGAAGGGCCTTTCCATCTGGCGGGTCATTCTTACGTGTACGGCCAAATTGATGCATCCCTGCAGGGTTAAATCTTCTCGAGAAGCCGTGTTGTCCGCGGTTATGGATGACTTGGTGAAAGTGCTGGCTAACAAGTACTCAGACAACTTACACTTAACGAAAATAACTTGACTATTAATATAGAATACCTCCACCATAAAATGAATGTCAACTTAATCAACGGTGTGAGTTTCCTTGGGTTGCTTCCTTAGTAGGGGGTAACATTGGATGGGTATTGTTTGGTGAGTAGTTGTAGTTGGTTCTGATACGCTATCTTATCCCTTTCTTTTAGCCGGATGTTGTAGCGAGTCTCTGTAGTTTGTTAGTGCAGCCCGCTACCGCTTCTTTGTAATAATCCCTTCCTTTCCGTTGTACCCAAAGTATTTGTATCTTGTGATGATTGGTTACGCCGGTATTTTGTGAGTATGGGTTATCCACTTGCCAGTACTTAACCGTACTGACCCACGAATCCTTTTCGTGGCTGCATATTCCACATTGCAGTCAACAGGTTTGAAGTCTGACGACGTTAGCTTGGGAATCCCTCCGGCTTGGCCTAGGCAGGGATTGGACGCCATCGGTTATCTTCAGGACTCTTGGTCCAATTTGTATCTTGTCCGTAGTCGGACGCTATGTTGTTTCTTCCGCTGTTATTTGGATCTTTGTATTGTATCAGTTGTATCCTTGGCTCGTTTGAGTCTTCTTGTATATATCTTTTCTGTTGTTGTTGCGGAATATTCGTGAACTGTTGTAATGTTATCACAAGTGGCAACCTGGAATCGGTTATTATGTGGATTTTGGCGGGAATGCTGAAATCTGCATAGTGCCCGATCTCGGGGCGTCACACTACACGCTCTAGCAGCGGTATCAAGGGAACAACGACCCATTTTGACCTTTCCCGGCCTAGTGTGGCTGGTCAGAGAGTCATATTGACCCTCCGTGTCGGTGGGGATCAGATAGTGCCTGGTGCCCAACCAGCGTAGTCGGTGGTGATCGCAGGCGATGACAGCACGGCCGAGCGCTTCCGGAGACGGCAACTACGTGGCGAGAACGTCGAGGGGAAGGAGCGGCGAGGTTTCTAGTGTAGGAGTATAGCTGAGCTGGACTAACTACGACCAGGATGGCGCCTTCGTCGCCTCTCGTCGGGGGTTGAATGGGGGTGGATGGAGTAGACTTTGTGTCTCACAGGCTGACCAGGGAGGGACCAACTCTTGTCGTCCGGATGTTGGGTTTGACTAAATCAATTATTTTGAGAATGGGGAAGTAGGAGTAAATCGAGAAGCATAGATAGAGATAGTTCGATACAAAGGTGACACCGGGGCCTGAATTCCGCTCGTTGTCTTGCCACCTCAGCAAAAAGTAGAAAAATGTCTCCGTGCAAATGTCGTCGAACACGCCGCCCGGACCCTCGCCGGCGTAGCCATAGTTCGTACCTCGCTTTCCAACGGCCACAGTGCGTCAGTGCCCCATATCCACGAGGGTGGCGAAGCCGCTTGTCGCAGTGCCCGCGGCTCTATCCTCCCCGTCCGATCCCCACCTCCGGACCTCCCCCAACACATCGCGCCGCCGCCTGCTGCGCTGGTGGGGCAGACGCGGAAGCTGGGCGGCTTCCATCATCCAGGCAGTGGCGTCCCTCGCCCGCCCACCAACCTACTCCCTCCGTTCAACAATAGATGACTTCCATATATCTATATATGGATGTATCTAGACACTAAAATATGTCTAGATACATCCATATATAGATATGTGAAAGTCATCTATTGTTGAACGGAGGGAGTAGGTGAGTAACTCTGAAACATTCCCAATTCCAAAATAGCCTCGAGGAGATTCGATGTGCCATGTCGAATTGTTCACGGATTTTTTCACGGAACATCCTGTTTAAAATCCCCACCATTTGACTGTCGCTCCGTAACATACCGCCGGGAGGAAAAACGGGTGTATAGGTAACAGACCATCACCGTGTTGGCTAGAACATCCGATATATGGCAACTCTAAAACTGGATGGTATTTTCACCTGTAGGAATATCCGATATATGGTCCACTTGTTGCCCAGAACATCAAGCGGATTTTCTCTTTCGGTCTGTAATGGGAAGAAGCTGCTAGTAATTTTTAGCTGTAGTGTGTATTAGCATGTGTAGCAACCGGAGCAAAGTAAACCTGTTGTTTGACTAGAGACCAGATAAACCTGTTGTTAAAAACCTGATTTTCCCTTTCGCTTTGTAGGAACGCTAAGTAGGCGTGCATTATCAAATAGGATATAAACAGCTCATTTATCATTCTGGCAGGACAAATTGTTTTATGACAATTGACAAACCTTATGTTCCAAGAGAGAAAACATGAACTAATTTGATAATGCTCAGTTAAAAGTGAGTACTTATTAGTATAGATAAAAAAGAGAGTATAAAGGGAAACATTTTAGTTTACTCTGTGTAATTATCCTAGGGGATATAACTGTAACAGTATGACATAAAAACACGTGGCCTTCCCTCTGTTGTGCGAAGCAGAGCAATGATGTATTGTGGCTACCTTAACACCTACTCGTGTGTCTGTCAATGTGGAGGAAATTTTATTGCCGCAACCAAACCTTTTTGTTTTCCATAGAGCATGAATACATTGTCTCCGAAGTCAGACATGATACTAAACTGTTTTCTTAATGCAGAAATCAAGACAAAGAAGGCCAGACTATTAGCGCCAAGAAATTCAGGAGCTTTGACTAGACGCCATGCCGGTTCTTATGACCAACTAGTACACAATGTGTCTTCAGGGGTGGGTGAGCATTGCTCCTTGTACTTGCAGGTCATTTTTGGAAAATCACATGCTTACATTGTACCTGTTGGTTCTTACGACCAAGATCGTCAATGCAGCTGTGAGTGACATAACTATAACTGCAGAGAGTTGTATATGTTTTGACTTCACTGGTGTGTGCTCACTGAGAATGGCTTCAAATCAGAAGTTGAATGGGTATTCTTAAAGCCACTAACAACAGAACTTTGGCTAGCAACTGTGGGCGGTTTCTTCTTCACTGGACTAGTTGTGTGCATGATTGAGCGACCCAAAAACCTGGAGCACCAAGGACCGAGTTTGAGACGGTGCAGCACTGAAATGTAGTTTGATTTCTCGACCTTGACATTTTCACATGGTTAGCACTTAGGGGCTCAAATTTGCGGTTATAAGTTGCTATTGTATTTTTGGCATACTCTAATTTCCAGAATACTATATTTTGTTCAGGCCAAATTCTTAGAAGCCCTCTGTCAAAAAATGTTGTGGTTATATGATTCTTTGTTGTGGTTGTTATAGTGCACAGTTACACAGCTAGATTATCCTCTATTCTGGATGCAAAGAGTCTCTTGGCCAACTCCTGTCAAATGGTGACTATTGGATACCACTCGGGATCGTTTGTGCATTCTATCCTGACAAAAGCAGGGCTTCATCGGAACAAGGTTAAGGCCCTATACAAAGAAATAGGAATACGCTAAAGCTCTGAGGAAGGGGTCTAAGAATGGAGGTGTCTCGGCTATAGCCGTGTGGTGCCGTGGACAGCTATGACCGTCGACTACGGGCATCATGGGGAGGTCAGGAAGACTGTTATGTGCTTTAGAGAAATGGTTCATAACGGGTTTAGTCCGGGAAGCGCGCAGTCCTTTCTTCTTGTAGTTACGGTCTTGTGGATGAAGGGCTTGCTATATTCCGCTCCATCGTTGTGGATCACCATCTCAAGGCCCAGAGAGAGCATTGTGCATGCTTGGTTGATCTACTTGGACACGCCGGAAGGCTAAAAGAAGCAGAGTCATTGATTAGAGCAATGGGGTTGTAAATGGATTCATTGGCCTGGTATTGGTGCTTGCGGTTTACATAGAGAAGTCGAGCCGGAAGAGGTCATTGGGGAAGGTCATGGAGTCATGGAAGTATAGACCTCTTGTTTTGCTATCCAACATGCACGCTGAACAATGTCAATGGCATGAAAATGAGGTTTTTAGAGAGAGGCTTGATGGCAGCAATGTCAGGAAGGGCGTGAAAAGGAGGTTTTCAGAGAGAGCTTGATGGCACGAGCTGACCACTTCATGTGATTCTGCCATTCCGGTGTGGTTTCTCCGAAAACAATTTTCTGATGAAGTTATGGATGGTGTGCAGAGGGGATGATGAACTATACTTCATGAATTTACTGAACGCACCCAAAAAGCTAAAAGCACCGGTGAAAGTGCATTTCGTTTTCCCAGTGTTTTGTGTGTTAGTTAACAATACTAAGTACATTATTTATCGAGGTGTTTAGTGTGCAGGTGTTATACTTAACATCGGCATCGATCACCGAAATATCGGTGAAGTGTGGCCTGAAAGTTTTGGGACAGAACTCAACCGGATTATTCGGACCGGATTATTCATCCTGGACCGGATACTCCGGTTGCTGAGAAATGAGCACAAAAATGGCTAAGGACTGAGAGTTTCGCATACAGAAGTGAACCGGATTATTTGGTCCGGAATATTCATCCCGGACCGGATATTCCGGTTGCTGCGAAAAACTGCTAAGGACTGGAAGTTTTGCTCTCAGAAGTGAACCGGATTATTCGGACCGGATTATTCATCCTGGACCGGATATTCCGGTTGTTGCGAAAAACTGCTAAGGACTGGAAGTTTTGCTCACAGAAGTGAACCGGATTATTCGGACCGGATTATTCATCCTGGGCCGGATATTCCGGTTGCTGCGAAAAATGGCTAAGGACTGGAAGCTTTGAGCTACTGGAGTCAACCGGATTATTTGTACCGGATATTTCATATCTATACCGGATATTCCGGTTGCAGTTGAAGAAGTGGAAAAATGGCTAAGGACTAGAAGATTTGCGTACTGACATCTACCGGATTATTTGTACCGGATTATTCCAGATCAACCGGATAATCCGGTCCAGCACTGCAGATCTGCGTGGAGCAAGCTGACCGGATATTCCGGTCCAAACTTGGACCGGATATTCCGGTACCTTTTTTCCTGCACAACGACTAGTTGTGAGGAGGGACTATAAATACCCCTCCTCTTCTTCCTCAAGATCTTGTTCTTCCCCTTAGCATTTATGAGCATTTAAGAACTCACCAAATCCCTCATAACTCCCAATCCCTCCACCCAATCTTGAAGATCTTTGAAGGATTGAAGGAGAAGGCCCCGATCTACATCTTCACCGAGCCGTTCTTCATTTCCCCCTCTCTAGCTAGAGGGATCTTGCCTAGGGTTTCCTCTTCTATCGGGCTTAACCGCCTAAGAGTTTAAGTATGGGAGATGAGGTAGATGACGCTCCGTCCGATGGAAATGTGTCCATGAATGATCTCAATGCTTTGAGAGAATCATTGACCTCATCCATAGACACTAAATTTGAGGAGTTGCGTCAACTCATGACAACACTCCTCAAAGCCAAAGAACCGGAGGTAGTCGACTCATCCCCTCCGGAAACGGAGGGTGCCAAGAAAGGGGTTGATGGTGAACCACTTAAAACTGCTTCCGCCGAACAATCCGCTAAGAAGGGTGCGAGTGGAAAGGAAGGATATCATGCCGTTGAAGGCCAATATTCTCCCGATCCTCCCATCCCTTTTCCTCATATAATTCCTAGGGGAGATCCACCTAAAATTGATGCATATTCTTTTCGTGAATGGCAATACTACATGGAGACTCACTTGAACTCTTCTTGTATAGATCTTTGGAGAATCACTCATGATGGATACAAGCCATATGATCCCAAGAATCTCACAAGAAGAGAGGTTGTAGATTGCCAACTCAATTACACCGCTTTATCCATCCTTCATCAAGCCGTGGGCCCCAATCACATGCCGCATCTTCAACACTTCTCCACCTCCAAAGAAACATGGGATGCACTTGTCCCCATGTTTGTTGGGAATGAGAGCATGCAAAGAAATCGCTATGACACCTTGACCAATGAGGCCGGAGGATTTTTCATGCGTGATGGAGAAGATCACGTTGACATGTATCGAAGACTCAAATCTCTTGCCACCACTTTATCTAATGCGGGTGCAACACATATTGATGATGCTTGGATCAAGAGGAAGTTCATAATTGCCGTGATGCCTTTTGAGGGCACGGATATGAAGAGCATTCAAGGGAGACATGATTTCTCTACCATGACCTCTACCCAAGTCATGCAAGAATTGAGCTCCTACAAAGTGCAAACCAAGAATGCTCTTGACAACCGTGCTAGGGCCATTGGGATGCATCAAGGAGCTTTCGTTGCTTTGAAGGCCAAGGTGTTGGCAAGAGAAGTTGAGAATGATGATGATGGTGAAGAAGCATTGCCTCCTTTGAAGGAACAAGAATATGATCCCGTTCTAAAGGATCTAATAGCTCTCACCGTGCAAAAGTTTTGGAACAATCCCCCAAAAGGCAAGAAATTTGTTGAGGAGAAGACCAAGTCTCGTTATGGTAATGATGGGGCTCAAAAAGTGAGATCTTGCTTCAATTGCCAAGACAAGTACCATTTCATTGCGGAGTGCCCCTATGAGAATAGAGAGAACCATAGCGGCAAGCTCATCCGCAAGGACAAGTCCAAGGTTGAATACAAGAAACCTCATTTCAAGAAGAAACCTTTCAACAAGAAGACCCCCACCAAGTTGGTGCTCTTGACTCAAGAGGAGTATGATTCCGGGAGTGATGAAGAAGAAGAAACCACAAGTGAAGTGGCCGCTCTAGCTATTGCTTCCACTCCATCTTCGTCATCTCTCTTTGAATCCCCCAATGAAAATCTTCCTCAACGCGATGCCAAGTGCTTCATGGCTAAGGCCACGGAGGTATCATCTTCTCCTAACTCTAAGACTCCTAGTGAACTAGAACATATTGCTAGTCTTAGAAAGAAGAGGAAAGGGCCTCCTTGGACCGTTTTATGTCTAACATGCAAGGGGAGACCAAGAAGTACTTTGAGCATCTCATGAGGCAATTGGGAGAGGCCCAAGAGGCCCTTGAGAAGAAAGGTGAGGTTGAGAGAAGGGATGCGGATGAAATTGCATCACTCTCAATGACTCTTGAAGAAGAGCATGATGGTAGAGTTTCTCTAGAGGATGAACTTGAAACTATTGAAACTACTCATAATGAACTTGTCTCTAAAATCATTAAGGAACGTGATCTTGCTATTGCTAAATATAAAAGGCTAAAAAGGATAAAGTAGAGTTTGGGGTTGGTCATGGTAAACTAACCGAGGAGTTTGAAAAGCTAACCAATGCTCACAAAGCTTTGGAAAGCCAACACTCATCCCTCAAAGAGTTGCATGAACAACTTCAAACTCAACTTACTCAATCTAACCATCCTAGCACTTCTACTTCTTCTTGTGATCATGCAAATATTATTGAGGAAAATGCTAGGTTGAAGGATGAGCTAGCAAGGCTCAAGGGCAAAAGCACTCAAGTTGAAAAGGTGGTGCTTGCCACCCCACAAGTGGTTGCCCCAAGCTCTAATGCGGTCATTTCTAGACCACAATTGAGTGCTCCAAGGAAACAAGTGGGCAAGCAAGGTCTTGGCTATGTAGCCAAGAAAGGAACAAGAAGAAAGAACAAGAAGAAGAACAAACATGGTGCTTCGGGTGGTATTGTCATTAGGGACAACACTACTCGTAGCTCCTCCGCGGGAACTAACAACCCACACCATTTCTTATATGTTGATTATTATGGTGTTGTGCAAGCTAAATATGTTGGTCCAATTGAGGGGTTTATTGACTACACTATATGGGTTCCAAAGACCCTTGTTACTAACATAAAGGGACCCAACTCGGGTCCTAACTCTAGTCAATGATCTCTTGCAGGACTATGCTTCCGGTGGGACTAAATGGATTCTAGATAGTGGATGCACTAATCATATGACCGGAAGCAAAGAACTTGTGACGGAGTTGCGACCAATGACATCCAAGCAACCGTCACCTATGGGGACTCGTCCAAGTCTAAGGTATCCGGGTTTGGCAAGGTTGTGGTGGCTCCCGATATCACTATCGTGAACGTCATGCTTGTCGAATCCCTTGGTTACAATTTACTTTCCGTCCGCTCTCTTAGTAAGATGGGGTTCTCCGTCTTCTTTGATGGTGATATTGTGGTCCTTTTGAGCAAGACTCTTGACGTCGCTCACGTGGGACATGTTGAAAATGAGTTGTATGTGGTAGACTTTTCTAAGTCAACCAACACTCAAGCAATGTGTCTTTTCGGGAAGGCGGACTTGGGATGGTTATGGCATCGCCGGCTATCCCATGTCAACATGAGAACTTTGCAAAGTCTTCACAAAAGTGGCCTTATTGTTGGACTAAAAGAAAATGTTTCCTTTGCAAAGGATCGCGTTTGTAGGTCGTGTGTTGAAGGGAAGATGCATGACATTGTGCACAAGGCCAAGACTATTATCTCATCAAGAGGATCTTGGAGCTTCTCCATGTTGATCTCTTTGGTGCCGTGCCCGAGGCAAGTCTTGGCGGCAAGAAGTATTGCTTGGTGATTGTCGATGATTATTCAAGATACACTTGGGTTTATTTCTTCAAGTGCAAAGTGAGACCCAACAAACCATCATCGACTTCTCCAACGAAGTGCAACGTCAACACAATGTGCAAATCATGGCTATTAGGAGTGATAATGGTTCAGAGTTCAAAAACTATACATTGAATGAATTTCTTAGTGAAGAAGGAATTCGTCACCAATACTCCGCCACTTACACTCCTCAACAAAATGGTGTTGCCGAAAGGAAGAATCGCACTCTCTTGGATATGGCAAGGACCATGTTGGCGGAGTATTCTTCTCCCCAATATTTATGGGCCGAGGCCGTATCCACCGCATGCCACTCCTCCAACCGCCTCTACATCCGCAAAGGCTTGAGCAAGACCCCATGTGAGATCCTCACCGGCAACAAGCAACGTATCCTACTTCCGTGTATTCGGTTGTAAGTGCTTTTATTTGATCAAGGGTATTAGGTTGTCGAAATTTCAATCCAAAACTATTGAGGGTATTTTTGGGTTACGGTGCCGAACCACACTTATAGAGTCTATGACAAAGCCTCACGGATTGTCATACAATCTTGTAGTGTGGTTTTCGAGGAAAATGACGGCTCCCAAGTGGCGCAATTTCATGTTTCAAATGTAGATGTTGAAATGCCTCAAGAAGCCATAGGAAGGATGGGTGTGGGATTCTTCCGCCCCATCGAGGGACACCTTATGGCGACTCGAGAAGGACTATGCTCTACCCAAGTGGAGCCATCCTCTACATTTGAAGATCAAGCCAAGGAGCCAACTACTACACCTAACCGAGAACATATTCAAGACCCTCCTCTCATTGATCAAGTGACTCCGCAAGTCGTACCCACTCCTCTCACTAATGCGAGTCAAGATCAAGGCCAAGATCAATCATCCTCTTCATCCTCTTCTCAAGTTGAAGCTAGTATTGAAGATATTGTTGATGACGATGTTGATGATCAAGGCCATGTTGGTCAAGATGGGGGCCCGAATGATCAAGATGATCAAGTGATTCCTCCTCGCAATAATGAGGAGATCGAAGCCCGTCGCATCAAAAGGATAAGAAGAGCTTTGAAGCAAATTTATGGCCAAGATGACAAGGTCTTGGAGGATGTTCAAGCTAGAAGATCCACTAGAAGGCAATTGGCTCATTTTTGTGAGCATCAAGCTCATATCTCTATGGTGGAGCCTAAGAAAGTGTATGAAGCTCTTGAGGACTCCGATTGGGTTGAAACTATGCATGAGCTCAATAACTTTGAGCGCAACAAAGTTTGGAGATTGGTTGAGAAACCTAAGGATTGCCACAATGTTATTGGCACCAAGTGGATTTTCAAGAACAAGCAAGATGAGAATGGCATTGTCATTAGGAACAAGGCAAGATTGGTCGCTCAAGGTTACACCCAAGTTGAAGGCATTGACTTTGATGAAACCTACGCGCCCGTGGCTCGCCTTGAGTCCATCCGTATCCTCCTTGCTTATGCATCCTCACATAATTTCAAATTGCAACAAATGGATGTGAAAAGTGCTTTCTTGAATGGTCCACTAAAAGAGGAGGTATATGTTAAGAACCTCCGGGGTTCGAGAATCTCAACTTTCCCAACCACGTTTACAAACTTGACAAGGCTCTCTATGGTCTCAAACAAGCACCTCGTGCTTGGTATGAGCACCTTAGGGAGTTGTTAGATGATCGTGGTTTCGAAGTTGGGAATTGACCCCACTCTCTTCACCAAGAGGGTAAAGGGAGAGCTTTTCATATGCCAACTCTATGTGGACGATATCATCTTTGGCTCAACTAACCAAGCTTTCAATAATGAGTTCTCTAAGCTTATGACTGACAGGTTCGAGATGTCTATGATGGGTGAGCTTAAATTCTTCCTTGGCTTTGAGATCAAGCAATTGGCTCGTGGGACTTTCATTTCTCAAGCCAAGTATACCCAAGATATGATCAAGAGGTTTAACTTCCAAGATGCTAAGATCAAGACATCTCCTATGCAAGTCAAG
This sequence comes from Alopecurus myosuroides, assembly GCA_028641055.1. Taxonomy (NCBI): domain Eukaryota; kingdom Viridiplantae; phylum Streptophyta; class Magnoliopsida; order Poales; family Poaceae; genus Alopecurus; species Alopecurus myosuroides. Next base: position 557,980,780 of record CM054057.1, read on the forward strand.
TGTCATCTCTCTCGTAATCCAAAAGGGAGTAAGGATGTGGACCAAAAGCTTTATCGTTCTATGATTGGTTCTTTGCTCTATGTTTGTGCATCTAGGCCCGATATCGTTTTGAGTGTAGGTGTGTGTGCAAGGTATCAAGCGGCTCCTAAGGATTGCCATCTAATGGAGGTTCATAGGATCTTTCGTTATTTGGTTCATACCTCAAGATTTGGTTGTGGTACCCAAAGGGGGCACAATTTTCTCTCAATGGATATACGGATTTCGATTGGGCGGGTGATCAAGATGATAGGAAGTCAACTTCCGGGGCTTGCCAATTTCTTGGTAGGTCCCTTGTAAGTTGGTCCTCGAAGAAACAAAATTGCATTTCTCTCTCCACCGCCGAAGCCGAATATGTTGCCGCCGCAAGTGCATGCACCCAATTGCTATGGATGAGGCAAACTCTCAAGGAATATGGAGTTCATTTGGACAAAGTACCTCTTCTATGTGACAATGAAAGTGCTATCAAGATTGCATACAATCCGGTGCAACACACAAGGACGAAGCACATTGAGATTCGCCACCACTTCATCCGTGATCACGTGGCGAGAGGAGACATTGCACTAGGTTATGTGCCCACCAAGGACAATCTTGCGGATATTTTCACGAAGCCACTTGATGATGCAAGGTTCTTGTTCTTGAGGAATGAGCTAAATGTGATTGATTCAAGGAGCTTGACTTGACTATCTTGCACACACCCCTATAGATGAAACGTATTCGAGTTTAGATGTAGGCATGGACATAGAAGGAGTGTTATCCTAATACATTGGATTCTCCCTCCCCCATTATGCCCAAAGCAAAAATTCATTATGATCTCTCTTTTTCTAATGTTGAATTGTGAGCTTCAATGTCGAGAAGTGGCAATGCACCCAAGATACATCTTCGCGGTGGCATACCATGATCTCTTACATGGTGGCCTTGGCCACCAACCTCTTCTTTTCGAAGAGTTGGATCTTAGTTGGGTTTTTCTACTTGTCATTTCATTGCATTTCGTGTGTTTTTCCCGTCTAAGAGGTTCTTTCTAGGAAAATCCCACTCAATTGGTATTTTATTTGGTTGTTTCTTGCTCTTGAGAGGGATAAGTACTAGTCTCAGTTTGTTAAATCTATCCTAAGCCTTTCTCTCAAAAAGCCTTTCTTTTCTAAGCACTAGTGTCGTCCATTGAAAACGAGGAAATTTCGAATCAGGAGGCAGTCGGAATTTCCGGTTCAGTTTTGAACCGGAATATCCGGCTGTACCGGAATATTCGGTTCAAGTATGAACCGGAATATCCGGTTCGGCGCACATCATAAAACCTGGAGCCCGACGGGGAGGGGCAGTTCTTGCCCTTTTTCCCATCTGCTCCTCTCCACCAAAACGCCGCCGCCGCGATTCTTGGCCTCCCGGGCTGTTTCCTCCGCGGGATCTTGGAGCTTTGGCCCGGATCTCGTTCTCCTCGCGATTTGGAACGATTCTACCCAAGCATTTTTCTCCATGGACCCCGGTAACGTTCAAATCTCTTGAATCTTGGTGCTATAACCCTACCTTCCATGGATTTGCGTTTTTGTTGGCTATGCTTGGTAGAATTCGTTCCGAGAGGTCCCCTGCAGGCTAGAAACAATAGACTAGAATCCTTGAGTACTATCTTTGTAGAAATCTGAGATTTAGATTGTTTTGGTGCTGTTCCGCAACCTACCGGAATATCCGGTCCACGACTGAACCGGAATATCCGGGTAACCGGAATATCCGGTTCAGTTTTGAACCGGAATATCCGGCTATGTCCAGTATTGTTTTAGGGCAGCCCCAAATTGATCTTTCCCAGATTTCTACCTCGATTGTTTCCTGGAATCTCCTCTATCGTTTTTATGCATGTTTGTATCCGTTGTGTGACACTAGTGTACTCATCTTGTGCTATTCCTCTACTATCTTGTTTCACAGATGGTGACCATGAGAGGAGCGTCCCGAAGCGCAGGAAGCAGGTTTCTGTCAAAAACAAGAGGAAGCCTCGGCTCAACTATAAGACCGACATTCCTGTTGCGGACTTCAATGAGCTCAGGAAGAAGGATGTCTATCTTGCTCCGCGTATTGCAAACATTGATCCTCGGTTTTGGAATCTGGAGCAGTCCTATATCTATGCTGATATCTATTGTGACTATCGTTTTCCTTGCCGTGCTATGCATCCATATGACCATGCCGCTCTCAAGGCCAAGGAGGAATTTGCTGATGCAGCCAGTATTGTTGAGCGTTTTGGACTAGTGAAGCTTATGGAGACTCAGTGCAACTACAACACACAGCTTGTGATGCAGTTTATGTCCACTCTAGTGTTCACCACTCAGGATATTGTGACCCGTCTCAAGTGGATGTCTGAGACCACAGCATGTGAAGCATCTTTTGAGAGGTTTGCTCGACGTCTTGGATACTCTTACAGCGAGCACCCTCCTCTTGGTCGCCGCGTCCATGAGGTTGATAGGCCGAGGAGGGAGGTGGCCATGGCTGAGCTGTATGCCCCTGGTTTCACCGTTGGGGGACTTGAGGGACTTCTTCCACTTTATGATCAGCTGGTCCGCATTTTCAGAGCCTTCCTTGTGCCGAGTGGAGGTAACAACGATGCTCTCACCACTCCTTTGTCCATCAGGACATCATCTTTCACGAGCTTTACACTGCTATGATTGGTGGCTACACCATTCCCTATGCTCCCTATATCATGATGCTCATCAAGTATGAGATGAGGAAGGAGTACACCGAGTTACCCATGGCTGAGCACAAGGTCAAGAAGCTGTATGTCAAGAGGAAGCTGAAGACTGCGGCTGCTTCTCAGAGTGCTCCATTTGAGGGTGGTTCCTCTATGGGTGGTCCTTCTGGCTCTCAGTCTGCTCCCAGGGCTCCCGTGTCTGATATTAGCACCTTGCGCCACGTCAGGAAGCTCTCCTGGTTTCAGCGCAACGTGCTCTGTATGAAGGTGGACATTCACAAGGAACAGTACAGGGCGTATCGCAGGGACACTGACTTGGCTAGCTCTCAGCGACAGATTATCCACCACATGAGTGGTGGCACTGGTGATGTACCTGCTCCTATTGCTGCTCAGTCCTTCTCTGCTTGGTCTGCTGGGGATTTCACTCCTTGGGAGAGAGCATTGAGGCGGCTCTCCGGTCTACTCAGGATACTGCTGCACGAGCTCATGATGCGGATGAGGATGAGGAGGAGTCTGATGCTGAGCAGGAGTCTGGAGGCGAGTCGGATGCTTAGACCGTGTCTGGGACGTTAGATTAGCTATTTCCCTCCTTTTTGGTGTCTCGATGCCAAAGGGGGAGAAGTAGCTATTATAGACTACGGGATTTGCATGGGTTCGGGCACAAGCATTTGCTTTTATCTTTCTTTGAGAGCTTGTGTCCATTTAGTATCTTCGTTTGTCGTGCTTGTGAACTTATGTCGTTTATTGTCTCGTTTAAAACTATGTGTGCTATTATGTGTGAGACTATGTTGGTTATCTGGATATTATCATGGTTTATCTATTTATGGTGTGATGGTTATCTATCGTATATGTTGAGGAGATTATCTATGGTTGTGCTTGGTTATTCCTGGATATATCATTTTCGCACAAGGTATATACTTCTTTCCACTCAACATATTGGTGATATTGACTCATTTGCATGTTTGCTACTTGTTGGAAATTTCTCCCTATATATCATTGCATCCATTTGCGGTTGAGGCAAACAAAAGATATGCATGGAGATAGGGGGAGAGATTTCCATCTTGTTTCAAACATGATTCCTGTCTAGGTTTATTGCAAATCTTAGTATTGTCATCTAACACCAAAAAGGGGGAGATTGAAAGTGCATTTCGTTTTCCCCAGTGTTTTGTGTTAGTTAACAATACTAAGTACATTATTTATCGAGGTGTTTAGTGTGCAGGTGTTATACTTAACATCGGCATCGATCACCGAAATATCGGTGAAGTGTGGCCTGAAAGTTTTGGGACAGAACTCAACCGGATTATTCGGACCGGATTATTCACCCTGGACCGGATATTCCGGTTGCTGAGAAAGGAGCACAAAAATGGCTAAGGACTGAGAGTTTCGCATACAGAAGTGAACCGGATTATTTGGTCCGGAATATTCATCCCGGACCGGATATTCCGGTTGCTGCGAAAAACTGCTAAGGACTGGAAGTTTTGCTCTCAGAAGTGAACCGGATTATTCGGACCGGATTATTCATCCTGGACCGGATATTCCGGTTGTTGCGAAAAACTGCTAAGGACTGGAAGTTTTGCTCACAGAAGTGAACCGGATTATTCGGACCGGATTATTCATCCTGGACCGGATATTTCGGTGCTGCGAAAAATGGCTAAGGACTGGAAGCTTGGAGCTACTGGAGTCAACCGGATTATTTGTACCGGATTTCATATCTATACCGGATATTCCGGTTGCAGTTGAAGAAGTGGAAAAATGGCTAAGGACTAGAAGATTTGCGTACTGACATCTACCGGATTATTTGTACCGGATTATTCCAGATCAACCGGATAATCCGGTCCAGCACTGCAGATCTGCGTGGAGCAAGCTGACCGGATATTCCGGTCCAAACTTGGACCGGATATTCCGGTACCTTTTTTCCTGCACAACGACTAGTTGTGAGGAGGGACTATAAATACCCCTCCTCTTCTTCCTCAAGATCTTGTTCTTCCCCTTAGCATTTATGAGCATTTAAGAACTCACCAAATCCCTCATAACTCCCAATCCCTCCACCCAATCTTGAAGATCTTTGGAGGATGAAGTGAAGGCCCCGATCTACATCTTCACCGAGCCGTTCTTCATTTCCCCCTCTCTAGCTAGAGGGATCTTGCCTAGGGTTTCCTCTTGTGGAGAACCTAGGCATCTTGTTTCTTGTTGGTGATTCAAGAAGAGTTGGGAGCCCCAAATTAAGTTGTGGGTGTGTGCCCCAAGTTGTTTGTAAAGGATTTGATCTCCGCCTCAAAGGGGTTCTATAGTGGAAGGTGAACTAGGCCTTTGTGGCGAAGTTCATCGGAGAATAGGGTGAAGCCTTAGTGGCGTTGAGTAGGCCTTTGTGGCGAGCTCACACCCCTCCAACGAGACGTACTCCCCTAAAAAGGAGGAACTCGGAAATACATCGTGTCTCCGTGTGCTTCCATCGGTTACCTCGTTCCTCCCTCTCTTTACTTACTTGTACTTGTTGCATTAATTGCTTGTCTTGTCATATAGGTAAATTCACCACTAGTTGCACTATCTAGAGAATTTACCTTCTTGTCAAGCCTAAACTTTGTGAAAAATTAAAATTTGTCGTAGCACCTATTCACCCCCCCCCCCTCTAGGTGCCTATACTTTACTTTCAACCGGGAATCACTGGATCATGCGACTTTGCTTACAAATTCGTAAATTTAAGGGCCTATACACGCTTACTGAGCACCAAGGGCTATGAGTTTAACAAGGTGTGGCAAACGCATCATGAAAATGTCATCTATCAAGGTCAAGCAACGTTCAAGTACACAAATACCTTACATTACAGGCAACCCATCCTACACATGGAGTTAGATTCATACACCATTACAAACATGTACTGTTAAGATTAAAGGAACAATTAGAACTGCTGGATCCTAGGGAATTTTCCCTTTATCTGGAATGCCTCATTTTTCTCCTCATTATGCACAATGTATCCCCTTCCTACCTTTCTGCATGGATGTGTATCTGTTTGTTCTATTTTCGCCGCAGAACTACCATCTCTCAGCAGCCTAAAGGACAAAAGGAAGGCATGTCATGTTAGGGAAGGGAAGTTCAGCATCCATTTTGATATAAATTGCGTTCATTTTGACTAGTTACCATGTATTATAAATGTTTTGATAGTATTTTAGTGACTGTATCTTTTTTCTGAAGATCTTGTAAAATGCATCCGAACTTTTTAGAAAACCAAGCAATGTTCACTTCTATATTTTGATTGCTCGTTTCTGTAGCTATATTTACATGTACAGTTAGAGGACTAGTGAAATACATAAAAGTAGCTGGGTAAAAGAGACCACTTAGGAAGGGTTTGCCATCCGTATTGAAGTAGAGGTACTCTCAATAGCTGTCCAAACTTGCACACGCTTCTATAATTTTATTGCAACTTTGTGTGGCACCGCATTAAATCATCCATTTCACCTATTGTCTCATGCGGATTACATTAAGTTCTCAAATATATCCAGAGTTGTGTGTGATAACTGACATCAAAAGCTTGGAATGTTCTAGGTAGCAAATAGCCAAGATAAGAAGAGCGTGCCTATAAAAGTATACGGAGTGGCTGTGTGCAAGGTTGCTACACTTCTAAGATTCAGGTAATCAGAACAGAAGGCCATCAAGTGCATGTCAGGATTGGTAAGCACACTGGCTGCCTTTGCGGCTTCCGATAAGGACCTTGTGAAGGAGCTCGCTCAAATGGCAATCAGGCTCAAGTCACTTGCAGAGCGCCCAGGAGAGGAATTGCCATAAGATCAGGTCAACGCCATATTCAGTATGTCTAACATTTCGCATCATACACACATTAAGAGATGTGCATGTTTCTGTAATCTCACATTCCTCACACTTTGCCTTTGTTGTCCCAGAGAAATTAGGACTGGATGGTGTCACCAAATTGGACGCTAATCCATTGGTACCACCAACACCAGCACCACGGTTATCCTGGGCTACTCTCGCCAGAAGAAGAGTTAGACAGGCGCCATCATGTAGCGACAACAGCGAAGCAGAAGCCGAAGGAGAGAGCCTGGATGTTCGAGCCACTCCCAGCATGACTGCGACGCATTCTCAGAGAGCAAGCAAGACTGCGACACTCAGCAAGTTTGCTGCTGCGACTCCTTCTGAAAGCGATCAAGGTGAGCAGTCCGACGTGACAACTGATGAGGCTCCCTACGACAAGGAGTCTTCTTAAGCTTCTACTGCGGTCCAACCAATAATTTAGCTAGGAATAGTGGTTTTAGTTGGTGACTGATGTTATTTGGTCTTTTTGTTTTTTGAAGAGCCTACTTGGCAAGTGCCAGTTTAGAATCCTACTATCTGCCTGACTTTCTATGATGTTTATTTCCTTAGTTGCGTGTACATGCTGAATGAAAAGCTGAGCGTCAGAAAGCTTGATGAGCATGTCCACGGTTTTGAATTCTTGCACATTGCAAAGTACTTCTCGTTTTTGTTTCTAGAAATTAGAGATCTCCCTGTCGAGAGAAACTCTATAATATCTGTTTGACCGGTTGTTATTGGTCAATATGACTCTTTAAAAGTCTGAATTATCCACTGATATTAGTAAAACTGTATACAATTTATCATATTATTATCACCCAGTTTTTTTAATTCATATGTGCAACTTCTCACCGTGTACCATGGGTTAAAATGTCAGATGTATCTTGTATCGTGAGCTGGTTCGGCTTCTAGCAAACCGGGTGATCTGCTGGCATTCTTGAGTGGAAGAAAGAGCCTAGTAATTGCTACTTGATGTATGCCGATGACTGATGATTGTCTTTCTACACTTGCCAATGACATGCAATGTTTCGTTTGAAGCAGATGCCATTCGGCTGACGATGTTGGAAAGGGTATGCCTTGATCAAGGTAAGTGGATTCTGTTTATGGATCAATGAGATTGCTTAAAGAGCCCTATCTGAAAGAATGTTGCATCTTTGTTTCGAAAACTGGATATTCGAATTTGGTGTGTACATACTGAACATAATAATTTTGACAGATGGACAAGTGAGTGCATCATGACTTCTGAATATAGAATAAAAAAATTCTAGCCCAAAACATAGGAAAACCAAATGTGGCGCAAGAGAATAAAGGGTTCAGAAGATGATTGATGACAGGAGCAAGAACAACAACAATGTGTTTAGTTTTGCAAGAACAAATTACATCCGTGATAATCATACAAGGATGAATTCATATAACTTTCAGTCGGTATCCTCCAATACATTACAGCAGTTTGACACTACACTCTAAAACTAAGTTTCGACATGGGATCTAATTAATTGACAGATGCAAACGAGAAGAAGTGTTGGTTGTGCTGTCCCTGAAGATCGGCATTATGACTGCACATCTTCTTCTGGAGCTGTCCTTCTTCCTCGTGGAGTTCAGCCAAAAAGGATGCCACAAGCTGGTGGAGCTCCTCTGAATGTACCTCTGATTCCTCGTCATCGTCATCAGCAAAGAGGCTCTGCGCAAACTGGTCCATGCCCTGATCAGAAACTAGTTGCTGCTCCTCCTCTCGTACATCTGATTCCGCCGCAAGCTGCTCCATGCCATGATCAAGAACTTGGTGTTCGACCGGTAGAGTCTGCTCGTCTTGGTGTTCCTCCCCAAAAAGTTCTTCCCATGAACAAGAGAGCCGGATGGTAGCCGGCAAGGTGGAAACGGGCGCCGCAGGCGTGGGCCACACCGGACAATCCTGGTACTCTATCTCAGGTTCCGGGACGGGGAGGGGGGCAGCGATCCGCATCTTCTTGCAGCTTGACATGTTGGCAGCGGCGTCGACCGGCGCTGGCCTCTTGTGTGCGTGCGCGCTCGCGGTCACGGGCTCAGCTGGTTGAAGTCGAATCTTGGTTCGATTCTTGGCGGGCGGCGGCGGGCGGGTGGCTAGACTGTTATTTTATGGTGATCCAAATTCATATGAAGATAAAGGAAAATTCGGCCTTCGCTACGCGGAGGCCCGTCGCCGGAGGCTTAGGGCCGAAGGTATCACTGCTTAGCCCAAGAGGCTATTTGGCGCCGAAGGTGTTTTTTCTTTGTGTGTTTCAGGTGAAGGTTCTCATTTATGCTACAAGAGGGAATTTGTCTCAAGGTGGAGTGTTATTTTATGGTGATCCAAATTCATATGAAGATAAAGAAAAGTTCGGCCTTCGCTACGCAGTCGATACCGAGTTGGAGTTGGATACACAGTTACCGACCTAGTTAGGTCAGTACCGCCTTTATATACCTCTTGTAAGCCGCCGCACGGGATAAGCCATACATTGTAAATCCCGGCGCGATTGTAACCTCACCCGAAATAGTGAAGTATTGCTGGCTGGCGCCCGTGGTTTTTTCTCTTCCTCTTTGGAAGGGTTTTCCACATTAAAATCTCATGTCCCCGTTGGTTCGATCTTGCTTAATTTCATCGTTGTTTTGCTATTGCGTGTAACAAGTGGTATCAGAGCCCTGTTTCAGATTAGGGATTCGCGATGGCATCGATGAAGTTTGATCTACCGTTGCTGGACTACAAGACGAGGTTTTCTCTGTGGCAAGTAAAGATGCGTGCGGTTCTGTCGCAAGCATCGGATCTTGATGAGGCGCTGGATTCTTTCGGGAATAAGGAAGCCAAGGCGTGGACTGCCGATGAGAAACGCAAAGATCGTAAGGCTTTGTCGTTGATTCAGCTTCATCTGTCTAATGATATATTACAAGAGGTGCTGTTGGAGAAATCCGCGGCTGAGTTGTGGGTCAAGCTGGAATCGATCTGCATGTCAAAAGATCTCACCAGCAAGATGCACGTAAAGATGAAGCTGTTCTCGCTCAAGATGCAAGATGGTGGTTCTGTCATGAGCCACTTGTCGATCTTTAAGGAGATCGTGTCCGACCTAGTGTCGATGGTAAAATATGATGATGAAGACTTAGCTCTTCTGTTGTTATGTTCGCTGCCTAGCTCTTTTACAAACCTGCGTGATACCATACTGTTAAGCCGCGATGAACTAACCCTCGCGGAAGTTTGTGAGGCCCTGCAGACCAGGGAAAAAATGAAAGCTATGGTGCAGTCTAACCCATCGTCCTCCAAAGGCGATGCATTGCAGGTTCGAGGCAGAACAAAGCAGCGAGATAACAACTACAACGACAACAACAGAGATAAAAGTAGGGGCCGTTCAAAGTCCAAAGGACGAGACAAGTTCTGCAGGTACTGTAAGAAAACCAATCACACCATTGATGATTGCTGGAAGGTGCAGAACAAGGAGAAAAGGAACGGCACATACCAACCGAAAAATAAATCTGACGGTAATGGTAATGGTACTGGTAAGGCTGCTGTTGTTGCTGGTGATAATAGTTCGGATGGTGAATGCTTAGCTGTTTTTACTGCATGTGTTACCCGTGATGATGAGTGGATTCTTGATACTTCTTGTTCGTTTCATATTTGCTGTAACAAAGAATGGTTCAGTTCTTATGAAGCTGTGCAGACTGGAGATTTTGTGCGTGTGGGGAACGACAACAAATGTCACATTGTTGGCGTTGGATCTGTTCAGATCAAGACCCATGGAGGGATGACACGTACATTGACGGGAGTAAAACACATACCATCCATGGCGAAATTTGATCTCGCTGAGTACCCTTGATTGTGACGGGTACAAATATGCCGGAGGGGATAAACGCCTGAAGGTATCAAAAGGTTCTCTCATTGTTATGATTGGTGATATGAATTCTGCCAAGTTATATATTCTTAGAGGTAGCACTTTGTCTGGTACTGCTGCTGTTATTACTAATGATGATGCAAGTACAACTAACCTCTGGCATAAGCGACTTGGACACATGAGTGAACATGGTATGGCAGAATTGGTGAAGAGAGAACTGCTGAAGAACTGCAATATGAGTAAGTTGCCGTTCTGTGAACACTGCGTGTTTGGTAAGCATAAAAGAGTTAAGTTCAATGTTTCCGTTCATAGCACTAAAGGTACATTGGATTATGTACATGCTGATTTATGGGGGCCTTCACGTAAGCCCTCTGGTGGTGCTCGTTATATGCTTACTATCATTGATGATTACTCTAGAAGAGTTTGGCCTTATTTTATGAAAACTAAGGATGATACTTTTGCTGCTTTTAAAGAGTGGAAAGTTATGATTGAAAAGCAAACTGAGAGAAAGGTGAAGGTGCTTCGTACTGACAATGGTGGCGAATTTTGTTCGCATGCTTTTGATGATTATTGTGTGCAGGAAGGCATTGTCAGGCACCACACCATCCCATACACCTCAGCAGAATGGTGTACCTGAGCGGATGAATAGGACGATCATCTCCAAAGCTCGCTGCATGTTGTCCAATGCCCGCATGAATAGGCGTTTTTGGGCTGAGGCTGCCAACACTGTCTGCTACTTGATCAACAGGTCACCATCCATCCCTCTTGACAAGAAAACTCCTATTGAGGTATGGTCTGGTGAGTCAGCTGATTATTCACAACTGAAAGTTTTTGGTTGCACTGCCTATGCTCATGTTGATAATGGAAAATTAGAGCCTAGAGCTATTAAGTGCTTATTTCTTGGTTATGGTTCTGGAGTAAAAGGATATAAGTTGTGGAACCCGGAAACCAAAAAGACTTTCTTTAGCAGGAGTGTTGTGTTTAATGAATCTGTCATGTATGAGGACAGTTTGTCAACTGATGTTATGCCTGATTCTTCTGATGAGGACGAACCACGAGTTCGTTTGCAGGTGGAGCTAGACCACCTGGATGAGGAGGAAACTGAAATTGATGAGGAGGATATTGTGCCGCCCTCACCTCCTATTGTGCAGCAAGAAAATTTGTCTATTGCAGAGCGCAGAGAGAGGAATAAAGGACCTCGTACTCGTTTAATTGAGGAATGTGATGTTGTTTATTTTGCTCTAAGTTGTGCAGAACAGGTGGAGAATGATGCTGAACCTGCTACATATAATGAAGCTATTGCTTCGGTTGATCGTGACAAGTGGATTGGTGCAATGCATGAAGAGATGCAATCACTTGAGAAGAATGGCACATGGGATATTGTGCGCTTGCCTAAACAAAAGAAGGCCGTCCGCTGTAAGTGGATATTCAAAAGAAAGGAGGGCTTATCTCCCAGTGAGCCTCCAAGGTTTAAGGCAAGGTTAGTAGCAAAAGGTTTCAGTCAGATTCCAGGAGTGGATTATAATGAAGTGTTCTCACCTGTTGTCAAGCATAGTTCTATTCGTACTTTCTTTAGTATTGTTGCTATGCATGATCTTGAGCTTGAGCAGTTAGATGTGAAGACTGCGTTTTGCATGGAGAACTTGAGGAGGAAATATACATGGACCAACCTGAAGGGTTCATAGTGCCTGGTAAAGAGGATTTCGTGTGCAAGCTAAAGAAGTCTCTTTACGGTTTGAAACAGTCTCCTCGACAATGGTATAAAAGGTTTGATTCTTTTATGATGTCACATGGCTTTAAGAGGTCTGAATATGATAGCTGTGTGTACATTAAATTTGTTGATGAATCACCTATATACTTGCTGCTATATGTTGATGATATGTTAATTGCTGCCATGAGCATGAAAGAAATCACTACATTGAAGAAACAATTGAGTAGTGAGTTTGAGATGAAGGATCTTGGTCCTGCTAAGAAAATTCTAGGTATGGAAATTTCAAGAGACAGAAAATCTAGATTGCTATTTCTTAGTCAGGAGAATTACATTAAGAAAGTCCTTCATCGTTTAATATGCATGATGCAAAGTCTGTTAGTACTCCAATTGCTTCACACTTCAAGTTGTCAGCATTGCAATGTCCTACTACTGACAAAGATATTGAGTATATGTCACGAGTTCCTTATGCTAGTGCTGTTGGTTCCTTAATGTATGCCATGGTGTGTTCTCGGCCTGATTTATCATATGCTATGAGTTTGGTCAGTCGATACATGGCTAATCCTGGTAAAGAACATTGGAAAGCTGTTCAGTGGATTTTCAGGTACCTTCGCGGCACATCCAAAGCTTGCTTGAAATTTGGCAAGACTGGTGAGGGACTCGCAGGCTATGTGGATTCAGATTATGCTGCCGATTTGGATAAGAGGAGATCCCTCACAGGTTATGTGTTTACGATTAGTGGATGTGCCGTTAGCTGGAAGGCTACCTTGCAGGGTGTTGTTGCACAATCTACTACTGAGGCTGAGTATATGGCTATTGCTGAAGCATGCAAAGAGGCAGTTTGGTTGAAAGGTTTGTTTGCTGAGCTTTGTGGAGATGATACTTGCTTTAACCTATTTTGCGACAGTCAGAGTGCAATTTACCTTACTAAGGATCAGATGTTCCATGAGAGAACAAAGCACATTGATGTCAAATACCATTATGTGCGTGATGTTGTTGCACAAGGTAAGCTGAAGGTATGCAAGATTAGTACTCATGATAATCCTGCTGATATGATGACAAAGCCAGTTCCTATTACTAAGTTTGAGCTTTGCTCGAGCTTAGTTGGTATCACTGCTTAGCCCAAGAGGCTATTTGGCGCCGAAGGTGTTTTTTCTTTGTGTGTTTTAGGTGAAGGTTCTCATTTATGCTACAAGAGGGAATTTGTCTCAAGGTGGAGTGTTATTTTATGGTGATCCAAATTCATATGAAGATAAAGAAAAGTTCGGCCTTCGCTACGCAGTCGATACCGAGTTGGAGTTGGATACACAGTTACCGACCTAGTTAGGTCAGGACCGCCTTTATATACCTCTTGTAAGCCGCCGCACGGGATAAGCCATACATTGTAAATCCCGGCGCGATTGTAACCTCACCCGAAATAGTGAAGTATTGCTGGCTGGCGCCCGTGGTTTTTTCTCTTCCTCTTTGGAAGGGTTTTCCACGTTAAAATCTCGTGTCCCCGTTGGTTCGATCTTGCTTAATTTCATGTTGTTTTGCTATTGCGTGTAACATAGACAGATAGATCCTGCACAGCACCTTCTCCCCGTCGGCGACAATGGCCTCCGGTAGCAGGCACCGGTACTCCTTCATCACCCAGCCGGTGGACTTCTTCTGCTTCTTGAACGACAGGTTCTTGGCCTCGCCAATCTTGACACCCTCGTCGTCGTAGACATCCACGGTCGTCTGCGTGGTCCAGGTGCCGGCGCCGGCGACGCGCGCGAACTGACCGTTCTTGTTGCGCCTGCAGGTGGTGAAGAAGAAGCGGTCGCCGGTGCTCACGGCCGTAGGCACGGGCGGGTACTCAGCGGCGAGGTCCTTGGGCTCGAAGGCGTAGATATCGGCGCGGTGGATGAGTTTCTCGGCGCCGCCCAGCGTCTCGCCGGTGAGGAGGCACCGCAGGAAGTAGCCCACGGCCTCCTCGTCGGTAGGCAAGAAGCGCTGGAACATGTAGACGTCGTCGAGCCCGTCCTTCTCCATGGACCCGCTGCTGCTCTGCTCTCTGCTTCTAGTCGGGAACTCGGAAATCGGGATCGTTCTCGGCGGAAAGCTTGGCGCTGAGAGTGGAGGGAGAATCTCGGCGGGAAGCTTGGCGCTGAGATGGGAGGGAGATTGGTGCGGAGCGGAGTGTGGAGGGGGGCTCAGTATTTAGGAACGAATCTCGAGTCCGAGTTCCCGCTCCTCTTCATGATGGATGGTAAGTTTGCTCCGGATGGCAAGTTTCCATATTTTGAGTCCGAGTTGGCGCTACTCTCCTCACCACGGATTCGAGTTTCCAAAAACATCTCTGCCGGCCCCTCCACAATCTCTGCCGGCCCCTCCACAATTTCTCCCGCGGCAGGGCGCCTCGCCCACAGGCTGTTCGACGCAATGCCCGACATCAATGCCTCGCAATCGCGCTCGGGCATTGCGTCCTGTCCCGCTCAACACAGGCGAGCTGTGTTGGGACACGGGCGCCATCACCACCGTGTTTGAGGAAATCACTGAGCCGGATGCTGTGTGTAATGTCATGATCGACTCATGCATCCGGCGTGGGAGCATGTACTGTCCACAGGCTGTTCGATGCAATGTCCGGCGTCCGCAATGCCCAGCAGGATGTCGTCTCGTACAACACCCTCACCGCTCGCCTGTCCCGCTCAGTGGCGTACTCACACATGATAACCGAGGACGGCGGCGGCAGCGTGAGGCCCAACGGAACCACCCTCTCGGCGCTCCTCGCCCTGCCGCACTCCAGCTGGTGCACTCCCACGCGGGCAGCTTGGTGTCTGCTCGGATGCGTTCATAGGGGCCGCTCTGGTGCACGTGTACGAGCTGTGTGGGGACACGGACACCGCCAGGTTTGAGGAGATCGCCGAGCCAGACTCCTTGTGCTGGAATGTCATGATCGACGAGTGCACACGGCGTCGGAGCCCGCGGCGTGCTGTGGACATGCTGACAAGAATGTGCGCTTGTGCAGGGCTGGGGGCACCTGCTGACGAGTTCACTCCGGCAAGTATCTTGAAGGTGGGCTCGTGTGAGGATGATCTGCGCGTCGGCGTGCAGCTCCATACCTGTGTGCGCAAGGCTGGGTTTGTCTCTGAGATGGCCATATGCAATGTTCTTATCACCATGTACCTGAAATGCAGCGGAGGGACGAGTTTAGCTCTCAAAGTCCTCAACAGGATCTCGGAGCCAAACATAATCACTTGGACAGCAATGATTGCCGGGTTGGTTCTGAATGACCTTGCTTTGAAAGCAGTGAGCTTCTACAAAGAAATGGTAGGGAGAACGACTACTGCTTCGCTAGTGTGATATGTGCATTTGGCACCCTTGCAAGTCTTGAGCATGTGAAGACGATGCATTGTCATGTCATGAAGTCGGGTTTCTGCCTGGATACAGTTTGGCAGCTCATCTAATGCTAGGTTTGTGTTTCACATGATGCAGGCACGGTGTGGTGCTGTGGACAGCTATGATCGTCGACTACGGGCATCATGGCGAGGTCAGGAAGGCTGTTATGTGATTTAAATAAATGGTTCATAACGGGTTTAGTACGGGAAGCACCACATTCCTCACAGTCCTTTCTGCTTGTAGCTAGGGGGGTCTTGTGGATGAAGGGCATGGTATATTCCGCTCCATGGTTGAGGATCACCATGTCAAGGCCCAGAGAGAGCATTGTGCATGCTTGGTTGATCCACTAGGACACGCTGGAAGGCTAAAATAAGCAGAGTCATTGATTAGAGCAATGGGATTGTAAATGTATTCATTGGCCTGGAATTGGTGCTTGCGGTTTACATAGAGAAGTCGAGCTGGAAGAGGTCAGTGGGGGAGGTCATAGAACTAGAGCCATGGAAGTATAGGCCTCTTGTTTTGTTGTCCAACATGTATGCTGAACAGTGTCAATGGCGTGAAAAGGAGGTGTTGAGAAAGAGGCTTGACAGCAGCAATGTGAGGAAGGGTGCCGGTTACAGCTGGTTCTCAGTTTCAGAAGCGAGATGAGCACTTCATGTGATTCTGCCATTTTGGTGTGGTTTCTCAGAGAACAATTTGCTGAAGAAGTTTTGGATTGAGGGCAGATGGATGATGAACTTCATGAATTCGCTCAATCATGCGACTTTGCTTAAGAATTCGTATATTTAAGCACCTATAAATGCTTACTGAGCAACAAGGGCTATAAGTTTAACAAGGTGTGGCAAACGCATCATGAAAATTTCATCTATCAAGGTCAAGCAACGTTTCAAGTACACAAATTAAGGACCTTACATTACAGGCAACCTAGCCTACACATGCAGTTAGATTCATACACCATTACAGGCGTGTATACTTAAGATTAAAGGAACGGTTGGAACAGTTGGATCCTAGGGAATTTTACCTTTGTCTGGAATTCCTCATTTTTCTCCTCATTATGCACAATGTATCCCCTTCCCGCCATTTTGCATTGATGTGTAGCTGTGTTCTATTTTCGCTGCAGAACAACCATCGCTCAACAGCCTAAAGGACAAAAGGAAGACATGTCAAGTTACGGAAGGGAAGTTTAACATACATTTTGATATAAACTGCACTGATTTTGAGTAGTTACTGTACAATGTATTATGAATGTCTTGAAAACAAAATGTGTATTTTAGTAAATATAGCTCAGTTAGTGAATGCATCTTTTTTTCTAAAGCTTTTATAAAAAATGTATCTGAACTTTTAAGAAAATCAAGAGAAGCACGACAATATGAATTGATCAACTAACTGAAAGATTGTGCAATGTTCACTTGTATACTTTGATTGTGATTTCTGGAGCTATATTTACATGTACAGTTAGATGACTAGTGAAATGCAGGAAAGTGGCGGGGTAAAAAGGGCCAGTAAGGAAGGGCTTGCAGTGGTGGTACTCTCAATAGTTCTTCGAACCTCCATAAACTTCTATAATTCTATTGCAACTTTGTGAGGCACCAAACTAATCATCCGTTTCAGCTGTTGTCTCATGCGCATTGCACTTCTCTGCAAATAAAAGATATCCAGAGTTGTGCGTGAGAACTGACATCAAATGTTTGGAATATTCTAGGTAGCAAATAGCCAAGATAAGAAGAGCGCGCCTATGAAAGCATATGTAGTGGCTGTGTGCAAGGTTGCTACACTTCTAAGATTCAGGCAATCAGAACAGAAGGCCATCAAGTGCATGTCAGAATTGATAAGCACATTGGCTGATTTTGTGGCTTCTGATAAGGACCTTTTTAAGGAGCTCACTCAAATGGCATTGAGGCTCAAGTCACTTCGATGAGCGCGAGGAGAGGAATTTCCACAAGATGAGGTCAACGCCATATATTATTCAGTATTTCCAACATTTCGCATCATACACACATTAAAAGATGTTCATGTTCCCTTAATCTCACATTCCTCATAACATGTCCTTGCTGTCTCATAGACATTAGGACTGGATGTTGGCACCAAATTGGATACTAATCGAGTGGTGCCACCAACACCAGCGCCATGGTTAGTCCGGGCTGCTCCCGCCAAAAGAAGAGTTAGACATGCGCCATTATCTAGCGACGGCAGTTAAGCAGAAGCCAAAGGAGAGAGCTTGGGTGTAACATCGCTGAGTAGGGTTCCAGCCACTCCCAGCATGACAGGTGACGCATTCTCAGAGAGCAAGCAAGACCACGGCACTCAGCAATTTTGCTGGTGTGGATCCTTCTGACAGCGATCAAGGCGAGCAATTTGACGTGACAACTGATGAGGACCCCTCCGAGAAGGATACTTCTTAAGCTTCTGGCGTACCAGGTGATCTGCTGGCGTTTTTTAGCAGAAGAACCTAGTACTTGCTACTTAATGTATGCCGATGACTGATGAGACTGTCGTTCTGGGCTACCAGTATGTATTGTTTCGTTTGAACTATTGCTCTTCAGCTTGCGAAGTTGGAAAGTTTATGTCGTGATTAAGCGTACGTAAGTGGATTCTGTTTCATGTTTGATTTAAAGAGCTCTCTCTATCTGAAAGAATATTGCACGTCTGTACGTTTTTTTTCGGAGATCGTATAATTCAAGTTCGGTGTGTACATACTGAACAAAATATTTTGAAAGATGGACAAGTGCGTCATGCATTGGTGTACACTCAATGGTTCTTGCTCAGAAGCTATGCTGATGTTTCCTTGTTGCCTGTATATTGTGGACGGATTAGTTTCAGACTATCTGGCACAATATTCATGGTGGTGAGCGTTTGTGGGCTCACGTTTGTATTTGCGGACTGGCTGGTGTTGAGATTCAAGCGCCAGTTTCATCGGTATCAATCGATTTTCATCAATTAAACTCAGATCTAGTTCCTTCCGCATTTCATCCAGCCCACATTTGACAAGTGATGTGTTGAGCTTGTGATGTGGAGTCAGGGCTGTAAAAAATCTCAAGCTCGCTAGCTTTTCTGACTAGTAATTGAGCACGTGCACATGCACGTGATATATGTCAATGTGAATCTAAAAAAAAAGATATATGTCAATGTGAGTACGTGTAGTTGTAAGAGAATTAAGTAAATACATGTATTATATAATATTATTAGCTGGTGCAGATTCAGTCTTCAACAAGTACATGTATTATATACGATATTATGAGCTGGTGCGAATTCAGCCTATAACAACACTACACACAAAACATTAGAAATACCTAACAAATACACCAGGGAAGATGAGCACACTCACAGAGGATAATTGTGTACCAGAACATTGATGATTTTTTCGAGAACTGCAAAAGACCTTTGCGTTTGATTTCATTGAAAAGGTACAATCCTCCTAGGCGGCAGGTTACAAGCAAGGGGGATTAGTGAACGTCCTAGCTCTTTGATGAACAGATCCATCATCCTCACACTTTCAAACAGATAAACTCGGTAACCATCTTGAAGTAGAAGGTGTCGAACTCGTTCTGCGATATGCAGCAAACCCTGTAGGAAGGTCCTCGCAGCTACCCTTGCCATGAAGCTCAGCGAGTTGTAACAGAGAAGCAGTGCCACCTGTATGACGTGCATTGAGAAAATTAACATTAATGGTAAAACCAGTGTATGCCAAGAAAGTTAGGAAACCCATAAAGACGATTTTTTTTTCTTGGCCAAAATTGGGACAGGGTTCATATTGATATCACACATCTCCTTATTCTTTATTTATGTTCCCATGGTCATGGCCTCTCGATAAAAATTTGTGTGCAGTGAGACCATACTATAAGCTAGCACCTTATTATACAAAACAATAACTACCAAAGCTTTAAGACTGGTTTCCGTTTGCATGTGATTACTCGTCCCTGCAAAGAAGAAATTATAGGTTCATGTCAAATTTGATGCATCAAACATTTCTCCGAAAATCCATTGTGCAGTTAGTGCTGGATCATAAAAAAAGTAATTGAAGTGCACCGACAGATTAGAAATATTCAACAGGGTTCAAGTTCATCAAATTGGATATGTATGTGCAATTGTCGGCTCACAAAGTGTAAATCTAATCTGTTTTGTTCACAATCTTCCAAATGCAAACGGTATGGTGCGTCTATGAAATATTCTCAGATATATATCGCAAAGGCATTACCCTTCACATGTGGATTTCCCCAGGAACACTTAAAACTGAAAAGATACCACAAAAAACCTTAAACTGGTGATACAATTTATAAGCTTGAACGCTGATTAAAACAATATATTCTCTTTTAGAGTTGGATGCTCCATGTAGAAGTCCGTAGACTAATTTTTTTTTTACCAATACCATCTCTAAACAATGGCTTTTCAAGTCTAAATATCAATGGATGTGCAAAAACCAAAGTTATAAGATGCTCCTTATATAATAAAGTTGCTAGAGATTATTGGCGTGATAAACATACCTCTCATATATCAAGAACTCCTTGTACGGGGAAGTTATAAATACACCTATTTGAAGCAGTGACGTGAGTAAGGTTGAACAGCTTCCTCCTGCTCCACCCGAAACAAACAAATAGCCATCAAAATTCAGATGCCAATCAAGATTCCAAGTTTGGGAATATAGAGTTCTGAACCGCACCTGCGGTTAAGAAAGTACGGGAGCACCGTCTACTCATCTTGGAAGCTAACTCTAAAATATAAATTTCCATGCATCTTCATTGAACCATGCTCTAAACGCAGAGAGCAATCCTGAAATTAAAAGTTTGTTGGGCCTTACTTGCTGGAGCGACGGAGATGGTGAAGCCGGTACAGTCATGTCGTCCCGGAAGGCGATCTCGATCCTTGTCGGCAACCATAATGTGGGAAGTTTAGTAGGGACTTGAGGCTGAACAGCGATTTGCATCATTTGCCTTGGAGGAGCAGCACGTCGTCGAGGAAGGTAAAGGGACGGGCAGGTGGAGATGGTCGGGCGGGTGCAGACAGCGGCGTCCTCGCGGCTGCGCCCTTGCGTCGGGCAGTGCGGCGACGGATCCCTCGTGTAGGGAAGTACAGCGGCGAAGGCGCTCCCGTATGACAGGCGATGGGCAGGGGGCCGTCCAGCGGCAGCGGCGGCGGGCAAAGCGAGGTCGTCCAATGGCGACGGCGTCCAGTGGCGCCAGCGGCGCGCGGAGTCGGCGTTCCAGGCCTGTGGTGGGCCGGGCGGGGTCGTGCTTGGCAGCGGCGTGCGGTAACCGCACTGGTCTGAGAAGGGATTTTTTTCTTTGACGGGAAAGACAGGTTTTTTTTATTAGTGAGCGGTTTGATTAATAATGGTAGGGTGTGTCCGACCAGTGTTTTAGGGATAATCTGGAGCGTTCGTTTAGACAATCTGAGGGTCCTTATTATTTGGATCTGCCTCTCTCGCTCATTTAATAGTAGTGGTGACTACCCTTGCCATGAAGCTCAGCGAGTTGTAACAGAGAAGCAGTGCCACCTGTATGACGTGCATTGAGAAAATTAACATTAATGGTAAAACCAGTGTATGCCAAGAAAGTTAGGAAACCCATAAAGACGATTTTTTTTTCTTGGCCAAAATTGGGACAGGGTTCATATTGATATCACACATCTCCTTATTCTTTATTTATGTTCCCATGGTCATGGCCTCTCGATAAAAATTTGTGTGCAGTGAGACCATACTATAAGCTAGCACCTTATTATACAAAACAATAACTACCAAAGCTTTAAGACTGGTTTCCGTTTGCATGTGATTACTCGTCCCTGCAAAGAAGAAATTATAGGTTCATGTCAAATTTGATGCATCAAACATTTCTCCGAAAATCCATTGTGCAGTTAGTGTTGGATCATAAAAAAAGTAATTGAAGTGCACCGACAGATTAGAAATATTCAACAGGGTTCAAGTTCATCAAATTGGATATGTATGTGCAATTGTCGGCTCACAAAGTGTAAATCTAATCTGTTTTGTTCACAATCTTCCAAATGCAAACGGTATGGTGCGTCTATGAAATATTCTCAGATATATATCGCAAAGGCATTACCCTTCACATGTGGATTTCCCCAGGAACACTTAAAACTGAAAAGATACCACAAAAAACCTTAAACTGGTGATACAATTTATAAGCTTGAACGCTGATTAAAACAATATATTCTCTTTTAGAGTTGGATGCTCCATGTAGAAGTCCGTAGACTAATTTTTTTTTTACCAATACCATCTCTAAACAATGGCTTTTCAAGTCTAAATATCAATGGATGTGCAAAAATCAAAGTTATAAGATGCTCCTTATATAATAAAGTTGCTAGAGATTATTGGCGTGATAAACATACCTCTCATATATCAAGAACTCCTTGTACGGGGAAGTTATAAATACACCTATTTGAAGCAGTGACGTGAGTAAGGTTGAACAGCTTCCTCCTGCCCCACCCGGAAACAAACAAATAGCCATCAAAATTCAGATGCCAATCAAGATTCCAAGTTTGGGAATATAGAGTTCTGAACCGCACCTGCGGTTAAGAAAGTACTGGAGCATTGTCTACTCATCTTGGCAGCTAACTCTAAAATATAAATTTCCATGCATCTTCATTGAACCATGCTCTAAACGCAGAGAGCAATCCTGAAATTAAAAGTTTGTTGGGCCTTACTTGCTGGAGCGACGGAGATGGTGAAGCCGGTACAGTCGTGTCGTCCCGGAAGGCGATCTCGATCCTTGTCGGCAACCATAATGTGGGAAGTTTAGTAGGGACTTGAGGCTGAACAGCGATTTGCATCATTTGCCTTGGAGGAGCAGCACGTCGTCGAGGAAGGTAAAGGGACGGGCAGGTGGAGATGGTCGGGCGGGTGCAGACAGCGGCGTCCTCGCGGCTGCGCCCTTGCGTCAGGCAGTGCGGCGACGGATCCCTCGTGTAGGGCAGTACAGCGGCGAAGGCGCTCCCGTATGACAGGCGATGGGCAGGGGGCCGTCCAGCGGCAGCGGCGGCGGGCAAAGCGAGGTCGTCCAATGGCGACGGCGTCCAGTGGCGCCAGCGGCGCGCGGAGTCGGCGTTCCAGGCCTGTGGTGGGCCGGGCGGGGTCGTGCTTGGCGGCGGCGTGCGGTAACCGCACTGGTCTGAGAAGGGATTTTTTCTTTGACGGGAAAGACAGGTTTTTTTTATTAGTGAGCGGTTTGATTAATAATGGTAGGGTGTGTCCGACCAGTGTTTTAGGGATAATCTGGAGCGTTCGTTTAGACAATCTGAGGGTCCTTATTATTTGGATCTGCCTCTCTCGCTCATTTAATAGTAGTGGTGATGATAAGGAGGGCATGCCCCAGGCCTCTACATCACTTGTTGAACACAAACATGCTAGCTTGATCCAGGCTCGGTATGATCGCTGCTCGTTTTTCAAATGATCCGTTCAAGATCGTTGAGGCTAGTCTAGATGCCTGTCATATAACTTTGGCTGCCTTTTAGCCCTACATTGTCGAATTTGCATCGCGATTCAGATTTTTCAGTTGCAACTGATAAAAAAAATACCTTATATCAGTTAGATTTTCTTCGTGACTCGTGTTAGTCATGAGTTGCAACATGAGCTCCAAGCCTGCAACTGAGAATCAACATGTCACCTCACCGAGAACAAAGTTAATTCTTTGACTAAGAATTAGTCATGCCCATAAATATATGTTACTTTATTTTATCGTACGATAATACTTTCTTACTCACATGTCGTTTAGTTTATTTTCTTATCTCCTCATAACATTTTAACAAGCACACAAATACTATTTGCTAGGGAAACATTACGTGATAGTCCAATTTATAACATGTTTTCCTTCCTTAAATAGCGTGAAATACATTAGAAAAGACCACACCATGATATAAATGTGCCATCGAGTTCCCTTGACTCGTCGATCCATGCTAGCACTGGTGGACCCAACCGTCTCTAAGCCTAGGCACTTGCCCGGGCTTCCAGCCGGACGTCGCAGCCAAATGCATTGTTTGCCTTGACACAAAAATAGTTTCATTAGACTTTAAATTTACCGTTTGCCCACGCTTTGAATTATTCTTGGGTCCGCCACTGTTAGGGATCGAACAACTCTCTATAGTTATCTCCTTAATCCTTCACCCTCTTCTTACTTTCTCTCCATGCCCCTCTCTTTCGACTACTCCCCCTACCCCTATATCCACCTTCTTGTGCCAGCATCCATCGACACTGACTTCGCCAAGACATTAATGACTGGATCAACCCAACTCCCTCGCATACAACTTTAGGGTTGGTATGCCTATAACATTACTACATAAACACAATTAGCTCAAGGAGTAAAAGATACAGTTGCTACGTCAACGGTAAGCCAAAAACCTGAGAACTTTGCACCGGCAAAGTCAACGATGACATTTTCTGAATGATCATGCCCCTACCTTAATTTTCCATAACCCCTAACTTTGGAAAAGGAGCAAAAAATTGTTCCCGACCATCCTTCTACCAACCTTCTTACTTATAAGAACCTCCTACTTCTCCCCAAATCCTCCATCTTATAGGGGAGGGAGGGGGTAGGGAGGTTTTCTTGGACATGTGGTATCCAAAGGTGGAATTTCTGTTGATTCCGCCTTGATTCAATTTTCCCTTAAGCGTAATGCTCCAAACAACCAAACGGAAGTTAGATAATTCCTTGGCTTGGATGGATATTACCGCAAATTTGTCCAAGGATTCTCGTGCATCGCCATACTATTCACTCAACTTCTCAAGAAGGACAAGAAGTTTGAGTGGACTGACAAGTGTGAAGAGAGCTTCCAAGTGTTAAAGAAACAACTTGTGTCTACTCCGGTTCTCACCATGCCGGACGTCACCAAGAGTTTCGATGTATATTGTGATGCTTCCAAGCTCGGTCTTGGAAGTGTCCTTATGCAAGACGGGAAGGTTATCTCTTATATCTCTCGTGAACTGAAACCTCATGAGCAGAACTATCCGACCCATGATCTTGAGCTTGCTACTGTTGTTCATGCTCTCAGAGCATGGTGACACTTTCTGATGGGAAATCGATGTGAGATCCACACCGACCACAAGATTATGAAGTATATCTTCTCTCAGTGTGAACTCAATATGAGGCAACACAGGTGGATTGAAATCATAAAATATTATGATTTAAGTATCCACTACCACCTAGGAAAGGCGAATGTTGTCGATGATGCAGTCAGCCAAGAACAAGCCTCTTTAAATGCCATGATCAAAGTCAGACAACCAGAGTTGTGGAAAGAGCTTTTGACCAACTCGGGATTGAAGTGGTTAGCTCTGGCATGTTGAACTTAATTGAAGTCAAGCCTACTTTTATTGGACAAGTGAAGCAAGCCCAAAAAGGTCAGAAAAGTATTGAAGGAATCAAGGAACGCTTGAAGAAGGAAAAAGTACCTATCTTTACCTTTGATTCCACATGAATACTCTGGTATAATGACCGTGTTTGTGTTCCTTCCAAATCTGAGCTCAAGAAGACCATTCTGTCTGAAGCTCATGATACTCCATATTCTTCATCCCGGAGGAACCAAAATGTATCAAGATCTCAAGGAGAAATTCTGGTGGCTTGGGATGAAACGAGAGATCGCTTTCTTTGTGGCTAAGTGTGATATTTGTCAGCGTGTGAAGGCAGAACATCAGCGTCCAGCTGGATTATTGCAACCACTCCAAGTTCCCAAGTGGAAATGGGATGAAGTTGGGATGGGCTTTATCACTAGATTTCCAAGGTCTAACCGAGGACATGATGACATATGGGTTGTTGTGGTCAGGCTCACTAAAGTTGCTTACTTTATTCATGTCTGAACAACTCATCGTGGAGACCAGATTGTTGATCTATACATCTCTTGGATTTTTAGTTTGCATGGAGTTCCAGAAAGAATTGTTTCTGATCGAGGAATCCAGTTCACATCTCGATTCTGGAAGAAATTGCATGAAGCCTTGGAACCAAGTTATCTTTTAGCACCGCCTATCACCCGCAAACCGGAGGAAAAATTGAGTGGTGTTAACCAAATCCTGGAAGACATGATCCGTGCGTGTGTTGTCTTATGGTGCCAAGTGGGAAGATTTCCTACCATTTGCTGAGTTTTCTTGCAACAATAGCCATCAAGATAGCTTGCAAATGGCGCCTTTTGAAGACTTGTATGGATGCAAGTGACGTACACCTCTGAATTGGTCTGAATCTGGTGGCAGTCAGATCTTTGGTGTAGACACCCTGCGTTATGCGGAAGAACAAGTCCAACTTATCCGCGGTCGACTCATGGCAGCTCAATCTCGCCACATGAGTTATGCTGACTCAAAGCGACGTGCAGTCACTTTCCTTGTTGGAGATTTTGCGTACCTTCGATTCACACCTCTCAAAGGGATGCAACGTTTTCATGTCAAAGGAAAACTTGCACCCCGATATATTAGCCCTTTCAAGATCATAGCCCGTCGTGGCGAAGTCTCTTATCAACTTGAGTTAATAGTTGATCTATCAGAATTCCATGTTGTCTTTCATGTGTCATTACTCCGTAAATGCCTCCAAGTACATGGGAAGAATCTCACTTATAAGGACATCGATTACGGACCATCGACATAAACCAAGATTTACCTATCGTGACAGGCCACTCTGTGTTCTCGAAATAAATGTTTGTGTGATGAGGAAGCATGCAATAAAATTCCTCAAGATTCAATGGAAGAATCACTTCGAGGAGGAAGCTACATGTGAGCGCAAAGATTAAATCAAGAAGGAGTTCCCTGAGTTCCTTTCTGCTTAAACCCGCGAATCTCGGGACAAGATTCTTTTAAGGGGGGAGATCTGTCACATCCTCATTTTGGAGTAGCATGCTGTAAAGAGAGAAAACACAAATTTTAGGACCAACAAAAACTTTTATGTTGATCCTGTAATCATATGGATAATTTTGATCCATGTGTACTCTCTAATGTTAATCCAATATGAGATGTTGGAAATTGTGTTATTCCTTTGATCCATGGTCCTAATATCAATCTTATATCTTGTTATCATGTTTTCTTAGTCATGATTTGATCTTAAGGTATTATCCCTAAGAATATGGCTAAGTTTTTGCGTTGACCCAGCACACCACTGCATGTGTAGTGCGCAAGTCGGTGACATAATACTCACAAAAGGACTTATCCGTGAATATTACATCTCTTAGAGTGGTACAACAGAAACACAGCGGGTCCAGGCAAAAATATAGGATACAAACTTCATTACAAAATCTTGAGAATCTCTTTGAAGAATCAAAGAAGATCTCCTGCAAATGAAACATCAGAAGAAGCAATTCGAAGCTCCAAGCCAGAGAAGAACTCTAGCTCAGAACTAAACCACTACGGCTGATGTCAGCCCTAAACTATGGCTTGTAACTACTAAGTCCAAGAATGGTCTCTACCTACACCTTGATAGCTTGCCCTCCACCAGCGTTGTTGATGATGATGCTTTACCGACTAAGTAGTAGATCACTCCACCTAGCTCCCTTAGACAGCGATGGCTTCTCGATGACGACTTCAATAGGGCTTCAACTCTAAGCAGGGGGTCAAACGGGAACGAATGAGTAACGAGCGTTACTCAGCAAGTTCATGATATATAGTGGGTAGTTTGATGCACTAACTACAGCTTTAGACTCGAAAGAATCATAAGCTAATGCAAGGTTTTGTAAAACTTTCTTCGAGAGGTTGCTTTTAATTCTGAAAACTATGCCCGCCAGATCTTCACAGGACTAGAACTTTCATGGAGTTGCCTTTCCTGCGGCGTTCGCAGTTCCTTCCCGGAACAAGGGGTAACATGCCACATCCTTTTACACTCTGCAGAGGTGCGTTACTTTACCCATGGACGACCAAGACCATGTTGCACAACCAGGTGTACATTCCTGTCCACTCCCACTCAGGTGTGGGGCCCGGTTGTTGGTCCAAGCCAAACTGTGCTTCCCCGCACAACGCATGCCCACCCATTACCGCCAGGAGGTTGAACGCCTGATTCCACCCCTCACGATGGAGATCTACGCGCCCCTGGCAGACACTCATAGACTCCAGATTCCGTGGGACGTAAGGGCTCCCACCCATGTGCATGCAGTCCCCGCGGAACTTACAGCGTACGGTCTCTGGCAGTCCGTTGACATGCGAACAAGAGAAGTATCACAGCTGACTTACTCCCCCCATAGAAGACCCATGGTTAACGCGAATTTACGGCGCAAGAATCCTGACGGCAGTTGTTGTTAATTCCTAGGTAATACGTTCCCATGCAGATGGAATCTTCCTTTGACCTATTCATCTCACCATGGTTCCATCCGCCCACCATATAGAACACTACCACTCGGGTAGTCATTCAAGTAGTCATATTATTATAAAAATAGCTAGGATCATGCATTCTTTTGAGAGTAGGTGATAATACGATAGGGTTTTTGCAAATAGTTTGTTATGAGATACTGCAAAGGATATGAGCAAGTGATGAACTTGCCTGAGATTGAAATAACCATAATAATCGATGTCTTCGGGGTTCGAGGGTCGCGTAGACAATTCCGACATCTGAAAGATAGCAAAGTAGTCCCAGTAAGGACTACATAAAACACTGGCAAGATGACACATGCATAGTAATGAGATGCATCGTGATTTACCCCGAAAATACCCAAGCTTAAATGATTAAGCTCCGTTTTTGCGATATTTAGATTTTATTAGGTTTTCTTGACTTTGAGTTGTTGTTATTTAGTTCTTGTAGTGATGTATTGCATCACTTAAGGTTTTGATCTTAAGTTGGTTGATTGCTTCATTAGTTATTCAGGTTTTTAGTTCACATGTTTGGTTAGTAAACATTTTAAAATGTATGTATTAATGAATTCAATATTGTTCACTTTTATGCAAGTAATAAGTGGATAACTTAATAAGGATAACTCTTTAAGGAAAACAAACATAATTTGTTATGATTTGACAAAATTGTTTATGTAGAAGTATTACTTAAGTAAAATGGAATTCTTGAGATACTCACTTAAATCATATGCTAGGTCTTAAGTTTAACCAGTGATTATATTCTATCAAGTAAGAATTGTATTTATGAATTAAATTATTTTGGAGATGTTAACTGAAATCCTAAAATAATAAAATGAGGTCATATTCATTTCTCTAGATAATGTACTAAACATCAGAAAGATGAATTAAATGATATGCTTAAGTTTTAGAATAAGGACACTTTGGATTTTAAGATTTAAGTATTAAGTACTAGAATGATTTCAATAGTTTTCGATTTAAAGACTTAGAGAATATATTATTTTCCATTCCTTTATTAATTTGATTATCTTATTTTTCTTTGATAAATCAGGGAATAAAGAATTAGCAAATTTTATAAAACAAGGCGTTAAGGTTTTATAAGTTGGTATTTATAAACAAGGAATTAAGGATAACATTATTCTTAATTATTTAGTAGTTTTATTTATTTTATCAAGATTTATTTTAAATTCATAAGTTTAAGATGAAACAATATTATATAATTTAATTTAAACTGTTAGAGTATTAGAGTACTTATATTGGTGGATTTATTTAAGATTTTGTTTAATTCTAATTTCTCTAATTTTTTTATGATTTGTTTACTAATGTAATTTTATTTCTGTTATTTTTCTTTAATGAAATTGGTCAAAAGACCATTTAGCCCTCAGGCTGACTGGTGGGCCATCCACCAGTGGGTTAGGTCGAACCCACTCGGCGAAACCGAGCAGGCGACCCAGACCCGCACCGCACCTGCTCCTCTCCTTCCTCCTCACTCGCGCGACTCCCAGGCGATTCGGAATCGCCTCCGCCTCCGGCGCTTTTCTCCGGCCCACTCCGGCCACCCCCGCCGCCGTGGATGGACGCAAAAGATGCGCCATGACGCCTACTACCACCTCCTCCTCCTCGATCTGGTTTTTCCTCACCGTGGTGTCCGAGTGAACCCTAATCCTAACCCTAGGGTTTCGGGGCCCGTGGCGCTCCACCCTTCTCCGGCGAGCCCTGTCCACCCGAGGAGGTTCAGGTGCCACCGGTGTGCTGCCCGGTTGCTGTTGATGCCCTAGGCGCTACCGCGGATGCTGAGGAGGTGAGGGACCGCCGGGACGGTTCCCCGGAAGCAACCGCGGCTCCACGCCGCCCACCTCTGCGCGACGCCCTAGTCCGTGGTCACCATGATGGTAACCACCTGTGAGTCTCCTACCCCCTCTCTCTTCCTCTCATCCTCTCTGTTCTCTGCCTCCCCTCTCTCTTTGCTCTGGAGCCAGGCCATCGAGCCTGTGCTCATGCCATGCCCCCCTGTGAGTCCCTCTGTGAGGTTTTGAATGATTGGATTGGCTTTGGAAAATTTTTCCCATGGATAATTGAATCCTTGGTACAGAGGCTGTGAAGGATTTGGTAGGTTCGATTAGTTTGCACTTAGGAATTATCTATCTGATGCAATTTGTTGTGGAAATCATCTTGGGATTATTCCTGGTGCTTGTGATGGAAAATTTATCTGGAATTCATTCCCAGTGCCTATGTTGTGAAGAGATCCCTTAGGATATCTCCCTTTGGTTAAACCCTGTGGCTTGCTGTCTATTGAACATAGCTCACCAGTATGTGTGACTTCAATACTTTCTATGGGTGTGCTTAATTTTGGTAGGTGTTACTCTGAATATTTATTCAGAGGATATGCCATCAACCAATGGTTTACTTTTACTGTTTTCATGTCCTGATGCAATTGCCTTGAGGTATCAGATCTTTAGATCTGGTGCCCAGCAACCCTGTGTGTGTGATATGATACGGTAGCCCCTGGCTGTTTATTTGACTCAGGATCCTTTTGCTAAAAATCTATACCTTACTTATCTGATGCTTCTTTGCATCAAATAATAAGAACAGATGACTACGGATGATTTCATTTACTTCTTTGAGGTTTATCAATTAAGAACAGATGCTTGCACTTGTTTTCTTTGCCCCTAAGCCAATGATGCATAGCCTGAGGCCTTTACTCATGTGTATGGTTATTTGGGACTTAACACATCTTGTTTAACCATTTCCTAGTTTGTGCCCAAGTGCTCAATGGTTTGCTTGACTACATCTTGAGGTGCTCCTTTAGGATGTGCCCAGATTTTGGTCATGCACAAAATGAGTATTGCTGTGGTATGATCTAGGGTTTGTAAATTTGTCCCCTCTTTGCCATTTAACTGATAAGAACAGATCTATGCTTGTTCTTAATTATCCCAAATCCAGTGATGTTGTTCTGAGGAAATCTTATAGATAGGAACAGATACTATGCTACCTTTTAATTCCCTGTGATGTGATTAGCATAGCAACACTATGCTAGACTAAGGGAAATAAATCCCAACCCCTCTCTGCGCATAGCTTAGCAATTTCTTGCTAAGTGGTATGAAGTTAACAACCTGGGTTTGTTGGTTATGGATGATTTGTGTGCTTCTGGTCTGCTTGCTCCTCAGCCCTGCTCCTCCACTTGTAGCTTGGCCTTGTGAGGATCTTGCTGGTTCTGTTCTCTTCTTCAGGTCTGCTCCTACTCTCCTGGCTTGGCCTTTCTAAAATCTTTCTGGATCTCGAATCTCACAGGCTTCTAGTGATGGAATGATTTGTGGTGGAATATCGAGTGATGGTTGTTCTTACTGTTCTTGCTGGAGCTGTGCAGCTCGAGCTGTGAACAGGGGAAAGTGATGTGTGTGCCTTTCTCTTGCGGCTGTTGTGGTATTTATACCACAGTGGTGGTTTTGACAGCACAAAAGTAAGTTCATGAGTGTGCTGTGTGCCTGTGTGCTAGTGAGGAGATATTTTCTCCAGGCTCTGCGGCTGGTCTTATCCTTGCCTGCTATTTTTCTTGTGATGCCAGTTGTATTTTCAGTCCCTGCCTGTGATATTTGTCTGAGGCAATATTTAACAGAACAGATACTACACAGTTTGTTTTAATCCCTGTGATGAATTCATCAGTGCATCTCACTGAAAACCTGAGGGTACTAATTCCCCCCTAACCATTATGTTTTTGTTTTATGTTTATTTTGCAGGATCAAAGGATCAATTGGAGACTGGAACTTTGCAAGAATTAGTTTAGAATTTCATTTTTTTTAAATGACAATTTGTAATAGGACTTGTAATTTCTATTTATTGGATTATTGTAAATACTTTGTATTATGGTTATATTATTAATAAAGTTAATTGTTTTCTTTTTCTTATTCACAATGAAATTGGAAATGTCCAATATTTGTTACTTCTTAATTGTTTCTATTTGATTATGGTAATTGTATTTTCTTGATTATTCAATTTGAATTCAATTCAAACTCAAATATTCACAAGTTTAAAATAATTCAAATTTGAACTCCTCAATTTCAAATATAATCTAGAGGTCATGTCGAAATTCCGCCCTCTTCCAATATTGGTCTCACTCTCTCCATTAGAATATCGATGGAACCTCGATCCCTCCAGGGTCTAGTATTTGGGAATAAGTCTCCAGTTGCCACTAATCTTCTATTATCACCTTGTGTCACTTGCAAGTAATATCTGCTCTGGGATTCCATATTCAGCTATCTCACCCTTGTGGTGAAAACAACCAGTTGTTCCAAGCAAATATTTTACTTAGATGATTATAAAAATATGGGATATTGTTTTATGACATCAATTAGCCTTAAGCATATGTAAAAGAATCTGTTGACAAGTTTGCAAGGCTTGTCCCCAAATTACTTTTCATATCCAAGAGACCGAGATGTACTAGGTTATTCAACCTTCTGTTTGTTTGTGTATGACACTCAATTGTTTGAGTATACAGAAGTGTTTTGTTAACAAGGTATACTGCTTGTTACCAAAGTACTTCTCTATAACACTAACATTGAAATATCACACTATTTCAAGAGGAGTTAATAATATCAGATCATGATAGAAGAGTTCCCAAGTACTCTTATAGTAGATTGGAGTAGCACTTCTAAAACACTCTAAATAATCTTCTTGAAGATCTTCTTGTGGTAGTTCCTCCTTTCTTGTGAGTTGCTTCTCTTGCAGAATGATTTAGAGAAGATTGGGAACAAGATAGAATAGTCTTGACAACATAACAAGATCTAGATTAAGAATTAGCTCATGATTAGAGAATATAATATCTCTACTGATGTGATGGTTCAATTGTGTATTACTATCTTGTGGAAATGTGATCACCAGCTATGTGGTTTGGATACTCACCCCTCTTTGAGTTCTAGATACCTAGGAAATTATCCCAAGTCACTTATAGACTTGAGGTTAGGCTTGTTAAGAGTCTGTGTTGGTCACAACCAATTATGGTTTATGTAATCAGATGATTTGGTTTGTAGAGATACTACGTTATAAAGATCACTCCAAATGTACTCTTGACCAGATGATCTGGACCTTTTTCATCATGTCAAGTGAAACATTGGTCACTTTGCTTTGTTTAAACTTTCACGCCAAAATTTCCCGTGTTTTTAGATGCATGCTTTGCAAATGCACATATTATATTTAGATCCTTATAACTTCCCAAACCCTGGGATGTTACAGTTTTTGTCTTTTCCTTTCTGTTACTTCTTTCACTTTTGAACTCTTCCAATTATGATGCTATCTATTTCCAAATCTTGTTATTTTTGGATGTCATCCAACCTTGAGATATGGACTAGTCATCCATGTCCTAGAAATAATTTTTTGGAATAGCCTAAGACTTGTTTTCAACTCTGTTTTCTTGCACTGTTGCTAAAACAGAAAATAGAAACCAAAGAAAACAGAAACCATACCCATTTTCTCTCTTGTTATCTATGCCTTAGGAATTTTCTAAAAATTATTAAAAATGGGTTTATCAAATTAGATGGCATGATACAATCTTCAATTTGAAAATTTTAAATTGGAATTAATTTTCTATTTCTTTTCGGTCCAAACTTATTGCTGGTTTCAACGGAATTTCAGGACTTAGAAATTTTTTACTAAGTCTTTTCTCTGAATCTTCTCCGGGACGGATTTCAAACCCGTTCAAATTTGTGTCTTTGACCATGTCATTTGGGATCAGACTACCCTCTTCGCAGCTATGCCTTTTGATCATCCTTAGACGAAACAGAGATAGAGATGGGAGGATGCCAAGTAGGGAGAAAAGTAGGGCCGAGATGCCAGTCACCGAGCCCAGCACTTGACCCGATCGGCCATCTTTCTTCCTCTCTCCGCCTTTGGCTGGTAGTGCATGTACAAGCCCGTGCCCGACATGAGCTTCCACGTGCTCGCCGTCCCCTGCCTTTGCCTCCATGTCCTCCTAGTGTCATTCGAAGAACTCGGGGAGAGGGAACCCAACGCCCCAGGTATTTAGGCTACCCCACGGCCTCTAACCTCACCTCCAAACTCACTCTACACCACCACACCTTTCCCGCCGTCTCTACTCTACTCTTGCTCCGTGTGGAGCGAGGAGGAGCTCACTCTCGCACTCGAACGAGGAGGAGACCCGAGAAGATCCCCACCACATCTCTCTCAAACCCTGCCATTTTTGGATTCTCTTCTTGCCATTTCCACGACGAAGGTACGTGACAACCTCGTCTGCTTGATGGCCTCGCAGGTAGCCCGAGCCGTCACCGACCCGTCCTGGACCTCACCGACACCTCTATGCGTGAAAACAATGGGGATGGGGTTTCTTCTGCGACCCCAGGATTGTCACAACCATGCACACCTTCTCGGAGCCCGCGCCTCCGCAGTCTATCGCCTCTAGGTGAGCCTCCTTGATCCCCTGGCTCATAGGAGCTCGTCGTGCCAGGCATGCGTGGCTGGAGGTTGATGACGAGCACGAGCCATCGATTTCATCTAATCGTGTCCGTCTGTCCTCACTTACCACTCTGGCCGCGTAGGCCCTTTTCACTGGGCTGGCCCGGCTCAGCGCGGCCCAGCCACAGGCCAGATCCATCCCGCCTGGATTTTGTTCTAGTTTTTTCTTTTTCTAGTTTAGTAGAAATCAACCCTGTTACTTTTAATCCAAATAAAATTCATAGATCTAAAACCTGACCAATCCAAAAATCACAGTGATGCATGCATGTGTTCTTAACAATGTCAAGTTGCAGATCTAGTTTTGCTCCTTTGGTTAACCCTAGGGAATATCACCAACCAGACCTATCTGAAATATTCTTTTGAACATAAGTTTTATTCCAGGGATCCAAAGGATGTGAGGTCAATTGATATGGATAGAACTCGGTGATACCTAGCTATAGCACTTGGCTTTGCATGCACTTGAGTTTCTTATCTTAAATGGAACATAATTTGGTAAATTACCAGAGAGCCACTAAATGATTTTTAGGAATGTTTCTACAATGCTTTTTTAGATGAATCCAATTGCGTGATATTATGTATGATTAGGACTACCTAATACTAGTTTGGCATGATTTTAGGAGCCTTAGAATATTTTTGGCATGCATTGCAAATTTAGGGTCTTTTCTGCCATTTTTGTCTATTGTTTATATATTAGTGCTTATTGTTTTAATTTTTGTTTTTGTTAATAATAACATGCATAGGTTTTGTATTCTCTCTTATTATGTTGCAATATTATATAACTATCATGTTAGAATAATATTTGTTTGAAGTATTTCCATGGGTATGAGTGTTTTCATGTGCAGGTAATTGTTTTCTAGTCTTGTCTTTTAATGTTTTGTTGATTCTTGTTATTTTATGACTTGAATAATTTCATGGCATGATTTGTAAAGTTTTTCCTCTGTTAGTATTCCATGTTACCTATGTTTGAAATTAATATCTTAGGTTTCAAAAAGCATGTTATAATTAGGACTTGTGGTAATGCTTGTTATTTCTTCACCAGGCCAATTTAGGTATTGAAAGGACATTTGTTCCTAATCTTGTTTTCGGTGTTTGATCACAACATATGGAAGGTCTAATATTTTCCCTAAGTGTTCAGAGTCTATCATGGATAAATACAATCATATACCTCCTTGGACATCCATGTGATTGACAGAAAAAAGGAAGAAAAGAAATGGGAAAAGGAGAAAGACAAAACAGGGGTGCCGACCTCCCTGGCCGGCCTGGCCGGGCTCCTAGGCCGGACCGCTCGGGCGCTGCCCCGGTCTTGGCTTGCTCCACGCCGGGCACAAGGCCGGGTGCCCTGGGCGCTGCCCCGGCCCTGCTCCATCTCCACGCCTGCCCGAGGCCGGGTTCAGGCCGGGTGGGACGCCAGCCCCAGGCCCGCTCCTGCCAGCCCCAGGCCGAGGTGGGAAGGGGGCACCAGCCCCAGACCGGGTGTCAGCCGGCCCCACGTAGGATTGAGGCCGGGGTGGGATGGTGGCGATGTCCTGGCCGTCCTGGTCGCCCCCCCTCGGCCGGGGTGCACTAAAGTGAAGGGGGTCACCCCAAACGGCCGCTTTTCGTCCTCCGGTATAAAAGGGGATTATCCCCTACCTTTAGTGGGTGTCAATTAAAACTCACTCTCTTCACCATTGTTGACCACCTCCAAGCTCAAGCATCTCCCCAAATCCCCAACCAAATCTCGTGATACTTTGGGATTTGGAGGAGACATCCCCGATCTACAACTCCACCAAGCCGATTAGAAATCACCCCACTCATCCTTTAGGGATATTGTTGTTCTTAGTTCATCGGAGCAAAGAACCTTGTTGCTCTTAGCTCATCAAAGCTTGGAGGCTTGTTGATATCCCCGAAGCTCTTGTGATCGTGGATCTTGTTTCTTAGAGTCTTGGTGGCTCTCGAGATTTCGTGAGGACCCTCCAAAGTTGTGGAGTGTGCCTCATCCTTGTAAAGGTTCTAGTTGTCAACCTCACGATAACATAGTGATTCGATACTCTCCACATCGGTGGAAGGACTCAAAGGAGATACGGTATGCCATTTGAGGGCTACTCGGTGTTCCACTTTGGTGGCACCGCACCACTCCAATGAAGATTAACTTCCATTGGGAAGTGAACTTCGGGATAAATCTCCGTGTCATTGTGTTCGGTTATTCCTCAACTTACCTTTAATTGTTACTACTAGCTTAGTCATATATTTACCTTGTGCTAGCTGTACTTTCTCAGCATATAGGATTGTTCACCTAGTTGCATAATCTAGACAATCTATATTTGATCACTATCTTGTTAAATCGAAAAAGAAGCTAAAATTTGTAGTTAACCTATTCACCCCCTCTAGTTAACCTCTCGATCTTTCAATTGGTATTAGAGCCTCATCTCTTTATTAAGGGCTTTACCACCTAAAGAGGAGGAAAGGATGGCTAATGATCCCGTCACCATGGAGAGGATTCAAAAGCTAATCGAAGCTATGATTGATAGCTTAAAAAGATGGAGGGACTAATAAAAGAATTGAAATCTTCCTATAATCAATCTAGAGAGAATGTTGTCTTAGATGAACATGGAAATCCCATTGCATCTAAGGAAGCAACCGCAGCATCGGCACCTGGAAATGGTAGTAGTGGAAATTCCTTTGGCTTTGCTTATAACAATGCTCCTAATGTTCAACATCCACATGTTAATCATCTTGGTGCACCTCCTATGGTAGATAGGAGTCGTTTTACTAACTGGAAATCTTCCATGAAGTCTTACATGTGCAGCTCTTCAATGCAAATATGGAGAATTGTTGATAAGGGGTATGAGCCAAAGGATCCCTTGAACTTAAGCTCAAGTGACCTCATAGATGAGCACCTCAACGCTCATGCCATGCACATGTTGGAGAAGGCAATGGAAAAGAAAGGTGTTGAGCACATCCGGTCCTTCTCAAGTGCAAAGAAAGCTTGGGATTGCCTTGTTGATATGTATGACGACAACATCAACCTTCAACGATCCAAGAAGTCAATTTGAACCTCCCCGAGAGCTCCATCGACTCGTACGAGGAGCTCTATCTCCGGTTCATCGCCAACTTCAAGGACTCATACGAGCGCCCCCTCTCCCACAACGACCTCCATGTCGTGCGTCAGTGCCCAGGAGAGACGCTCCGCCTGTACCTCTAGTGCTTCATCCAGATGCGCAGAATATCATGTGCATCACGGACGCGGACGTCATCTCCGCCTTCCAAGAAGGAGTCACCAACGAGCGTATGCTCGAGGAGCTTGGCATCAGGGATGGCCTTGTAGTGTTCCCAGATTTAACTAATTCAAGAACACCTGTGTTATTGTGCTAGTCCTTGGATCGATTAATAGCACCACAATACAAAATGAAATATAATGCAAATGCGTCAAATTCTATTACATCGCATAATCCACTCTTTACAAAAATAATATTACAACTTTCATAGTCTTAGAAGACTAGCAGGATACAAAGTATTACAGCGGAAAACATAGAACAACATTGAGCCTCATCTTCTTCATGTGCCACAGGCAAAACATGTTGGCGATAGACTCGAGATCCTAAACGAAATCCTCGCTCGTCTTCAGATTCATCTGGAGGATGGAATATGCAGGCTCAAGGGGTCAATACAATTTAATGTATTGGCAAGTAACACTGTCGTTGATATAAATGGCAAGACTAATACTACATGTTTATTTGGTTGATTGGAGTCCTTGGCTAAGTTTTCATAAAACTAGTTTTATCCTACCTCTTTTGTGAAACAAACTTTTCTTTTCAAAAAGTAGCATTATTGGACTGAGAACCAAGCACCACAACTAATGTTCACTTTGTCAAATTTTACTTATTAAAAATGGTGATGTGATTCTTCCATCATCCTTGTCCATCTGCTCGATGTTGTCCATAACCGGGGACACGGCTAAGATCTTAGTTTGTTGTCTCTATAGAGTTTGTGCACTTTCACCTTCAGACTCAAATCAACCAAACATCCTATACACCCTGAGTGCATTAAGGAAAGGAGAATAATTGAGACGAGATCTTTCAGAAGCAATAATTCAACCCAATAGAAATACCTGTTCCACCTATAATTATGCTACATCTGCTTGTCAAGCGCATGCTGAACGCTCACAACTTAGTTGATCAAGACAGAGCCCATATGACTAAAGGCTGCACTGGAAGCAATATAAACTTGGGGGACATCATAATCACTTTGTTCCTGGGTGGCATTCCTCAAGTGAACACCCCTCGGGGAGACACTCAACTCTCATCAGCCATACAACCAAATCCACCAGGTGGTTCATTTAAGTTTTTACTTAGAATTTTCCACAACATCAAGTAAAAACAAATTGTAACATTGCATAGCACCTGTCAACTTCTAAGGCTATAAATATAAGGTAAAAGAGATGGCTACACACTACTAGGTGTAACACCTGGGGTGTTCCCCCTAAGTTAGAAATTGGTTGTTTTTCTTTTTTGCATTGCATCACATGCATCATAAGCATTGCACTCTGTTTTCTAAACAACTCAAATTGTTTTTCAATAGTTTGAAGTTGAATCTATTTAAATTGCTTGTTAATAAAATTCCTTTCTATTAACACCCAAATGGTAATTTCAAAATTCAAATCAATCAATCATTCTTAATTGACATAATCCAATTGTGGTGTAACAATTTAAAATCTTCCAAACATTTTAAAACTCACCAATTTCATAGTGTTTGATCTTATTAAATCAAAAAAATTGTTTATTTCAAAATCCCAAGTGAAACCCTATTTGAAAATTCAACTAACAATTTAAAATTAAATTAACATCTCAAATTTTTTGGAAATGATGGTAACATTGCTTTGATTTACTGTTTGCAAATTAATAAAATATTTCATAAAAAATTAAAACCCCAAAACCCCAACCTATTCTTTTCTCTCTCTCCTTTTCTTTTCTTACAAGCAAAAAAAAAGGAAAAATCAAAAGGAGAGGGTGAGCTGTGGGAGACAGGCCAGCCCACAGCCCACTTCCCCTTTTCTTTCCCCTCTCTGGCCCGATACCTTTTCGTCGAGGGCATCTTCTTCCTCCTTACGACACTGTGTACGAACCCCTCCCCACCGCTGATCTTCCTCTCCCCCCCCCCCCCCGATGAGCTGCCGTACGAGCTCGTTTCCCCCCATAAAACCGCCACCCCTCCTGCTAGCCCTAGCTCTATTTCCTCCTCTCAGCCGCCGCCAGCTTCCCATCTCCTCCACCTCCCTCTCTCTCTGAATATCTTCTCTGCAACCACCCGAGCTCGCCGTCAGACCCTGGTCGCTCACCGTCGCCACGGTCCTCCTCGACCTCGATCAAGTACTGCAAGCTCCTCCCGGTACTACTCCAGCTCGATTCCCACTGTTTTCCCGGATGTTTGCTTGCTGTGGACATTTTGCTCATCGGTTTCACCTTTCTGTCCGCCATGAACGTGCCCGAGCCTGTGCTCGTGAGCCACACGCCTCTCCACCGATGGACGCACCAGCATACGTGGACCTGCAAGCGCTACACCCCCTCCAGCACACTCGAGTGGCCTCGGTGCCCTCTAGCTCCTACATCCGCTCCAGGTACAAGCATCGCTGCGAGATCTCTGCTTGTCCACGTTCTGAACTCGATGTCTGAAGAAGTGTTCTGCTGTGTTAAATTCAGTTAGCGTCCCACAGCAAGGACATCTAAACTCGTACCTGTATCCCAACACGAACACGCACACAACCTACTGGCTAGCACCTCGCCTCCGTTGCGCTGGGCGACCCGGGTTCGATCCCCGCGGAGGGGATAAAAGCCCACCTTTTTTGTCAATTACGCGCGCAGGGGCAGGGCCCACTGGTCATTGGCCCCTGCTGCCACCTCACTGCGCACACACGCACACGTGGATGCCACAGAGGCCCAGGCCAGGGTGCCCCGGGTGAAAAACGCCCCAGGGGCCTATCTGCGCTCCTTTTCTTTCTTTTAGGTCCCTGTTATTACAGATTGGTCCCTGTTTTTAAATTGCTAATAACTTTTAAATTACAAATCCAAATAATAAAAATAAAATATGTTTGTTGAACCAAATTTAATTCTCTACCTAGTTAAACCATTTGTATCTGTTTTGAATAATTCCAATGCATTCAAATTTCAAATTTAAACAAGTCATTTAAAATTTGATTAATTTCCTAAATAATTCATACTTAATTCAAATAACACAAATGAAATATGTTTTCCAATGCTATTTTAAACCACCTTTTCAAATGTAAATTTTGTTTCATGATTTGAGTAATTAAAATTGCTTAAATAATTTTAAACCTTGTTTAAATCATTTAAATTTGCTAAATTCATAACTTGCTCAAATTAAATTATTTTTGAACATATAAAATATGTTTTCAAACTAGAAAAGTATAACCTTTTCAATTATGAATTTGAATTTATGTTTTAACAATAAAATTTCAAATAATATTCACACTTGAATTAAATTCAATTAAATCTTGTTTAAACTTGTTTAATTCATAATTAAATCATTGTAATTCCTTTTTCAATAATTGAAAACATGTAATCCACCTAAAATTTTGTGATCTTCTCAAATATGAACTTTGTTATCTGGTTGAACAATTTTAACTTGAATGAAAATAACAAATGCTTGTGACACCTTTAAGTAACCAAAATTCCAAAACTTAATAAGTGAATTTCAAAATGGGTAAACCTTATTTCCAATTGGTTCTATGTTGTTATTTGTTGTTTTCCTCATCCATGCATCATACTAAACCACTTTCACCTGTTGGTTAGTTGTAAAACAATTGTTTCCACCATAATTCATCGGTTTTCATATGCAACTCAAATTGCATATGGGTCCATTTAAACATGTTATCATGTCAACTAGTTTATTTCTATGCATCCATTAAATTGTCATGCATCTATATCTTGATCATGCTGGATATTTTGCCGTAGAAGTAATTGTTGCATCCGGTGTTTGTTCGAGGTTCGTTGCTTCTTCCCGGATAGGACGTTGAGATGATGTGAGCAACGGCAAGTTCTGCGGATGTACCTCTACTTGCTGGATTCCAGGCAAGTATACTCACTTGCTGCCAAATGGTTGCCTTTCATCACTTGTTACCGATTCTTTCCGTTGTTCTTATTCTAGCCTGTTGATTCGATGCTTGTGTCTCGATCCTATCATATTGTTACCTTGCAGCCATGATATAGCCTTCCTTCCACTTCCTATTAACTGTTGGTTGTTTACCCTGTTGGCCCTCGTGTCGTAGTTGCATGCTTAGTGTTGTTGGCGCTCAAGTCTTGTTGTCCGTCCTATCACCTGTTTAGTTTGATCGTTGGATCAATTCAATCAACAACATGTTACTGTTTTGGGTAATAAATTTGATGATAAGGCACCGTAGGAGGCCCGGCGTGGTTTTTGAGGCCTGCTAGTGTCGACCCTAATTAGGAAAAGGGTCTTGTCTACTGATCCATGATGAGCGCACTAACCGCATGTGGAAGCGAGTATGGGCGCCCCCCTCAATTTGATTCGATTCGCATCTCGTCCAAATCGCCTCATTTAGTTCGGGTTTTCCATTTGCCGCATGCATGATCTTGCGAACCCAGGCCAGGGTGGAACTTTTGTACTCGGCATTTAGGGAGACACGTTCTTAGAGTGCTATGAGGTCCCCCTTTTCTTCGTGGGGCTTGATTAGCCGTGCGCTCAATTGCACGGGGTTCTTTGGGCTTGATGCGAAGAAGAGTTGGGTTGTGTTGAGTACCTCGCTTGGTGGTTGATCCCCCGTTTGGCGGGTTATTCTTACGTGTACGGCCAAATTGGTGCATCCCTGCAGGGTTAAATCTCTCGAGAAGCCGTGTTTTCCGCGGTTATGGATGACTTGGTGAAAGTACTGGCTAACAATACTCAGAACAATTTACACCTAACTAATGATACTTGACTAGTAATAGTCTTATTGACACAATAACGTGATCCATCATTAATCCAACAGTGTGAGTTATCCTTGGGTTGCTTCCTTAGTAGGGGGTAACATTGGATGGGTTTGTTTGGGTGGTTAGTACTAGTTGGTTACGATACGCTATCTTATCCCCTCTTTTAGCCGGATGTTGTATCGAGTCTCTGTAGTTGGTTAGTGCAGCCCGCTGCCGCTTTTGCAATAATCCCTTCCTTTCCGTCGAACCCAAAGTATTTGTATCTTGTGATGACTGGCTACGCCGGTATTTGGAGTATGGTTTATCCACTTGCCAGTACTTAACCGTACTGACCCACGAATCCTTTTTCGTGGCTGCATATTCAACATTGCAGTCAACAGGTTTGAAGTCTGACAACGTTAGCTTGGGAATCCCTCCGGCTTGGTCTGGGCCTTGATTGGACGCTCTCGGTTATCTTCAGGACTCTTAGTCCAATTTGTATCTTGTCCGTAGTCGGACGCTATGTTGTTTCTTCCGCTGTTATTTGGATCTTTGTATTGTATCAGTTGTATCCCTGACTCGTTTGAGTCATCTTGTATATATCTTTTCTTTTGTTGTTTGATTATTCGTGAACTGTTGTAATGTTATCACAAGTGGCAACCTGGAATCGGTTATTATGTGGATTTTGCCGGGAATGCTGAAATCTGCATAGTGCCCGATCTCGGGGCATCACA
This sequence comes from Alopecurus myosuroides, assembly GCA_028641055.1. Taxonomy (NCBI): domain Eukaryota; kingdom Viridiplantae; phylum Streptophyta; class Magnoliopsida; order Poales; family Poaceae; genus Alopecurus; species Alopecurus myosuroides. The sequence continues at coordinate 558,023,551 of CM054057.1, forward strand.
AATGGTATCAGAGCCTTGGTTCCGATTCCTGATATTGTTTCGATAAGAATGGTTATCGAAGCAACGGGTCCGCAAAGCCTGTAGGATAACCTAGCTAACGGTCGTTGTTTCTAGAATGTCAAAAACTATTTCTGCTAAACCTTTTGGAAATCTCAATAGGATTCTTGTTTTCTCCTTATCTCTATTCTACTTCTCCTTCTATCTCATTTGTTTTGGAGTCTACTCTCGTACTCAATCTTTCAAAGTGTTAGGATCCTACGTGGGTGGACGTTTTTTGAGCCTTTAACCTAATAGGTTCGATCATCGGAAGATTCCTGGTGGAAGCACATCGTCATCAGCCCGAGCAAGAATCTCTTGTTAGTGGTGTCGAGAAGCCCTTGTTAGTGGTGTCGAGGAAATCAGCTGGAAGCATGAAGAATCGATAGTCAAACTTCTTTCCCCTCCCGGGTTAGCAGGTGGATTGCGAGGGCGCAATCCCTTGTTAGTGGTGTCGTCTGTAACACCTGGGGTGTTCCCCCTAAGTTAGAAATTGGTTGTTTTTCTTTTTTGCATTGCATCACATGCATCATAAGCATTGCACTCTGTTTTCTAAACAACTCAAATTGTTTTTCAATAGTTTGAAGTTGAATCTATTTAAATTGCTTGTTAATAAAATTCCTTTCTATTAACACCCAAATGGTAATTTCAAAATTCAAATCAATCAATCATTCTTAATTGACATAATCCAATTGTGGTGTAACAATTTAAAATCTTCCAAACATTTTAAAACTCACCAAGTTCATAGTGTTTGATCTTATTAAATCAAAAAAATTGTTTATTTCAAAATCCCAAGTGAAACCCTATTTGAAAATTCAACTAACAATTTAAAATTAAATTAACATCTCAAAAAATTTGGAAATGATGGTAACATTGCTTTGATTTACTGTTTGCAAATTAATAAAATATTTCATAAAAAATTAAAACCCCAAACCCCAACCTATTCTTTTCTCTCTCTCCTTTTCTTTTCTTACAAGCAAAAAAAAATGAAAAATCAAAAGGAGAGGGTGAGCTGTGGGAGACAGGCCAGCCCACAGCCCACTTCCCCTTTTCTTTCCCCTCTCTGGCCCGATACCTTTTCGTCGAGGGCATCTTCTTCCTCCTTACGTCACTGTGTACGAACCCCTCCCCACCGCTGATCTTCCTCTCCCCCCTCCCGATGAGCTGCCGTACGAGCTCGTTTCCCCCCATAAAACCGCCACCCCTCCTGCTAGCCCTAGCTCTATTTCCTCCTCTCGGCCGCCGCCAGCTTCCCATCTCCTCCACCTCCCTCTCTCTCTGAATATCTTCTCTGCAACCACCCGAGCTCGCCGTCAGACCCTGGTCGCTCACCGTCGCCACGGTCCTCCTCGACCTCGATCAAGTACTGCAAGCTCCTCCCGGTACTACTCCAGCTCGATTCCCACTGTTTTCCCGGATGTTTGCCTGCTGTGGATATTTTGCTCATCGGTTTCACCTTTCTGTCCGCCATGAACGTGCCCGAGCCTGTGCTCGTGAGCCACACGCCTCTCCACCGATGGACGCACCAGCATACGTGGACCTGCAAGCGCTACACCCCCTCCAGCACACTCGAGTGGCCTCGGTGCCCTCTAGCTCCTACATCCGCTCCAGGTACAAGCATCGCTGCGAGATCTCTGCTTGTCCACGTTCTGAACTCGATGTCTGAAGAAGTGTTCTGCTGTGTTAAATTCAGTTAGCGTCCCACAGCAAGGACATCTAAACTCGTACCTGTATCCCAACACGAACACGCACACAGCCTACTGGCTAGCACCTCGCCTCCGCTGCGCTGGGCGACCCGGGTTCGATCCCCGTGGAGGGGATAAAAGCCCACCTTTTTTGTAAATTACGCGCGCAGGGGCAGGGCCCACTGGTCATTGGCCCCTGCTGCCACCTCACTGCGCACACACGCACACGTGGATGCCACAGAGGCACGGGCCCGCACTGCAGAGGCCCAGGCCAGGGTGCCCCGGGTGAAAAACGCCCCAGGGGCCTATCTGCGCTCCTTTTCTTTCTTTTAGGTCCCTGTTATTACAGATTGGTCCCTGTTTTTAAATTGCTAATAACTTTTAAATTACAAATCCAAATAATAAAAATAAAATATGTTTGTTGAACCAAATTTAATTCTCTACCTAGTTAAACCATTTGTATTCTGTTTTGAATAATTCCAATGCATTCAAATTTCAAATTTAAACAAGTCATTTAAAATTTGATTAATTTCCTAAATAATTCATACTTAATTCAAATAACACAAATGAAATATGTTTTCCAATGCTATTTTAAACCACCTTTTCAAATATAAATTTTGTTTCATGATTTGAGTAATTAAAATTGCTTAAATAATTTTAAACCTTGTTTAAATCATTTAAATTTGCTAAATTCATAACTTGCTCAAATTAAATTATTTTTGAACATATAAAATATGTTTTCAAACTAGAAAAGTATAACCTTTTCAATTATGAATTTGAATTTATGTTTTTAACAAATAAAATTCAAATAATATTCACACTTGAATTAAATTGAATTAAATCTTGTTTAAACTTGTTTAATTCATAATTAAATCATTGTAATTCCTTTTTCAATAATTGAAACATGTAATCCACCTAAAATTTTGTGATCTTCTCAAATATGAACTTTGTTATCTGTTTTGAACAATTTAACTTGATGAAAATAACAAATGATTGTGTGACACCTTTAAGTAACCAAAATTCCAAAACTTAATAAGTGAATTTCAAAATGGGTAAACCTTATTTCCAATTGGTTCTATTGTTGTTATTTTGTTGTTTTCCTCATCCATGCATCATACTAAACTTTTTTCACCTGTTGGTTAGTTGTAAAACAATTGTTTCCACCATAATTCATGGGTTTTCATATGCAACTCAAATTCCATATGGGTCCATTTAAACATGTTATCATGTCAACTAGTTTATTTCTATGCATCCATTAAATTGTCATGCATCTATATCTTGATCATGCTGGATCTTTTGCCGTAGAAGTAATTGTTGCATCCGGTGTTTGTTCGAGGTTCGTTGCTTCTTCCCGGATAGGACGTTGAGATGATGTGAGCAACGACAAGTTCTGCGGATGTACCTCTACTTGCTGGATTCCAGGCAAGTATACTCACTTGCTGCCAAATGGCTGCCTTTCATCACTTGTTACCGATTCTTTCCGTTGTTCTTATTCTAGCCTGTTGATTCGATGCTTGTGTATCGATCCTATCATATTGTTACCTTGCAGCCATGATATAGCCTTCCTTCCACTTCCTATTAACTGTTGGTTGTTTACCCTGTTGGCCCTCGTGTCGTAGTTGCATGCTTAGTGTTGTTGGCGCTCAAGTCTTGTTGTCCGTCCTATCACCTGTTTAGTTTGATAGTTGGGTTTCAGTTCAATCAACAACATGTTACTGTTTTGGGTAATAATAATTTGATGATAAGGCACCGGCAGGAGTCCCGGCGTGGTTTTGAGGCCTGCTAGTGTCGACCCTAATTAGGAAAAGGGTCTTGTCTACCGAAACATGATGAGCGCACTAACCGCATGTGGGAAGTGAGTATGGGCGCCCCCCTCAATTTGATTCGATTCGCATCTCGTCCAAATCGCCTCATTTAGTTCGGGTTTTCCATTTGCCGCATGCATGATCTTGCGAACCCAGGCCAGGGTGGAACTTTTGTAGTCGGCATTTAGGGAGACACGTTCTTAGAGTGCTATGAGGGTCCCCTTTTCTTCGTGGGGCTTGATTAGCCGTGCGCTCAATTGCACGGGGTTCTTTGGGCTTGATGCGAAGAAGAGTTGGGTTGTGTTGAGTACCTCGCTTGGTGGGTTGATTCCCCGTCTGGAGGGTTATTCTTACGTGTACGGCCAAATTGGTGCATCCCTGCAGGGTTAAATCTTCTCGAGAAGCCGTGTTTTCCGCGGTTATGGATGACTTGGTGAAAGTACTGGCTAACAAGTACTCAGAACAACTTACACCTAACTAATGATACTTGACTAGTATAGTTTATTGACACAATAACTTGATCAATCATTAATCCAACAGTGTGAGTTATCCTTGGGTTGCTTCTTAGTAGGGGGTAACATTGGATGGGTTTTGTTTGGGTGGTTAGTACTAGTTGGTTACGATACGCTATCTTATCCCCTCTTTTAGCCGGATGTTGTATCGAGTCTCTGTAGTTGGTTAGTGCAGCCCGCTGCCGCTTATTTGCAATAATCCCTTCCTTTCCGTCGAACCCAAAGTATTTGTATCTTGTGATGACTGGCTACGCCGGTATCTTGTGAGTATGGTTTATCCACTTGCCAGTACTTAACCGTACTGACCCACGAATCCTTTTTCGTGGCTGCATATTCAACATTGCAGTCAACAGGTTTGAAGTCTGACGACGTTAGCTTGGGAATCCCTCCGGCTTGGCCTGGGCAGGGATTGGATGCTCTCGGTTATCTTCAGGACTCTTAGTCCAATTTGTATCTTGTCCGTAGTCGGACGCTATGTTGTTTCTTCCGCTGTTATTTGGATCTTTGTATTGTATCAGTTGTATCCCTGACTCGTTTGAGTCATCTTGTATATATCTTTTCTGTTGTTGTTGTGGATTATTCGTGAACTGTTGTAATGTTATCACAAGTGGAAACCTGGAATCGGTTATTATGTGGATTTTGGCGGGAATGCTGAAATCTGCATAGTGCCCGATCTCGGGGCGTCACACTAGGATAATATCATAGTATAATATAACTTAGTAAAATTTCCTATCCTGCATACTACTCAAAATCAACTAATGTGTATAGGAAATAATGGATGGATGGATGGTGTGTTACTTTCCTTGTTGAAGTTGGTGAAGAAATCACACTCTTCACAAAAGATCATTGCTCTCCGTAGAATCCATACTGTAACATCCCAAGTATGAAAACACCCCTAGAATGTTTGATTCTTGTTTAATTATTGTTTTGCATCATGGCATCTTAATCATTGCATTTGGTTTCCTTTGGTTTGCATCTGTTTTTCTTTGTTTTCACAATTAAAATTCAAACAATATTCAAATGTTTTGTTTCATACTTGCTCTGTTACAATTTTTTTCCAAATAAAAAGTTCAAATAAAACATCCATTTGTTTCCATTAAACCATAAGGTTCAAACTATTTAAAATTATGGCTTTGAATAATTCACTTAATTCAAATGTTAATCAAATTCAATTACAAACAGCAACCATGTTTGAAATCATGAAATTTATAAAACCAATCAATCAATTGTTTCAAATAACCTTGAATTTAAAACTATTAAGTTGCTTAATTCAAATTAATCAATTAATATTAAAATCTCATCAAATTTCAAACAATTTCCAAACAGCAATTTAATTTGAAATTTTTGGGAAACCAAAGTTGGCAATTTGTTGCTGTTGTAATAACTAACTTACCCAAATTTTTCTAAATTTTTCTAACACCCAAAACTTATCTATTTCTTCCTATTTTCATTTCAGCAAAAAAAAACAAGAAGAAACAGAAAATTAATAAAAAACCGAGGGAGAAGGGCAAGCCAGGTGGGCTGCGCCCACCAGCCCACCACTTCTCCACGGCCCGATACCCCTTCGCACCCCCTCCCCTTTCTTCTCTGTGTACGGCAGCACATCCGCCACCGCCACGTCGACGGCAGCGACAGCAGACGGCCACCGTGCGCCCTAGCCCCCTATAAAGCTACCCCCTAGGCCCCCCGAGCTGCCCTAACCTAGCCTCACCCTCCTCCCTCGAGCTGCGCCGTCATTTTTCCCTCTGGCTGCCGGAATCCTCCATCCCTGAACCTCTCTGCAACCTCACCGGAGCTCCACCTCTGAACCCATGGCAATCGTCGTCGACCTGAGCCTCCACCCCGCTGGCTAACCACGGGGATCAGCCCCCCGTACCAACCTCTACCTCCTGGATGCCTCCGTTGAGCCCGAGAAGGACTGCATCTCCGTCGCCATCCTCGCAGCTGTCGGCGACGTCCACCTCGCCGTCGAGCTCCTCCCTCTGAAACTCCTCCCGGTGATCACCTCCTCCTCACCCTCTCCTCCTATCTCTGCACGCACGCACACCACCTCTGCACGCAGCACCACGCGCACACGGCACCGCAACGCCGCAGCAGCTCGCCGCCGTTGAGCCGCCGTGCCCTCTGTCAAGGTTCAGAAAACGCGCACCAAAAAGTTCTGTTAAACGCTAACTGAAGAATATCCTAGCTGCGTAGCCTATACTGACAAGAACACGTTCGCTACTGCACTGGTAGCAGCACTCGCGCGCGCGCCCCAGGGTGCAGGTTCGAGCCCTGCCCCGCGCGATTAAAACCAAACATTTTTGCGCGAGCAGCTGACAGGCAGGGGCCACCTGCCAGTGGCCTGTGCTGCCACGCGTGCACACACGCGGGCCACAGTGCCTAGGGCCCCCTCGTCAATGGCTAGGGCTAGCCACTGCGAGGTAGAAAACGTTCTGCCCCAGTTGTTCATTTTAATTTAAATCCTTTTTCATTACAGATTGGTCCCTAATTTTAATATGTTAATAACTTTTATTTTATAAATCCAAATAATGTAAATAAAATATGTACACTGCACCAAATTTAATTCTCTACATGATTCATTCTGTTTTGAATAATTCAAATGCATTCAAATTTCAAATTCAAACCACTCCTTTTAAATTTGATTAAATGCATAACTAATTCATACTTAATTCAAATAACACAAATAAAATATGTTTTCCATGCTATTTTGAACCATCTTTCCAAATATAAATTTTGTTTCATGTTTTGAATAATTAAAATTGCTTAAATAATTTAAACCTTGTTTAAATCATTTAAAATTTGCTAAATTCATAACTTGCTTAAATTAAATTAATTTTGAACATGGAAAATATGTTTTCAGACCAGAAAAACTTAACCTTTTCAAATATGAATTTGAATTAATATTTTGAACAAATAAAAATTCAAATAAATTCATACTTGAATTAAATTCAATTAAATCTTGTTTAACCTTGTCTAATTAATAATTAAATCATTGTAATTCCTTTTTCAATAATTGAAACATGTAATCCACCTAAAATTTTGTGCTCTTTTCAATTTTGAACTTTGTTAAATGTTTTAAACAATTTAAATTGGTGAAAACAACAAATGCTTGTGTAACACCTTTAAGGAACCAAAAGTTCCCTAACTTAATAAATAAAATTCCAAAATTGGTAACCCTTATTTCCAATTGATTCTATTGTTGTTATTTTAATGTTTTCCTCATCCATGCATCATACTAATCCACTTTCACATGTTGATTAGTTGTAAAACAAATATTTCAACCTAAATTCATGGGCTTTCCATATGCAACCCAAATTGCATAGGGGTCCATTTAATATTGTTACCATGTTAACTAGCTTACCTTTGATGCATCAATTAATTTGCCATGCATCATCCCCTGATTGTGCATTATGCCATGTTATTGATTGTTTATCTCTCTGCGTTGTTTGTTTGCTTCTTCTCGGATAGACGACGACGTTGCGACAGACGATACTTACGACACCCCTTCTGAGGATCTAGCTCAGTACCAGGCTGCTGAGTTTGCAGGCAAGTATTCACTCACATGAACCATTGTGTTCCTTTCAACATTGGATACCGATACTTTCCGTTGTCTATTTCTGCTAGCTATATGAATCGTTGCTTCTGTTACGAACCTATCACCTGTGATCCTTTAACCCTGATATAGCCTCACCTCCACACCTATAACCCCTTTGCTTGTTGCCCGTGTCTTACTAGCATGCTTAGGGTTGATTTGCTCGAGTCTGTTACCCGTTACTTTCTGTTACTATATCATTTATGTTCTGGGGCTCGATGTTAAACAACAACCTGTTAATTTTGAGGTAATAATAATTTGCTGATAAGGCACCGGCAGGAGGCCCGGCGTGGTTTTGAGGCCTGCTAGTGTCGACCCTAATTAGGAAAAGGGTCTTGTGTACTGATCCATGATGAGCGCACTATCCGCATGTGGGAAGCGTGTATGGGCGCCCCCCTCAATTTGATTCGAATCGCATCTTGTCCAAATCGCCACACTTAGTTCGGGCTTTCCATTTGATGCACTCATATGCAGGTACGAACCCGAGGCCAGGGTGGAACTTTTGTAGTCGGCATTTAGGGCGGCGTGGTCTTAGAGTGCTATGAGGGTCCCCTTTTCTTCGTGGGGCTCGATTAGCCGCGCACGCACAGCACGTGGTGCTTTGGGCTTGATGCGAAGAAGAGTTGAGTTGTGTAGAGTGCCTCGCTTGGTGGGTTTGATTCCCGTCTGGCGGGATATTCTTACGTGTACGGCCAAATTGGTGCACCCCTGCAGGGATAAATCTTCTCGAGAAGCCGTGTTTTCCGCGGTTATGGTTAACTTGGTGAAAGTATTGGCTAACAAGTACTCAGAATAACTTACACCTAACTAATGATAACTTGACTAGTAATAGTCTTATCGACACAATAACTTGACCCATCATTAATTCAACGGTGTGAGTTATCCTCGGATTGCTTCTTTGGATAAGGGGCGAGATCCAGGATGGGTTTGTTAGGAGTTAGTTATAGTTGGTTACGATACGCTATCTTATCTTCATTCTATTAGCCGGAAGTTGTATCATGTTCTGTAGTGGGTTAGTGCAGCCAGCTGCCGCATCTTTTGTATCACTCTTTCTTCCGTTGAACCCAAAGCATCTGTGCTTGGTGTTGACGGGTTACACTTTGGTGAACTGTGAGTCTTGCTTGCCAGTACGTTTATGTACTGACCCTTTGGGGTTGTGGTTTCCGCAGACTACGCTTACGAGGATCCCCGTGATGGCTACTACGTGGAGTTTGACGAGGCTGCTGACGAGTAGATAGCGGACCCGGGCAGGATCCGAGACTACGTGGAAGGGCTCCGTATTCTTTTCATTCCCGGCTTCTTAAGCCTATTTGTATTTGTCTGTACTTAGACCCTTTGAATGCTTCCGCTGAGATGTAATGATGATATGTTGGGACATGTGTCCTCTGGATGATTGTATTTGCTATCTCTGCTCTAGTGAGAGCTATTTGCACTTATTTCTATTTATTCGTGCCTTAGAGATATGTTGTGCTATCATTCTGTTAAATACCGTTGACGTATCATGTGTGTATGGTATGAAGTACGTCAATGGTAGTATCCTGATTTCTATGGGATGGTTTACGTAGACGATGAACAGTAGGGGTTGGTTGTCACACATACGTGTGTTGGCCTACTCGTAAGAGATGCGGGTGCCGGTAAGCCCCGTAATCCAATCAACTACTGTTCAACGGAACTGCGAGTATCCTCTAGAAGTCCGGGTGCGACAAATGGTATCAGAGCCTGTCTGCCTGTAGGATCCCTTTTACTGGTCGCAGTTGAGTCTAGAAACTATTTTTGTAGCTATATAGGAAAAATGAAACGTGAGAGTAGGAATTCTGCCATTTTATTTCTTTCCCCACCCACCCTCCCTTTTCTGTTAAGGAAGTGCAACGTTGTTTTCTCTTCTCACCTAAACTTTCAAGTTAGGTTTTCACGAATCCCGGTTTCTCTAGGATAGTTATATCTACTAGACCATAGGAATGGAGGTGGTTGTGACATGATTTATCATGTTGCCTACTCACGATTGAGAACGGAGGCGTGTAAGCCCCGGAAGCAGATCCTCTATTCCTTAAGCAGTAGATATTGATCCTTTAGAAGCCCGGATGGGTTTTTCCGTAGTACCTCAGGAGTTTTTGGTCTCGTGTTTCCCGATGTTGCTTCGATATCCTGTTCTTCTCAACATCCTTATCGTCCGTTGAAACCTTGTTGTTGCTTTCCACTTCAGTTCTTCTACCGGCGTCTAATCAAAACTTCCCCGATCATCTGCAGATGGATCTCAGGTTCTACCCGCAGGTGGTTCGGATGACTCGTTGCGAGATCACTGCCGGTTATCCGGAGATGCTGAGAGACATGGTCACTTATCTGGGGTTTTGTTGGGCACCAGAGTACCAGGTCTACGAGCAGCAGCGAGAGTTTAACCAGACCTACTACCAGGCTATCGTCTACATTCTGTCAGATGATGGCATGAGCGTTGTCCACCGCTACGAGGCAGTAGGTTCCACAGTGGATATGGCTGTGCAGCAGGCAGCTTATGTGAGTCTCACCGTCCTTCGTGCTGACTACTGGGGATTTGACGATTCCATCTATCGCCACATTCCCCGTGGTTACATCACTTCAGAGGGAGCTCACTTTACTCTCTACGACAACCTGGATGTCTACGAGCATGATAACTCCAGGCTGCACACCACCGCTCAGTTTGTGAGGCACAGTGACGCAGTTGCCAGCACACTATCTCAGGAGTTGGCTTCAGTCAGAGAGAAGCTCTACCTTGCTTTGACTCGTCTGGCGACGTACACCACAGACTTTGTTGGAGATGAGCGCTTTGCACGTTTCGATCAGCCAGTGGGTCGTCGTCTGCCAGATGCTGGAGGTTACGAGCCGATCAGAGGTCCACTCCTCAACCTCGGTGCTGGTTACACTGGGATTCCGCGCTTTGGAGCACAGGGAGTCGACGCTATGTACTTCACCACACCTAGAGTCGCTCTCAGACCACGTCAGATCTATGTGGATCGTCGTTCTACCTACTTTCGTGGGCGTGCTCCTCACCGTACCTCTCGCTGTACTCCTGGCCGCCGCCCTGCGTGATGAGCATGGGAGTACCGATGTATCCATTCTTAGCTATGTTTAGTTATCATTTGGCTTTCGAACCATTTATGGTGTGTTGGATATTCTGATGTATTTGAACATGTGATGATGTACCTGTTGGTTATCTATTCATGCGTCGGAATAATCTCGCGTTCGGTTTCCAAGTCTATCCTTTTCTGTTGTTGTGCTAAAATGCATTTCCATTCAGGATGCCGCCAACAAGGAACACCCCGCCTGAGCCACCGCCAATCACGGAGCTGTTGACTCAGATGACTCAAGTCATGGCACAGATGGCCCAGTTTCAGACTAACCAGCACAACAACCAGAATTCTCCACGAGTCAGTATCAAGGAGTTTCTCAGTCTGGGCCCAAGAGCTTTCGTGGCAACACGCGAGCTTCTGGATGCTGATGACTGGATCCGTGAGATAGCTAGGGCTCTGGAGATTGCTCATGTTGCTGAGGAAGACAAGGTCAAGTATGCCTCCTATCTCCTGAAGGGTCAGGCAGCTACTTGGTGGGAGAACTACCAGACCATGAGAGCTGGCTATCCAATCACGTGGGGTTGTTTCAAGGAAGCCTTCCTGAAGCACCACATTCCAGATGGTCTCATGGAAAGGATGCGTGAAGAGTTTTGCTCACTCAAGCAGGGCAAGCTGGACGTCATTGGCTATCAGAGTGAGTTCAATCGCCTCGCTCGTTACGCTGGTGATGAGGTGTCCACTGAGGCTAAGAAGATGGCAAGGTTCCGCAGAGGTTTTAACCCGGAACTCAAGTACGCCCTCACCAACATCAAGGCCAACAACTTCGAGGAGCTCGTTAACACCGCGCTCAATGAAGAAAATGGGCGCAAGGCGTTCGAGGAGTCTCGCAAGCACTCGCGTGAGGGTGGTTCCTCCTCCAACATGACCACACCTCCGCAGAAGCGCCGCATCTGGGTGCCAAACGGTGCTGTCACTCGGGCTCCATATGCCCAAGCTTCTCCAGGCTTCGCTCCCCGCCCACCCAACCCTGCTCAGATGCATGATCAGAGGGCTTCGATGGGGCAGCCAAGGCCAGGGCCTCCTCGTGTCGTCACTTGCTACAAGTGCAAGCAGACGGGGCACTACGCTGACAAGTCCACGCAGAGGCAGCTACCTCCACCACCACATCGTCCCAACACAAACCAGGCAATGGTGCGCGCTCCCCCGCCTAAGGCCTTCAACTCCAACAACAGGCCTGTCGGGAGGACCGCAAGGGTGAATCATGTCAAGATCGACAAAGCTGAGGAAGCTCCTGACGTCGTTCTCGGTACATTTCCCGTAAACTCTAACCCAGCTAAAGTGTTGTTTGATACCGGAGCATCGCATTCTTTCGTGTCAAAGATCTTTGCGACAGCAATTAAGCTCCCCTTTGTTGGTTTGGGTTCCCCGCTAGTAGTAAACTCCCCTGGAGCAACTATGCAAACTTCCAAGATCAGTCATGAAAATCAGATCCTAATTGGAGGCCACATATTCCTAGATTCTCTCATACTGCTTGGCAATTCTGACATTGATGTCATTCTTGGCATGGATTGGTTGAAGGCCAATAAAGCTACGGTTGACTGTGCTCAGAAGTCAATAACTCTGTTCCACCCTTCTGGCCAGATAGTCTATGCTCCAAATGAATCAAGTTCCATTCAGCTGTACACCCTCGATGCAAAACCTCTACCTCTACGTGAAAATGTTCCGGTGGTTTGTGAATTCCCTGACGTCTTTCCAGAAGAGTTGCCAGGGATGCCTCCGGACAGAGCAGTTGAGTTCGTGATCGAGCTTGAACCAGGTACTGCTCCAATCTCTAAGCATCCATACAAGATAGCTCCTCCTGAACTGAAACTATTAAAGGAGCAAATCGATATGTACATGGAAAAAGGTTACATTCAACCTAGTTCCTCGGCTTGGGGTTGCCCAACCCTGTTCGTTGCAAAGAAGGATCAAACAAAGAGACTCGTTGTTGACTATCGTCCTCTTAACGAGAAAACCATCAAAAACAAGTATCCAATTCCTCGTATCGATGATCTTTTTGATCAACTTGCTGGAGCCTCAATATTCTCCAAGTTGGACTTGAGAATGGGTTACCATCAAATAAAGATCAGAAAGGAAGATATTCCAAAAACAGCTTTCACCACTCGGTACGGTCTATATGAATACACCGTCATGTCCTTTGGTCTCACCAATGCACCGGCGACATTCTCTCGACTCATGAATTCTGTTTTCCATGAATACCTCGACAAGTTCGTTGTGGTATATCTCGATGATATTCTTGTCTGCTCAAAATCCGAGGAAGAGCATGAAGAACATCTTCGTCTCACTCTCATGAAACTTCGCGAGCATCGTCTATATGCCAAGTTCTCCAAATGTGAGTTCTGGATTCCAGAAGTTGCTTACCTTGGACATATCATCTCTGCCAAGGGCATAGCCATTGATCCAGAAAAGGTTAAAGCAATTGTTGATTGGAAACCTCCTAAGACGGTGAAGCAAGTAAGAAGTTTTCTTGGCTTGGCTAGCTATTGCCGTCGTTTCGTCCAAAACTTTTCCAAGATTGCCAAACCTCTCACTGATCTCACAAAGAAGGACAAGAAGTTCGTTTGGTCTCCACAATGTGATGAAAGTTTCAATCTCCTGAAGACTAAACTCACTTCTACACCAGTTCTGGTTGGCCCAGATACTACCAAACCTTTCCAGATATTCTGTGATGCATCTCTCCAAGGTCTAGGTGCAGTTCTTATGCAAGAACGTCAAGTTGTGGATTCACAGTTGAATGCACATGAGCAAAACTATCCCACTCATGACCTCGAATTTGCAGCAGTTGTGTTTGCCCTCAAGAAATGGAGACAATACTTGTTGGGTAATCGAACTGAAATCTTTTCCGATCATAAGAGTCTCAAATACATCTTCACTCAACCAGATCTAAACCTCAGGCAAAGGAGATGGATTGAAAAGATTACAGACTTTGATCTTACCATTTCTTACACTCCAGGCAAGGCTAATGTTATGGCCGATGCTCTCAGTCGCAAGTCGTATTGCAATAATCTCATGATCATGGAAAGCCAACCTCCTCTTCATGAAGAATTCCAGAAGCTGAACCTTGGTCTTGTTCCTCAAGGCTATCTTGCGAACTTGACAGCCAGTCCAACTCTCGAGGACAAGATTCGTTCTGAACAACTTCGTGATGCTGAAATCAAGAAGATGGTAGAACACATCAAAGAAGGCAAGGAGAAATTTAAGTCCTTCTCAATTGATGACAAAGGAACTGTGTTCTTCGAAGGACGCATTGCAGTTCCTCAAGTTCAAAGTCTCAAAGATATCATTCTCAAGGAGGCTCATGAAACTCCTCTTTCCATTCACCCTGGAAGTACAAAGATGTACCAGGATCTTAAGACACTGTATTGGTGGCCTGGCATGAAACGTGAAATTGCTCAATACGTTTCTGAATGCGACGTTTGTCAACGTGTTAAGGCAGTCCATCAGAAAACAGCCGGTCTACTCCAACCTCTGAAAATTCCTGAGTGGAAGTGGGACATGATTGAAATGGACTTCGTCACTTGTTTTCCAAAGTCCAAGAGGGGCAACGATGCAATCTTCGTTGTCATTGATCGTCTCACTAAAGTAGCTCACTTCTTTGCTGTCAAAGAAACGATCTCAGCTAGCCAGTTAGCAGAGCTCTACACAGCAAAGATCGTTCCTCTTCATGGTGTTCCATTGGAAATAAGCTCAGACCGTGGAAGCATATTCACTTCTCATTTCTGGAAAAGCTTTCAAGAAGCATTGGGCACCAAACTTCTGTTTAGCACAGCTTATCACCCTCAGTCTCAAGGGCAAGTCGAAAGAGTCAATCAGATTCTCGAGGATATGCTCAGAGCATGTGGTATCTCCTTTGGCATGAAATGGGAGGAATGCCTTTCATATGCTGAATTCTCCTACAACAACAGCTTTCAGGCAAGCCTAGGAATGGCACCATTTGAAGCACTCTATGGCCGCAGATGCAGGAGTCCAATCAATTGGTCTGGAGCTGGTGAACGTTCACTCTTAGGCCCTGACATTGTTAAGGAAGCCGAAGAGAAAGTTCGCATCATTCGTGACAATCTCAAGATTGCTCAGTCTCGTCAGAAAAGCTACTATGACAGCAAGCACAGGGATATGGTCTATGCACCTGGTGACAAAGCATATCTCCGTGTAACTCCCCTAAGAGGCACTCATCGTTTTGGTGTGAAAGGAAAACTTGCACCAAGATATATTGGTCCTTTCAACATTCTTTCAAGGCGTGCGGAAAATGCCTATCGTCTTGAACTTCCAGAAAAACTATCCAAGGTGCACGATGTGTTTCATGTGTCACAGCTCAAGAGGTGTTTCAAAGATCCAGATCGTGCAGTTGATCATGATTCCATTGAAATGCAAGAAGATCTATCTTATGAGGAGCACCCTGTTCGTATTCTCGATGAGACCGAGCGTAAGACTCGAAACAAGAGCACCAAGTTCTTGAAAGTGCAGTGGTCGCATCATTCCGATAAAGAAGCAACGTGGGAGACCGAAGAGGATCTTCGCAAGAAGTATCCGGACCTTTTCTCTTCTCAGTAGGAATCTCGGGGCGCGATTCCTTCAAGGGGGTCGTTTTGTAACATCCCAAGTATGAAAACACCCCTAGAATGTTTGATTCTTGTTTAATTATTGTTTTGCATCATGGCATCTTAATCATTGCATTTGGTTTCCTTTGGTTTGCATCTGTTTTTCTTTGTTTTCACAATTGAAATTCAAACAATATTCAAATGTTTTGTTTCATACTTGCTCTGTTACAATTTTTTTCCAAATAAAAAGTTCAAATAAAACACCCATTTGTTTCCATTAAATCATAAGGTTCAAACTATTTAAAATTATGGCTTTGAATAATTCACTTAATTCAAATGTTAATCAAATTCAATTACAAACAGCAACCATGTTTGAAATCATGAAATTTATAAAACCAATCAATCACTTGTTTCAAATAACCTTGAATTTAAAACTATTAAGTTGCTTAATTCAAATTAATCAATTAATATTAAAATCTCATCAAATTTCAAACAATTTCCAAACAGCAATTTAATTTGAAATTTTTGGAAAACCAAAGTTGGCAATTTGTTGTTGTTGTAATAACTAACTTACCCAAATTTTTCTAAATTTTTCTAACACCCAAAACTTATCTATTTCTTCCTATTTTCATTTCAGCAAAAAAAAACAGGAAGAAACAGAAAATTAAAAAAAACGGAGGGAGAAGGGCAAGCCAGGTGGGCTGCGCCCACCAGCCCACCACTTCTCCACGGCCCGATACCCCTTCGCACCCCCCTCCCCTTTCTTCTCTGTGTACGGCAGCACATCCGCCACCGCCACGTCGACGGCAGCGACAGCAGACGGCCACCGTGCGCCCTAGCCCCCTATAAAGCTACCCCCTAGGCCCCCCGAGCTGCCCTAACCTAGCCTCACCCTCCTCCCTCGAGCTGCGCCGTCATTTTTCCCTCTCGCTGCCGGAATCCTCCATCCCTGAACCTCTCTGCAACCTCACCGGAGCTCCACCTCTGAACCCATGGCAATCGCCGTCGACCTGAGCCTCCACCCCGCTGGCTAACCACGGGGATCAACCCCCCGTACCAACCTCTACCTCATGGACGCCTCCGTTGAGCCCGAGAAGGACTGCATCTCCGCCGCCATCCTCGCAGCTGTCGGCGACGTCCACCTCGCCGTCGAGCTCCTCCCTCTAAAACTCCTCCCGGTGATCACCTCCTCCTCACCCCTCTCCTCCTATCTCTCTGCACGCACGCACACCACCTCTGCACGCAGCACCACGCGCACACGGCACCGCAACGCCGCAGCAGCTCATCGCCGTTGAGCCGCCGTGCCCTCTGTCAAGGTTCAGAAAACGCGCGCCGAAAAATTCAGTTAAACGCTAACTGAAGAATATCCTAGCTGCGTAGCCTATACTGACAAGAACACGTTCGCTACTGCACTGGTAGCAGCACTCGCGCGCGCGCCCCAGGGTGCAGGTTCGAGCCCTGCCCCGCGCGATTAAAACCCAACATTTTTGCGCGAGCAGCTGACAGGCAGGGGCCACCTGCCAGTGGCCTGTGCTGCCACGCGTGCATACACGCGGGCCACAGTGCCTAGGGCCCCCTCGTCAGTGGCTTGGGCTAGCCACTGCGAGGTAGAAAACGTTCTGCCCCAGTTGTTCATTTTAATTTAAATCCTTTTTCATTACAGATTGGTCCCTAATTTTAATATGCTAATAACTTTTATTTTATAAATCCAAATAATGTAAATAAAATATGTACACTGCACCAAATTTAATTCTCTACATGATTACATCATTTGTTTCCTGTTTTGAATAATTCAAATGCATTCAAATTTCAAATTCAAACCACTCCTTTTAAATTTGATTAAATGCATAACTAATTCATACTTAATTCATATAACACAAATAAAATATGTTTTCCATGCTATTTTGAACCATCTTTCCAAATATAAATTTTGTTTCATGTTTTGAATAATTAAAATTGCTTAAATAATTTAAACCTTGTTTAAATCATTTAAAATTTGCTAAATTCATAACTTGCTTAAATTAAATTAATTTTGAACATGTAAAATATGTTTTCAAACCAGAAAAACATAACCTTTTCAAATATGAATTTGAATTAATGTTTTGAACAAATAAAAATTCAAATAAATTCATACTTGAATTAAATTCAATTAAATCTTGTTTAACCTTGTCTAATCTCTACTATATAATTTTGGTTAACGACACGTACGTGTACGTCGTACGTCGTGGTTGTTTCTCAGTTTACTCCCTCCGGAAATATAATACCAACCCGCAGTTCAACTTTTTAGGTTTCAAGTTTTCTGTTTTAGCCCTCAAAACGCTTCGACGGACAGACAAGACGCGACTCCCAAATCATCGTATCCGACCTAGCGCCGCCACCCACCCAATCTCCAGCCGCCGGAGAGCCCCCCGCAGCCGAGGCTGGCAGCCACCTTGCTCCAGATCGTCGCGGGCGACCGCACTTCCTATCTAAGAGGCCCCTAAGAGGGACCTGGTGTAGGCGCGGACGAGCTCAACGAAGCCCCTAGGCAGGCCCTGCTGTAGGCGCGGACAAGCACGGCCAAGCTCTCCGGCCGGTTCGCCGACCCAGCTGCAGTCGGAGCTTCACCGGGTCGCGCACTGCCGCAGCTCGGAGCTCTTCGCCGGCGACCGCACTTCCTGTCGACGAGGCCCCTAGGCGGGCCGTGTTGTAGGTGCAGATGAGCTCCACGAAGCCCCTAGGAGGGACCTGGTGTAGGCGCGAAGGAGCGCGGCCAGGCTCTCCGGCCGGTTCTCCGACCAAGCTGCACGGCCACCCTTGGCGCGTGCTGGTGATGCTGCTTGTTGTCACTAATTGTTGTTGCTGCTTTTCTCGCGGTGGTCCATGTCTGAACTTTCTTGGCCATTGTGTCTTTTACAATTATCTAATGTTTTCTCTTAAATTTCCCTTCACAAAATAATAAGAGGAAACAAGTGTAAAGGCCTTGCAGAATAGAAATCGTGAGGCAACGACCTTTTCTTTAACTCAACTATCTACTCCTTTTGTCTCAGTTCTCAATCAGCTTGCTCTTGCAGCAGTTCTATAGTTTACTTGCATCCATCCCTACTACCCATCATTTTGAGATACTTGCTAGACAATCATTCTGTTCTGTCTCAAGAGTGCATATGTTAATCCAGCTGCGGTGGTACGGTAGTGACAATAGCTCTGAAAAATTGAATGTGCAATGTGGCTACATTTGGTAGTGACAAAGTGACAATAGCTCTGGAAAAATTAAACTGCAGGTTGATATTATATTTCCGCTAGTTGCCCCCGCACTTGAGGGTAGCGCCTCGCCTTGAGGGCAAGCTCGGTATGGATGGACTCATGGCGTACACAACGTGATAGTGGAGACTAGCCGGAGCTCCGTTGACGAACGCCCGACATCGATGTTTCTGTTCCCTTCCACCCCTACCACCACCCCAAAGCACCCCTAAGGTGAGTTCCCTATCCCCGTGTGAATCGGGCAATTACCTCGATCCAAAATCCCCCCTATTCTGCTCCCCAGCCTGCAATTCGTGCCCTGCAGATAGGCACCAAGTATTTCAGATCATGTCTTGTTCCTCCGACGAGTGGCCACCCCGTGCATTGCAGTTCAGCATCGAGTTTTTTTTATCCGCCTCCATTCCCTCTCGGACTCGTGCCCTCCAGTTCAGCAAGATTTTTCGGTCCAGTGCCGCTCCTGGAAGTAATATGGCGAATGCGCTCACATGGAAAAGCCAACGTGAGAACCAACCACTTCTTCGACCACAGATCGAGCTGCTGAACTCAGGACTGGCACGGCATGGAGTTCACTACTCGAGTATCGTACTTATTTGGACGTGCGTAGTTGACTCGGTTTCTGCTTTGGTTCCTATTGTGTGGGTTATCTATGATGTTTGGTGATGTATGATCTTTGTTCCTATGTAGAAGTGTCACTCTGATGATGGCTTGCTAGCCTTTTATCCCTCTGATGGTACTTCAGTTACCAACCTCGGATGCATTGAGACACTATACGCAGCCTACTGAACACCTGAACATGTTGAATCTGCCCTGAAGCCATGTTCTTTCAATTCTGCTGTGAACTGCGCGCCTACTCGTGAAGCCATCTTCCCTTCTGCTAGATGAAGTTACTCATGCTGCTTGCTTTGGATGCTAAGAGTCTACCTACAATAAATTCAGAATCGGCCTACATATTTGTTTTTGTTCTTTGTACCAAGGTATAAGACTTGTCCGTTGATATAGTTTTGACTTACGATTATGTCGACAAGATATGTATGTCTTCTTTGGGATATATTATGTACATGATCAAGTACCGGGAAAAGATGGGGATGTACCGTATGCCAGAGTGTAACATCTTTTGACTGAATTTTGATGCTTATTCAATCTTAATTTATATGATTTGGTTAGGCTATGCTAACATGTGATTTCCTGCTTTACAACTGGGTAATGCACCTGGGATTCTTTGTCGTGGTATGACTAATTTGGATTTTAACTAGCATACTAACATTGTTCTAGCTTAATAATTGAGTTGGTTCATTAACTACACAATAACCCTGGCTAACAAGAATCAATGTTTTGGCCGTAGCGAAGCACGGGCATTGTGCTAGTTAATAATTAAATCATTGTAATTCCTTTTTCAATAATTGAAACATGTAATCCACCTAAAATTTTGTGCTCTTTTCAAATTTGAACTTTGTTAAATGTTTTAAACAATTTAAATTTGTGAAAACAACAAATGCTTGTGTAACACCTTTAAGGAACCAAAAGTTCCCTAACTTAATAAATAAAATTCCAAAATTGGTAACCCTTATTTCCAATTGATTCTATTGTTGTTATTTTGCTGTTTTCCTCATCCATGCATCATACTAATCCACTTTCACATATTGATTAGTTGTAAAACAAATATTTCAACCTAAATTCATGGGCTTTCCATATGCAACCCAAATTGCATAGGGGTCCATTTAATATTGTTACCATGTTAACTAGCTTACCTTTGATGCATCAATTAATTTGCCATGCATCATCCCCTGATTGTGCATTATGCCATGTTATTGATTGTTTATCTCTCTGCGTTGTTTATTTGCTTCTTCTCGGATAGACGACGACGTTGCGACAGACGATACTTACGACACCCCTTCTGAGGATCTAGCTCAGTACCAGGCTGCTGAGTTTGCAGGCAAGTATTCACTCACATGAACCATTGTGTTCCTTTCAACATTGGATACCGATACTTTCCGTTGTCTATTTCTGCTAGCTCTATGAATCGTTGCTTCTGTTACGAACCTATCACCTGTGATCCTTTAACCCTGATATAGCCTCACCTCCACACCTATAACCCCTTGCTTGTTGCCCGTGTCTTACTAGCATGCTTAGGGTTGATTTGCTCGAGTCTGTTACCCGTTACTTTCTGTTACTATATCATTTATGTTCTGGGGCTCGATGTTAAACAACAACATGTTAATTTTGAGGTAATAATAATTTGCTGATAAGGCACCGGCAGGAGGCCCGGCGTGGTTTTGAGGCCTGCTAGTGTCGACCCTAATTAGGAAAAGGGTCTTGTCTACTGATCCATGATGAGCCTATCCGCATGTGGGAAGCGTGTATGGGAGCCCCCCTGAATTTGATTCGAATCGCATCTCGTCCAAATCGCCACACTTAGTTCGGGCTTTCCATTTGATGCACTCATATGCAGGTACGAACCCGAGGCCAGGGTGGAACTTTTGTAGTCGGCATTTAGGGCGGCGTGGTCTTAGAGTGCTATGAGGGTCCCCTTTTCTTCGTGGGGCTCGATTAGCCGCGCACGCACAGCACGTGGTGCTTTGGGCTTGATGCGAAGAAGAGTTGAGTTGTGTAGAGTGCCTCGGTGGGTTTGATTCCCGTCTGGCGGGATATTCTTACGTGTACGGCCAAATTGGTGCACCCCTGCAGGGATAAATCTTCTCGAGAAGCCGTGTTTTCCGCGGTTATGGTTAACTTGGTGAAAGTACTGGCTAACAAGTACTCAGAATAACTTACACCTAACTAATGATAACTTGACTAGTAATAGTCTTATCGACACAATAACTTGACCCATCATTAATTCAACGGTGTGAGTTATCCTCGGATTGCTTCTTTGGATAAGGGGCGAGATCCAGGATGGGTTTGTTTGGAGTTAGTTATAGTTGGTTACGATACGCTATCTTATCTTCATTCTGTTAGCCGGAAGTTGTATCATGTTCTGTAGTGGGTTAGTGCAGCCAGCTGCCGCATCTTTTGTATCACCCTTTCTTCCGTTGAACCCAAAGCATCTGTGCTTCGTGTTGACGGGTTACACTTTGGTGAACTGTGAGTCTTGCTTGCCAGTACGTTTATGTACTGACCCCTTTGGGGCTATGGTTTCCGCAGACTACGCTTACGAGGATCCCCGTGATGGCTACTACGTGGAGTTTGACGAGGCTGCTGACGAGTAGATAGCGGGGCAGGATCCGAGACTACGTGGAAGGGCTCCGTCTTCTTTTCATTCCCGGCTTCTTAAGCCTATTTGGATTTGTCTGTACTCAGACCCTTTGAATGCTTCCGCTGAGATGTAATGATGATATGTTGGGACATGTGTCCTCTGGATGATTGTATTTGCTATCTCTGCTCTAGTGAGAGCTATTTGCACTTATTTCTATTTATTCGTGTCTTAGAGATATGTTGTGCTATCATTCTGTTAAACACCGTTGACGTATCATGTGTGTATGGTATGAAGTACGTCAATGGTAGTATCCTGATTTCTATGGGATGGTTTACGTAGACGATGAACAGTAGGGGTTGGTTGTGTGTGTTGGCCTACTCGTAAGAGATGCGGGTGCCGGTAAGCCCCGTAATCCAATCAACTACTGTTCAACGGAACTGCGAGTATCCTCTAGAAGTCCGGGTGCGACATATACATTGAAAACACAGTAACAAAATAAACAAGCATCCTAGCAATCAAACATACAAAGCAATAATCACAGAAAAATGGGTTTAACAAAGTTGGCTAATACAAGGTCAAGGTTGGAGTTTAAAAGATTCATTCTCCAATTGTTTCATATTTGTTAAGGGGTTAAGATTTCACTAATGATGGTCTAGATTGAGTTTGTAGTAACCAAACTTTATTGAAAACATATTTATCTAGGAAGTTCCAAGAGTTCACTAAGGATGATCACACCAATTATTAAACCAAAGGAACACATGGCATGATTTGGCTAAGTTTTTCCATTTTTTGTTAAAGCTGGTGTAGGCTCTCCAAGGCTTCATGTTGTTGGTATTCTTGAAGATCATCTTCAGGTTCTCCTGTGTCTTCCTCCTTAGTTTAGTGACTTTATTGCATCTTGTAGAAATTCATGGCTTTGGGACATAAGAGCTCACTAACTTATTTAGCATGTGATGGACACCTAGAAGATAATCTTCACCCTCCTTTTGGAGAAAACAAAGAGTGATGGGGAACAAAATGATGTAACAACTATAGTGATCACTCCACTTGGATTCTTCTTCTTCTTCTTCTTCTTCTTCTTCTTTTCCACCATCTCTGGTTGAGTACTTCTTATGCTGAAGTTGGCTTCTTGTAGCAGTCTTGGTCGAAAGCTCTCATCTCACTTGAGGAACTAATTATAAGTCTTAGACAAAAATAAACTTGATACTAATTCTCATTGAATAGGATGTAGCTCCAAGTCTTCACATTGGTTGGTCTTCTTAAGGATAATCTTCATCCTCCTTTTGTAGCTTCCTCCTTGGTGTGATGACTGCATTGTCTTTGCAAAACTTGATGGTTTTGGTTCAAGCTAGGGGCTGGTATTGATCTAACGTAGCCATAACACAAGGTCTAAGGGAAAGAAAAGAAAGGGGAGGAAAACTTAGAGAAAGATGGGACTCGTCTTCTTGAAGTTCCTCTTGATTTTCTTCTAGTACTTCCACTTCCTTGAGTTTCTTCTGGTTGTGGTCATGTCTATGTCTTTTCTCTAAGTGCTTTAATGATCTTCCATGTAGTGCTCCTTGTTGAGTTGAAGAATAACATCATAAGTGCCCTCTAGTACTTTAGGAACTTAGCCTTCTATAAAAGATAAGAAATTTTGAAGAAGTAGATAGTTGATATGATTACTAGGGTTTAAGGTTCACTAGTTGGTCTTACATGTGATCTACACTTGCTAGAGACTTGGTTTTGGATGCTTTTTTTTTGCCAAACTTACATGGAAATGGTTCAATGGTGCCTAAGTGGTTTAAGTACCGATATCTCTAGTTCAAGGTTACCAAGTGGAGCAATTTTGCTTAACGAACCATTTTCAAATTATTTATGGAATCAAATCTATGTCAAAAATAGTCAAATGGACAACTTAAATCTAAATTCAATTTTAGTTTGTTGCAAAACTATTTTGGGACATAAGATATGAAATTACACATCATAAGTTTCCAAATATATTTTATTCGCAATTTTTGTATTTGTAGAATTTAAATTATGTCAAAATTCATCAAACAAGCATATTTAAATTTGAACCAATTTAAGTTTTTCAAATTTAAATTTGGAGAGTGCTAAAAGATTCTACATGTCATGGGATTTCCAAAAAGATAAAGTTTGCTAAATTTTGCCTTATGGTTAAAAAGATACGATAGGTCCAAGTTGCACGGACTACAAATCTGCCTTTTAATTATATTCCGCAAATTAACACGAAACAATATGGGCTGACATGGCTACTAACTGGGCGCTGACTGGGATACCACGTGGCGCTCAGTGACTGGATCAAGTTGTGCTGCTGACTTGGAACAAATCTATTGGCTGGAACCGGTTGGGTTAAGTGAACTAATGAGGGCCACACGATTCAGATCAACGGATGGAATCAAGACAGGGAGCTAGGGTTTTTACCTTGACGGCGAGCTTGCCGGAAATGGAGCCGGCAGTGGAGTTGTCGCATGGGTTCGGACAGCGGGGGCGATGCATGGCTTATCCAGGCCCGGGAAGGGCATGACGATACGCGCAGCCGGACGGCGAGTGCGATGAGCACGGTGGTGGTGTCCCTCGCTTTCCGGGAACGACGATGTGGTGCATACGGAGATGGTACAGGTGTCAGCAAGTTGCAGATGAACTCGGCACCGCGTTTCCTGGGCGCAAAAAGATAGAACAAGGTATCATGGAGGGGCACACTGGCAATGCAAGCAGTATAGGGGTGGTTTCGACCTCAGGAACTAGTTCTTCTCGCTGGAATCTTGCAACCATGGTGGCGGAACCGACAAACTCCGTTGAGAAATTTGGAAGCCTGGAGGCACGATTGGAGTGTAGGAGAGAAGAAATGGAAAGGAAATGGGCTATAAGGGAGAGCAACGGGGCGGCGAATGATGACCTTAAATGCACGAATTTAAAAGGTAGTAAAGGATGTGTCGTTCTTTGTTCATTGAAGGAGATGGTGACATCATCGCCGACATCAGCTTGGGGGACCCACACGACAAAGAGAGAAAGGAGAGAGGGGGAATGGGCACGGGCTGCACTGCTGCTGGGCTAGCATTGATGGGCTTCTGTTGGGCTTCTACATGCGTTGGAGAGTCGCTCTGCAGGTAGGATTGCGCAGCAGGTAAGGTACTGGGTTGGCCTTTTTTTTCCTTTTTTTAATTTCTATTTTCTAATAGAATTCATATATTTTGTTTTAAAAATCCAATTGACCTGAAATAAAATTCTATAATCTTATAAAATCATTATCTTTCAAATAAAACATATGTTTTGTTGTTTTCCACATATTTGAATTTTTCAAATTTGAAAATTTGATATAACACTAATAGTAATTTATATCATTTTAAAATAGAAAAAGGGCCAACAATTAAAAATGGGGGTTTTATAAATTTCAGAAAAACATTGTACCAATCACAAATTTACTTTCGAAAGTCATTACAACTCATGTTTATATTTTTAATTATTTTTAAAATAGGGTAAACCCTAATAGCAACGTTATGCTATTTTCAAAATAGGAAATAATAAATTAATAATTGGTCTAATGGAAATTGATAATACGCTTCTTCTAAGTCATATCCACAAAAGGAATTTGGTGAAAAAAATTGGTTATTTAATACTGGATAGTGATATTGTTAATTTTGAAAAACATATAGCTATTAAATTTGTTGGAAAAAGAAATATTATCAATAAATAGGAGTTGAAGAATCATTTGGAAAATATATAGCTTTTTTTACATTCTTATGGTTTCATAAGACATTTTGTGTAGTCACATAACCATTTTGAAGTTCATAAAATATTAAAGTGGTGAAAATAATTCTTGGGAGTTTGTAATCCTCAAGTTTTAAATGCCATGAAAACATTTTTATGGATAGGTGTGTAAAAGGCAAACAAATATTTGCATATATATTTATTCTGAGAAAGATTTAGAGTTTATTAAAACGAGCATTCTGGATTACAAATTCCAATAACACTGGAATACAGATATCATATTTCTTTTTCTTTTTTTTGGTGACTTGAATTAACAAGAAAACAAAAGTTTCAATTTTTAGTGATTTTTGCACTTATAAAAAATTAGGGATGTTACAGGCCTCACCTCCGCCGTCGAGCTCGTGGACATGGCAGACAGGTGCGCCAAGGCCGAAGAAGGCTGCCTCTTCAGGCGCAACCTCTCAACGAGGACCCAGGTTGTGGCCCACAAGGGTAGAAGAAAAAGCAAGAACGACACCTCTGACTCCAAGCGCAAGGCTCCGCTGTCTGGCGGTGGAGCCTGAGCACAAGCGTAGCCGTAGCGGCGGGGCCCCAATGGCAGATGATCCCTCTCTGCGCATTCCACAAGATGTACTCCCACTCCACCATAAACTGCTTCCAGCTAAAGAAACTCCGTGGAGACCGCCTCTTGAGGGGCGGCCAGGAGGGCCTCCACAAGGTGGTGGCGCGGCGGCACCCACTGTGGAGAGCGTGAGCAGAACAACTACAACGGGTTCAACATTACAACAACACCAACAATGGCAATGGCTATAACAACAACTTCCAGCAGTTTCCTCAGCAGTAGTAGCAACCACGTCCACATCAGTGACCATACCCACCGCCGCCTCACGTGAATGCCACCGCATAGTACCCTATCGAGGGGAACCAGGTTCCCGGCGAGGAAAACCGCGAAAAGCTACCAGGAGCCAATGGGCTACATCGCCTGCATCCTCGGCGGAGCACAAGCTCCTTTCTCCAACCACCCCTTCAAGAAAATCTCGCGAGAGATCATGCCGCTCTTCCAGGCATGGAAGCCACCAAGATCCTCAAGTGGGCTGAGCACAAGCTCTCCTTCAAAGCCGCGACCACCCCAAGTCCACAAGTACCATGGGAACAATCCCCTTGATCTGCACCCCACCATCAACAACATCGCCGTCACCAACACAATCCTCGACGGAGGCGCATGCCTCAGTGTGATCTTGGTGCAGATGTTTGAGAGGCCGCATGTGCCCAACGAGCGCTTGGCACCAACGAGGCCCTTCACCTGCGTCACCAACTGGGCTATGGTCCCCTTGGGACAGGTACGCATTACCGTCACACTCGGCACTCGCCAGAACTACTGCACCGAGACCCTCAACTTCAACGTGGCACACATCTCCCTTCCCTACAATGCCATCCTTGGCTACCCATCCTTGGACAAGTTCATGGTGGTCACACACCACGCCTACAACCTTGCCAAGCTGCCTGGAACCGCGGGAACCATCACCATCTGCGACAAGCTGGAGGAAGCAGTGCGCTCCGTCGAGCATGCTACAAGGAAGTTGCAGTGTCGCACCCCGCTGATGAAGATGCCATTGGGCACCTCGCCGAGGTCTACAAGAAGCTTTTGTCATTTCTCTCCTGAGATGATAGCCAAATGGAAGACCTCCTTGAGCACAGGTGGCTTGGGGCTGCTACATCTCTCTAGGCAGGCCCGCCTCCCAACTAGGGGGGCATGTGCATTGCTTACTCTCGCCACGCGCTTCCACGAGTCCGTGGGAGCTACTACCCATGCGGGGACCCCTTGACGCCATGGTAAAAACGATGCCACGACCTCTCTCCGCGAGGGTCTCATGGAGTTTCTCAACATGCGATGCCATTAGTGCACGAGAGCTTCAATCCACGCAAGTGGGAACCCCGTTCCGGCGGGGCAATCTTTGTTTCTCGGGGGTGCCACAAGGCCCTACATCCCCGAGATAATGCACCTTAACTCATGCGAGTATCAGCCCCATGATGATGGGAGTCGTGTCCGCACGGTGACGTCAAGTGCCTCTTGGGGGCCACATGTCCGACATCGCCAAGCATTTTGTTAGGAACAATTCCTCTACCCTACATTAAATCTTGTTGATTTCTCAAAGAAATCCCTTGCATGCCTGCATGCCTGTATTTTTTGCATCTTACCCCTCTGCATTCATCCATCACCACCCCAGCATGCATCTCAACCTCTGTAGAGGCACACGAGTGTTGTTTCCTCACGAGAGCATCCCACGAGCGGGGGGCTTGGACGGTGCATGTGTGCGGGTCGCTACCGTACACAACACCTTGCCAAGTACCTTGGCGCAGATCTCCTCATGAGATGCTCATGCTGGAACACTGAAGCGCGCGCCGCTGCTACAAAAGTGTTTGCAGGGAAAACAAGGCGTACAATCTCCTCAAGGAGCGAGGCAGAACCCTCGTCGAGGACCGAGAAGAAGACCTATCGAGAGACCCTCTCTGCAGGTACCGCCCACGCCTTGACAAGGAGCGCGTCTTATCAAGGAACAAGAAGGAAATCCATTCGAGAGACCCCCTCCCTCTCCAAGAAGCAACCACACCACGACCAGGGGGCCTTGTCCCTCAAAAAGCTAAGTCCCATTTCACAAAGCATTCAAAAGGTGCAAAATAAACATAGTACCAACAAGAAGTGCAGAATAGTCTTTACAAGATTAAAATAACACGTGCAATCACCACGAATCACCTACATTTATTACAGCCAAGCATCAGGCATGCGGAGCCTCCCTCTCGCCGACATGACCATTCTCCCCCGAGCCCTCTTGAGCATCAGCGTCAACGGGCTGCCTAGTGACGTCAATGACGTTTGGATTGAATACCCCGACAAAGTCCGCCACGACACCCCGCACCTTAGCAGCGAGAGACGCTTCGAGCTACTCAGAGACAAGCTCCAGCAGATTGCTTGTAACATCCCAAGTATGAAAACTACCCTATAGAATGTTTGATTTCCTGTTTAAGTTAAAGTATTGCATCATGTCATCATATTGTTGCATTGTTCTTTTGTTTTGCATCTGTTATTCTTTGTTTTCACCATGAAAATCAAACAATTTCAATTACCTTGTTTTCATACTTGCTCTGTTACAATTTTTGGAATAAAAATAACAAGTGAAAAACAACCAATTTGTTCTTTATTCCATGTTGATCAACTAATAAAATGGTGCCTTTATTTCACCTAATTAATCCAAATTGGTTTCAAATTCAAAGCAAAACATCAACAGCACCTTCTTTGGAATTATGAAAATCTCCAAACAATCAACTCCCTTAATCACATTAATAATAGGGTCCACCCTATTAAGTTGTTGTTTTCTATATTAATTAACAAAATATTCCAAATTCAAACCATGTGTTTCCAAACAGAACCCAATGTGAAAGTATAAAAATAATAACCCAAAGCATTTATGATCTTTTGTTCCAATTAAATCACTTGGTTCATTCTATTAAAGTGTTGACTTAATAATCATTTTAATTATTCAAAATAATCTAAATTTGGTTTATTTCCAAACATCACAAAAAAAACTCAAATAATTTGAAGTCCAACCTTGGAATTGGTAGTAATTGACTAATAAACCCACCCTCATTTTCTAGCATTTTTCCTAACAATAAAGCTAACAATTCCTTTCCTTTTCTTTTGCTACAAAAAAAAAGAGTGAGAAAAACAATTAGAAAGGGAGAGAGAGAGAGAGCACAACAGCCCATAACCAGCAGCCCACCACTTTCCTTCTTTCCCAAGCCCATCTCCTTGCTGGCCCGATACCCCCTCATATCGCTGTCTTCTTCCCACGGTGACGTTGTCACCTGTACGAACTCTTCAGAACCACCCGATCGCCTCTCCATCGCTCGATGAGCTGCCGTACAAGGTCTCAACCCCCCTTAAAATCACCACACCTCCCTCTGCTCGAACCCTAGAAACCCTAGCCTCTTTCCCTACCATCGCCGTCGTCCTCCCTAGCTACCTCCTCTCTGCTCTCCACTGTCTGAACCAGCCTGAACCACCGAGACCACCTCCACCGTCCCATCCCAGCAGCCACCTCGGGCCCTTCTGGTGAAGAAATGGAACCACGCCCCCGTGCGTCATGTTTGTTGAAGGCTGGGAGGCGGAGGATGCCGAGTCGACCGCGCCGTCGCGGGAGACCTCCGCCGTTCTGCCATCGTCGACTGAACGACGACAGCTACCGCAGCGAGGTGAGCTCGCCCTGCCCTCTTCCCCTCTCGATCTGTCCGCCCTAGGCCCACTCCCCCTCTGCTCTGTGATGCTGGCCGCCCCATCCCCTCCAGCACGCCGTGGCCGCCGGAAGACCGCCGTCGAACGCCGCAAGTCCCGCTCGTTTCTGTCGCCGTCAGTTCGGTCAGAGAACGACATGTTCGATTCAGTTAACGTGCGTTGTTATACCGTATCTTCCACCCTGCCCTATCCTATCACAACTTGGCAGTAGCGCAGCGGTAGCGAACGTCGCGCGAGTGCAGTCGACCGCGGATCGAATCCCCACGGCCGCGGTGCCCTTTTCTCCTTTTTTAACCACCGTGGCGCCAGGTCCCACCCGTTCAGTGCCCCTTCTTGCCACGCAAGCGCGCAGTCCCACTGGCCCACGCGGCAGTGAGCGCTTGGTACCAGCTGGGTAACTTTTGGTTTCTGCGAATTCCAAATTTCTTTTAATACACAGAATTACACAAAAAACTTCAAAAATTAATAACTTTCAATTTTATAATTCCAATAGATAAAAACCTTATATGTTTTCTGATCCAAATCAAAAGATCTTTCCAATTATTCCATTTGTGCACTGTTTTGACTTTTCCAAAAACATTTAAAATTCAAATTGAATAATTCAAATGTAATTTGCAATAATCATAAATAATTCATGCCAACTCCAAATAATGCAA
This sequence comes from Alopecurus myosuroides, assembly GCA_028641055.1. Lineage (NCBI taxonomy): Eukaryota > Viridiplantae > Streptophyta > Magnoliopsida > Poales > Poaceae > Alopecurus > Alopecurus myosuroides. Next base: position 558,053,917 of record CM054057.1, read on the forward strand.
ATAAAATATGTTTTCCATACCATTTTGAATATCCTATCCAAATATAATTTTTGTTTCCTGGTTTGAACAATTTAAATTGCCTAAACATTTTAATTCTTGTTTAATGCAATTAAAAATTGTTTAATATTGTTTAATTCATAATTAAATAATCCTAAGTCCAATTTCAAAATGTGAAACATGTAATCCAACTAAAATTTGATAACCTTTTCAAAATATCAACTTTGCTATTTGTTTTGAACAAATTAAATGGGTGAAAACAACAAATACTTGTGTGTCACCTCTAATGCACCCAAAATTTCCCTAAATTACTAATAAACTTCTAAATTGCTACACCTATTTAAATTTGATTCTTATGTTGTTATTTTGCTGTTTTCCTGTTGCATGCATCATACTAAACCACTAGCACCTGTTGAATAGTTGGAAAACAAACAATCTAACCAAAACCATGGCTTTTCGTATGCAACTCAAAATTGCATATCTGTCCATTTAAATTGTGCTATCCTATCAACTAGTTTATTTTGTTGCATCTATTAACTTGTCATGCATCATATTTGATTGTGCACAATGCCATGATAATGATTGCTTATCTTTCTGCCTTGTTGTTTGCTTCTTCTCGGATAAACGACGACGTTGAGACCGACGATACTTACGACATCCTTCTAAGGATTTAGCTCAGTACCAGGCTACTGGGTTTTGCAGGCAAGTTATCACTCACATGACCACTGTGTTCCTTTCAACATTGGTTACCGATACTTTCCGTTGTTCTTTTTCTGCTAGCCTTAGTAGTAGTTGTTTCAGTTACGAACCTATCACATGAATCCTTTACCCTGATACTGCCTCACCTCCATACCCATAACCTTTTGTTTGAGCCCGTGTCTTACTAGCATGCTTAGGTTGTTTGCTCGAGTCTGTTACCAGTTACTTTCTGTTACTATTTCATTATGGTTCTGGGGCTCGATGTTAATCAATCATCATGCTAATGATATTGTTAAATAATAATTTGATGATAGCACCGCAGGAGCCCATGAGAGGTTTTGAAGCCTGCTAGTGTCGACCCTAATAGGAAAAGGTCTTGTCTACTGATCCATGATGAGCGCACTACCCGCATTTGGGAAGCGAGTATGGGCGCCCCCCTCAACTGACCTGATTCGCATCTCGTCCAAATCGCCTCATTTAGTTCGTGTTTTCCATTTGCCGCATCATGTTTTTGCGAGCCCAGGCCAGGGTGGAACTTTCGTAGTCGGCATATAGGGGGACACGTTCTTAGAGTGCTATGAGGGTCCATTTTCTTCTGGGCTCGATTAGCCGTGCGCCCAAGGTGCTTTGGGCTTGATGCGAGGAATGGTTGGTTGTGTTGAGTACCCCGCTTGGTGGAAGGCCTTTCCATCTGGCGGGTTATTCATGAGTGTACGGCCAAATTGGTGCACCCTGCAGGGATAATCTTCTCGAGAAGCCGTGTTTTCCGCGGTTATGGATTACTTGGTGAAAGTACTGGCTAACAAGTACTCAGGACAACTTAAACATAATGATCAAACATGTTACACCCAATGATTAATAACTTGACTATAATAGTTGATGACACAATAACTTGAATCACCTTTAATACAACTGTGTGAGTTTATCCTCGGATTGCTTCTTTGGATAAGGGGCGAGATCCAGGATGGGTTTGTTTGAAGTTATCTTTCAGTTGGTTACAATCCTCGATCTTATCTCCTTTTCTGTTAGTCGGAAGTGGTAGAATCTCTGTAGTTGGTATAGTGCAGCCAGTTGCAGCATCTTTTATATCCCCTCTCTTCCGTTGAACCCAAGGCATCTGTGCTTGGTGTTGACGGGTTACACTTTGGTGAATTGTGAGTCTTGCTTGCCAGTACGTTTATGTACTGACCCCTTTGGGGCTGTGGTTTACGCAGACGACGATTCCGAGGATCTCCATGGTGGCTACTACGTGAAGTTTGACGAGACTGCTGACGAGTAGATAGCGGACCCGGGCAGGATCCGAGACTTCGTGGATGGGCTCCGTTTTTTTTTCGTTTCCGGCCTCTTAGGCCTATTTGGTTCTTGTCTGTACTCAGACATTGAATGCTTCCGCTGTATTGTAATGATGTATTGTTGGGGCATGTGCCCTCTGAATGATTGTATTTGCTATCTCTGCTCTAATGAGAGCCATTTGCAAGTTATTTCAATCTTTTGTGTCGTAGAGATCTGTTGTGATATCACTTGTTAAACGCCGTTGACGTACCATGTGTGTATGGTTTGAAGTACGTCGACGGAAGTGCCTTTGATCTCTAGTGGATAGTTTACATCGACGATGGAATAGCAGGGCTTGTGTTGTCGCGCATAAGCGCAGGCCTACCAGGAAGCTGGGACGTGGGAGCAGTTATGCCCCATAATCCAAGCATCTGCTATCCAGTTCGTACGGTGAGTATCCCTAGAAATCAGGGTGCGACAAATGGTATCAGACCTGTCTGCCTGTAGGATCCCTTTTTACTGGTCGCAGTTGAGTCTAGAAACTATTTTGTAGCTATATAGGAAAAATGAAACGTGAGAGTAGGAATTCTGTCATTTTTCTTTTTCCCCCCACCACCCTCCCTTTTTCTGGTAAGGAAGTGCAACGTTGTTTTCCCTTCTCATCTAAACTTTCAAGTTAGGAATTCACGTATTCTGGTTTCTCTAGGATGGTTATATCTACTAGACCATAGGAATGGAGGTGGTTGTGACATGATTTATCATGTTGCCTACTCATGATTGAGAACGGAGGCGTGTAAGCCCCGGAAGCAGATCCTCTATTCCTTAAGCAGTAGATATTGATCCTTTAGAAGCCCGGATGGGTTTTTCCGTAGTACCTCAGGAATCTTGTTCTCGTTTTCCCGGTGTTGCTTCGTTATCCTGCTCCTCTAAACATCCTTTTCGTCCGTTGAAATCTTGTTGTTGTTTTCCACTTCAAATCTTCTACCGGCGTCTAATCAAAACTTCCTCGTAAACTCTTGTCCAACTAAAGTGTTATTTCATACCGGAGAATCACATTCCTTTGTGTCAACAATCTTTTCCACAACATACAACCCAATTCTGGTTCCACTAAGCAATCAAAACTCTGTTCACTCCCCGGGATCTCAAATGTTGACTTCCAAGATAAGTAAGAAAAAAATCCAATTCTAATGGGAGGCCACATATTCCTCGTTTCTCTCATGTTGATGATTCTGACATTGATGATTATTCTTGGTGTTGCATTGATGTCAATAACCCTGTTCAACCATTCTAGCCAGATAATCTATCCTCCAAATGAATCAAATTCTATCCAGCTATACACCCTTGGTGCAAAAATCTCTCCCCTTTTACTTGAAAATGTTCCGGTGGTTTCCAAATTCCCTGACGTCTACCCAAGAAGTTTCCGGACCTTCTCTTTTCTCAGTAGGAATCTCGGGGCGCGATTCCTTCAAGGGGGGGCGTTTTGTAACATCCCAAGTATGAAAACTACCCTATAGAATGTTTGATTTCCTGTTTAAGTTAAAGTATTGCATCATGTCATCATATTGTTGCATTGTTCTTTTGTTTTGCATCTGTTATTCTTTGTTTTCACCATGAAAATCAAACAATTTCAATTACCTTGTTTTCATACTTGCTCTGTTACAATTTTTGGAATAAAAATAACAAGTGAAAACAACCAATTTGTTCCATTTTATTCCATGTTGATCAACTAATAAAATGGTGCCTTTATTTTCACCTAATTAATTCCAAATTGGTTTCAAATTCAAAGCAAAACATCAACAGCACCTTCTTTGGAATTATGAAAATCTCCAAACCAATCAACTCACCTTAATCACATTAATAATAGGGTCCACCCTATTAAGTTGTTGTTTTCTATATTAATTAACAAAATATTCCAAATTCAAACCATGTGTTCCAAACAAACCCAATGTGAAAGTATAAAAATAATAACCCAAAGCATTATGATCTTTTGTTCCAATTAAATCACTTGGTTCATTCTATTAAAGTGTTGACTTAATAATCATTTTAATTATTCAAATAATCTAAATTTGGTTTATTTCCAAACATCACAAAAAAAAACTCAAATAATTTTGAAGTCCAACCTTGGTAATTGGTAGTAATTGACCTAATAAACCCACCCTCATTTTCTAGCATTTTTCCTAACAATAAAAGCTAACAATTCCTTTCCTTTTCTTTTTGCTACAAAAAAAAGAGAGAGAAAAACAATTAGAAAGGGAGAGAGAGAGAGAGCACAACAGCCCATAACCAGCAGCCACCACTTTCCTTCTTTCCCCAAGCCCATCTCCTTGCTGGCCCGATACCCCCTCATATCGCTGTCTTCTTCCCCACGGTGACGTTTACCTGTACGAACTCTTCAGAACCACCCGATCGCCTCTCCATCGCTCGATGAGCTGCCGTACAAGGTCTCAACCCCCCTTAAAATCACCACACCCCCTCTGCTCGAACCCTAGAAACCCTAGGCCTCTTTCCCTACCATCGCCGCCGTCCTCCCTAGCTACCTCCTCTCTGCTCTCCACTGTCTGAACCAGCCTGAACCACCGAGACCACCTCCACCGTCCCATCCCAGCAGCCACCTCGGGGCCCTTCTGGTGGAAGAAATGGAACCACGCCCCCGTGCTCGTCATGTTTGTTGAAGGCTGGGAGGCGGGAGGATGGCCGAGTCGACCGCGCCGTCGCGGGAGACCTCCGCCGTTCTGCCATCGTCGACTGAACGACGACAGCTACCGCAGCGAGGTGAGCTCGCCCTGCCCTCTTCCCCTCTCGATCTGTCCGCCCTAGGCCCACTCCCCCTCTGCTCTGTGATGCTTGGCCGCCCCCATCCCCTCCAGCACGCCGTGGCCGCCGGAAGACCGCCGTCGAACGCCGCAAGTCCCGCTCGTTTCTGTCGCCGTCAGTTCGGTCAGAGAACGACATGTTCGATTCAGTTAACGTGCGTTGTTATACCGTATCTTCCACCCTGCCCGTATCCTATCACAACTTGGCAGTAGCGCAGCGGTAGCGAACGTCGCGCGAGTGCAGTCGACCGCGGATCGAATCCCCACGGCCGCGGTGCCCTTTTCTCCTTTTTTAACCACGCGTGGCGCCAGGTCCCACCCGTCAGTGCCCCTTCTTGCCACGCAAGCGCGCAGTCGCCCACTGGCCCACGCGGCAGTGAGCGCGTGTAGGTACCAGCTGGGTAACTTTTGGTTTCTGCGAATTCCAAATTTCTTTTTAATAAACAGAATTACACAAAAACTTCAAAAATTAATAACTTTCAATTTATAATTCCAATAGATAAAAACCTTATATGTTTTCTGATCCAAATCAAAAGATCTTTCCAATTATTCCATTTGTGCACTGTTTTGACTTTTCCAAAAACATTTAAAATTCAAATTTGAATAATTCAAATGTAATTTGCAATAATTCATAAATAATTCATGCCAACTCCAAATAATGCAAATAAAATATGTTTTCCATACCATTTTGAATATCCTATCCAAATATAATTTTTGTTTCCTGGTTTGAACAATTTAAATTGCCTAAACATTTTAATTCTTGTTTAATGCAATTAAAAATTGTTTAATATTGTTTAATTCATAATTAAATAATCCTAAGTCCAATTTCAAAATGTGAAACATGTAATCCAACTAAAATTTGATAACCTTTTCAAATATCAACTTTGCTATTTGTTTTGAACAAATTAAATGGGTGAAAACAACAAATACTTGTGTGTCACCTCTAATGCACCCAAAATTTCCCTAAATTACTAATAAACTTCTAAATTGCTACACCCTATTTAAATTTGATTCTTATGTTGTTATTTTGCTGTTTTCCTGTTGCATGCATCATACTAAACCACTAGCACCTGTTGAATAGTTGGAAAACAAACAATCTAACCAAATACCATGGGCTTTTCGTATGCAACTCAAAATTGCATATCTGTCCATTTAAATTGTGCTATCCTATCAACTAGTTTATTTTGTTGCATCTATTAACTTGTCATGCATCATATTTGATTGTGCACAATGCCATGATAATGATTGCTTATCTTTCTGCCTTGTTTGTTTGCTTCTTCTCGGATAAACGACGACGTTGAGACCGACGATACTTACGACATCCCTTCTAAGGATTTAGCTCAGTAGCAGGCTACTGGGTTTTGCAGGCAAGTTATCACTCACATGAACCACTGTGTTCCTTTCAACATTGGTTACCGATACTTTCCGTTGTTCTTTTCTGCTAGCCTTAGTAGTAGTTGTTTCAGTTACGAACCTATCACATGAATCCTTTAACCCTGATACTGCCTCACCTCCATACCCATAACCTTTTGTTTGAGCCCGTGTCTTACTAGCATGCTTAGGTTGTTTTGCTCGAGTCTGTTACCGTTACTTTCTGTTACTATTTCATTATGTTCTGGGGGCTCCATGTTAATCAATCAATCATGCTAATGATATTGTTAAATAATAATTTGATGATAAGGCACCGGCAGGAGGCCCATGAGAGGTTTTGAAGCCTGCTAGTGTCGACCCTAATAGGAAAAGGGTCTTGTCTACTGATCCATGATGAGCGCACTACCCGCATTTGGGAAGCGAGTATGGGCGCCCCCCTCAACTTGACCTGATTCGCATCTCGTCCAAATCGCCTCATTTAGTTCGTGTTTTCCATTTGCCGCATCATGTTTTTGCGAGCCCAGGCCAGGGTGGAACTTTCGTAGTCGGCATATAGGGGGACACGTTCTTAGAGTGCTATGAGGGTCCATTTTCTTCTGGGCTCGATTAGCCGTGCGCCCAAGGTGCTTTGGGCTTGATGCGAGGAATGGTTGGTTGTGTTGAGTACCCCGCTTGGTGGAAGGGCCTTTCCATCTGGCGGGTTATTCATGAGTGTACGGCCAAATTGGTGCAACCCTGCAGGGATAATCTTCTCGAGAAGCCGTGTTTTCCGCGGTTATGGATTACTTGGTGAAAGTACTGGCTAACAAGTACTCAGGACAACTTAAACATAATGATCAAACATGTTACACCCAATGATTAATAACTTGACTAGTAATAGGTTGATGACACAATAACTTGAATCACCTTTAATACAACTGTGTGAGTTTATCCTCGGATTGCTTCTTTGGATAAGGGGCGAGATCCAGGATGGGTTTGTTTGAAGTTATCTTTCAGTTGGTTACAATCCTCGATCTTATCTCCTTTCTGTTAGTCGGAAGTGGTAGAATCTCTGTAGTTGGTTAGTGCAGCCAGTTGCAGCATCTTTTATATCCCCTCTCTTCCGTTGAACCCAAGGCATCTGTGCTTGGTGTTGACGGGTTACACTTTGGTGAATTGTGAGTCTTGCTTGCCAGTACGTTTATGTACTGACCCCTTTGGGGCTGTGGTTTACGCAGACGATTCCGAGGATCTCCATGGTGGCTACTACGTGAAGTTTGACGAGACTGCTGACGAGTAGATAGCGGACCCGGGCAGGATCCGAGACTTCGTGGATGGGCTCCGTTTTTTTTTCGTTTCCGGCCTCTTAGGCCTATTTGGTTCTTGTCTGTACTCAGACATGTTGAATGCTTCCGCTGTATTGTAATGATGTATTGTTGGGGCATGTGCCCTCTGAATGATTGTATTTGCTATCTCTGCTCTAATGAGAGCCATTTGCAAGTTATTTCAATCTTTTGTGTCGTAGAGATCTGTTGTGATATCACTTGTTAAACGCCGTTGACGTACCATGTGTGTATGGTTTGAAGTACGTCGACGGAAGTGCCTTTGATCTCTAGTGGATAGTTTACATCGACGATGGAATAGCAGGGCTTGTGTTGTCGCGCATAAGCGCAGGCCTACCAGGAAGCTGGGACGTGGGAGCAGTTATGCCCCATAATCCAAGCATCTGCTATCCAGTTCGTACGGTGAGTATCCCCTAGAAATCGGGGTGCGACATTGCTAAAGTCGAAGTTGGGGTCGGAATGCTAGAGGAAAGAAATGGCGTGCATGGCCGCGGCCGTCAGAAGCTGGCGGCACTCCACGTTGGCCATCTCTTCCAGGTAGCGGGCTTTCAACTCGAGGAAGTGGAGGCACTGAACGACATCGTACCGAGTTGGAGGGGTTGGCGCTCCAGTATGCAGCCTGTTGCCAACATTGAGAACGCGGTCGACGGCCTGGCGGAACATCTCCTCGAACTGACGCCCGAGCACCAGCACCTGCACCGCCAATGCCTGGTGCTCCTCGGCGGCGCGAGCAGGGTGCACCTGCAGAGCGAACAGGCCGGCCTGGAATTGCACAGTCTACCCGATTGTGCACCTTCTCACTCCCCGCTCTTCATCGCGCTACCGGAGTACATTGGCGAGATCCTACTTAAGGCCTTCAACCTCAGCGCGCAACTCCTCCTCGACCTGGGCGGGATCCACCACGCCCCCTCGCCTTTCTTCTCTGCGTCTTTCAGCTTTCCATCCCACGCCTCGAGGTGCTCGCACTCTTGGGCGACCTCCCCTACCAGCCGGTTGACCTCCGCTACACTCTTCTCGAGGGGCTGGGCGTCGCGCTCCCTGCTATTTAGCTTCTTAGCCTAGACTTTAAGCCCCTCGGTGCAGGAATTTAGTTCCTCCTCGCGGAGAGCAAGCGCGTCTTGCTGATCCTTGCGCGTGAGGCCCCATTCCTCAACCTCCTGCTGGATCTCGCTTAGCTCTAGGCGAAGCCTCTCCCCCTGGACCTCCACCGCCAAAAGTTTATCCCTCGTTGACTCGAGGGATTCGGTTGCCTCCTCGCGCTGCTATTTGACCTGCTTGAGCATCAGTTCACGGGTCGCGGCAGCGGCTCCCTCCCTTTCTCAGCATGATTGGATCATCGTGCGGAGCCAGTCGCCGAGAGTCTCAAGGCGTTGATACTCCTTCTCCAACAACTTGTAGAACGATTTTGTGCCAAGCTGGACCGCGTCGACAACCTCCTATGCGATGTCGGCGATGATGCCATCAAAGTGGACACCCTTACCTCCGGCACCGCGGAGCCGCAATGTACAGCTTCCCTCGTCCATCAGCTCCTCAAAGATGCACACAGGGAGGGGAAAAGGGAGGGTATCAAAGCCCTTGTCGAGATCCTTCTTGACCGCGGCAATGGCCGATGCTCGTGAAGAAGATACGCCAGGGCCAACACCCCTCTCCTCTTTCCGCCTAGCCGAGGGTAAGTGGAGGCACGCGCGCCCTCACACCAGGTGTAAAGACCTCCAGGTCATCAACATCGTCATCTTCATCATCAAGTTTGACGGGAAGCGCCCGCGTGTCACATTCGTGAGCCTCCGCAGCCGGCGGCAGTGGCGTTTCCCTAAGAGGAGCCCACACGGGGGATCTTGGAGCTACATCTCCGGAGCCATGAGAGGTGGAGTCGACCACGAGCTCGACAGCTGGCTCCTGCATCGCGGTAGTCGGGGCCGCCGGTGCCTCCTCCTGTATCTCCATCGAGGCGGCCTTGGGAGACGCCACGGGCCCCCTCGATGAAGGGTCAACCCTTGGCAAGGAAACCCTCTCTTCTCCACTTGAGTCCGCTGTGGTGCCAGCCTCCTTCGCCACCACAACAGCCACATTTTGGGCAGGGCTGGAGACCACCTCACATTCACGTGAGGTGGACTACCTTGTGGGGTCCCACCTCTCCTCCAGTGCTACTGGACTGACCTCTGGGAAGAGATGATCCCTCTCGAGGGCAGGAGCCGATGGGACCACTATCTTCCCAGTACGGGCTCTTGGGGCACTTGGCCTCGTCGTCCTCTTCCTAGAGGTCCGACGCAATCCAAAATGGCTAAATTCCCGGGTCTAATGAAGTTAGGAAAGCTGGGCTAGACGCCTACGTGCCGGAGTAGGCCCATTCCCTCGGCGACTGTTCCTAGTCAGGGACGGCCGAGGTAGCGTTTCCTCATGGGACGGACCCGACGACATCAACACCAGCATTTGCGTGACGCTCCTATTCGCTTCACAGAGCTCACTCTGGACCTCGCTAGGGCCACCCTCATCGAGCGGCTGGAGAGAGCGAGAGGGCGTAGCATCTGAATCCTCCTCAGGCTCGCTCTCCACCTCGCTATCCTTCCCCTCTCTAGAGGAGAGCTCCACAAGAAGACACTTCTTTGTAGAGCACATTTTCGCCTCCGCGCCCTCTTCGAAGCTCAGGGTGGCCATGGTTTCGACGTCGCTCTCCTCCATGAGACTCGACATGTAGGGGTTATCTACCCTGGACTCCTCGTCCTCCGCGTGGGGCCCCAACTGTCAAAGTGTGGCATGTCTTTGGTGATTGCGTCCCTCTCTGCTTGGGTGAAATCGTAGAGAGGGACGATTTCCGAAGGAAGATTCGATGGGGAACCATTGGTGAGAAGGGTCCTCAACACCTCCTCGAACTCCTTCCCCTCGAGGTGGTCGTTGTTGAGCCTCATGTTGTCGTTGGAGCCCCTGTAGTTTCATGTACACCTCGCGCGCTTCTAGAGAGGAGCGACGCGCCTCATCACAAACTCCTTGACCAACATGGAGGACGCAAGGCCGAGGTTGCGCAGCATGTCCATACAGTGGACTAGAGGCACCATTTCGCCAAGCTCCTCTTATCCCTAGTCGGAGTGTTTGTTGGGGGCACCGAAGAGGATCTCGTAGAAGAGGCTGGAGCCACGGGCATCCATGTACACCCAGCGCAGGTGGATGTCGTCCAGTTTCCTCTCAAATTCGGTCTAGGGGAATCTGGCGCCCATACCCCACCGACGAAAAAGAAGACACATCTGGCGCCGCCAAGGGGCGACGTCCTTCAAAGACTATAGAAACAACGGAAGAAGGGCACTAAGGGTTTCATGCCCAGGAAGGCCTCACAGTAGAAGTCGAAGATGGATAGGGGGAAAACGGAGTTGGGATGGAGGTGGAGCACGTGGATCTCATAATGATCCAGGATGGAGGTGAAGAAGAAGGAAGGGGGGAACTAGCCCCGCGAAGATGGTGTGGTAAAAGAAGGGGTAAGACGTGGCGGAGAGGGTGCTCGCCACCGTCGTACCCGGCTGAAGAGAAGTCCTCCCATGCTCATTGGAGGCGGCGCCTAGCCTTGTCCAGCGGCGTCCGAGGCCAACACGAAAGTCCTAGCACATCGCTCGCTGAGCTAGGGACCGGGCGTCCTTCACGAGGGCCTTTCCTATTGAGGCGGCAGTGGCTTTCTTCTTGCCCGCTATGGATGCTGGAGCTCAGGGAGATGTGGGCGGGGAGGAGAATTGAAGGCAAGACGACAATGGAGAGTATTGCGGGACAAGATTCCCTCACATGCACCTTCAGGCTTTATATTAGTGGGCCAGCCTAGAACACCTTTGGTAGGTTGCCAATCTCGTGTATAAAGCGTGGGCGACAGCTGCCCACGCTAGGGAGCCTCCCAAAGCCTTCTTCTTTGGTGAAAGAGGACCAAGCCGGCCCAACAAGACGGAGGGACGTCACCGAGAGCCCCCACTGCCCTGCCGCAGACTGCAGTATTGTCTCCTGCCGACCGGAGATCGTGGGGGAAGACAAGGCTCACACTATACCTCACCCGCTTTTGTGTGGAACCCTTTCCCGCCAAGTATGAGCGGGAAAGAGAACCGTGGCAAGCATATACGGAAGCGCCCTCACCCTTGAAGACGAAACAGGCAAGAAGGGCACATAGTTTCTCTATCGTCCCGTAGTCTGATCCCGAGCGCAAACTCGCATCTTGTACTGTAGCCAATGGCAGTGCAATCATCGGACAAGAAGGAGTAGGGTATTACACCGCAAGGTGGCCTGAATCTGGGTAAACTCACCGTGTCACCATTGTCGTGCTTCGCGAGCTTTCTCCCAAAACTTCTCAAGAGGTGTAGAGAGTGCGGTTAGCCCCTAGTGTTAGAACCTCCCGAGAGATCCTGTCAAGAGACAAACCACTGTACGATTATCGTCTTATGAATCATCCAAAGTATCAATGAAATAGCTATAGAAGAAGTGGTCCGAATCGTCCATCTACAACATATTTTGGACCAATTTATTGCCAGGACCAAGAAGTATAGTTTGCACAAAAACATGTCTCTCGTTGGCATACCTTTGCTCGGCATAGCAAAAGGCCGAACAAGTGGCTGGATACACGCTCTAGCAGCGGTATCAAGGGAACAACGACCCCTTTTGACCTTTCCTGGCCTAGTGCGGCTGGTCAGAGAGTCATATTGACCCTCCGTGTCGGTGGGGATCAGATAGTGCCTGGTGCCCATCAGATAGTGCCTGGTGCCCAACCAGCTGAGTAGGTGGTGATCGCAGGCGATGACAGCACGGCCGAGCGCTTCCGGAGACGGCAACTACGTGGCGAGAACGTCGAGGGGAAGGAGCGGCGAGGTTTCTAGTGTAGGAGGATAGCTGAGCTGGACTAACTACGACCAGGATGGCGCCTTCGTCGCCTCTCGTGGGGGGTTGGATGGGGGTGGATGGAGTAGACTTTGTGTCTCACAGGCTGACCAGTGAGGGACCAACTCTTGTCGTCCGGATGTTGGGTTTGACTAAATCAATTATTTTGAGAACGGGAAAGTAGGAGTAAATCGAGAAGCATGGATAGGGATAGTTCGATACAAAGGTGACACCGGGCCTGAATTCCGCTCGTTGTCTTGCCACCTCAGCAAAAAGTAGAAAAATGTCTCCGTGCAAATGTCGTCGAACACGCCGCCCGGACCCTCGCCGGCGTAGCCATAGTCCGTACCTCGCTTTCCAACGGCCACAGTTCGTCAGTGCCCCATATCCACGAGGGTGGCGAAGCCGCCTGTCGCAGTGCCCGCGGCTCTATCCTCCCCGTCCGATCCCCACCTCCGGACCTCCCCAACACCGCGCCGCCGCCTGCTGCGCTGGTGGGGCAGACGCGGAAGCTGGGCGGCTTCCATCATTCAGGCAGTGGCGTCCCTCGCCCGCCCACCAACCTAGGTGAGTAACTCTGAAACATTCCCAATTCCAAATAGCCTCGAGGAGATTCGATGTGCCATGTCGAATTGTTCACGGATTTTTTCACGGAACATTCTGTTTAAAATCCCCACCATTTGACTGTCGCTCCGTAACATACCGCCGGGAAAAAAACGGGTGTATAGGTAACATACCATCACCGTGTTGGCTAGAACATCCGATATATGGCAACTCTAAAACTGGATGGTATTTTCACCTGTAGGAATATCCGATATATGGTCCACTTGTTGCCCAGAACATCAAGCGGATTTTCTCTTTCGGTCTGTAATGGGAAGAAGCTGCTAGTAATTTTTAGCTGTAGTGTGTATTAGCATGTGTAGCAACCGGAGCAAAGTAAACCTGTTGTTTGACTAGAGACCAGATAAACCTGTTGTTTAAAACCTGATTTTCCCTTTCGCTTTGTAGGAACGCTAAGTAGGCGTGCATTATCAAATAGGATATAAACAGCTCATTGATTATTCTGGCAGGATAAATTGTTTTATGACAATTGACAAACCTTATGTTCCAAGAGAGAAAACATGAACTAATTTGATAATGCTCAGTTAAAAGTGAGTATTTATTAGTATAGATAAAAAAGAGAGTATAAAGGGAAACATTTTAGTTTACTCCGTGTAATTATCCTAGGGGATATAACTGTAACAGTATGACATAAAAACACGTGGCCTTCCCTCTGTTGTGCGAAGCAGAGCAATGATGTATTGTGGCTACCTTAACACCTACTCGTGTGTCTGTCAATGTGGAGGAAATTTTATTGCCGCAACCAAACCTTTTTTGTTTCCATAGAGCATGAATACATTGTCTCCGAAGTCAGACATGATACTAAACTGTTTTCTTAATGCAGAAATCAAGACAAAGAAGGCCAGACTATTAGCGCCAAGAAATTCAGGAGCTTTGACTAGACGCCATGCCAGTTCTTATGACCAACTAGTACACAATGTGTCTTCAGGGGTGGGTGAGCTTTGCTCCTTGTACTTGCAGGTCATTTTTGGAAAATCACATGCTTACATTGTACCTGTTGGTTGTTACGACCAAGATCGTCAATGCAGCTGTGAGTGACATAACTATAACTGCAGAGAGCTGTATATGTTTTGACTTCACTGGTGTGTCACTGCTTGTGCTCACTGAGAATGGCTTCAAATCAGAAGTTGAATGGGTATTCTTAAAGCCACTAACAACAGAACTTTGGCTAGCAACTGTGGTCGGTTTCTTCTTCACTGGACTAGTTGTGTGCATGATTGAGCGACCCAGAAACCTGGAGCACCAAGGACCGAGTTTGAGACAGTGCAGCACTGAAATGTAGTTTGATTTCTCGACCTTGACATTTTCACATGGTTAGCACTTAGGGGCTCAAATTTGCGGTTATAAGTTGCTATTGTATTTTTGGCATACTCTAATTTCCAGAATACTATATTTTGTTCAGGCCAAATTCTTAGAAGCCCTCTGTCAAAAAATGTTGTGGTTATATGATTCTTTGTTGTGGTTGTTATAGTGCACAGTTACACAGCTAGATTATCCTCTATTCTGGATGCAAAGAGTCTGTGGCCCTCAGTAAATGATCTTGGCCAACTCCTGTCAAATGGTGACTATTGGATACCACTCGGGATCGTTTGTGCATTCTATCCTGACAAAAGCAGGGCTTCATCGGAACAAGGTTAAGGCCCTATACAAAGAAATAGGAATACGCTAAAGCTCTGAGGAAGGGGTCTAAGAATGGAGGTGTCTCGGCTATAGCCGTGTGGTGCCGTGGACAGCTATGACCGTCGACTACGGGCATCATGGGGAGGTCAGGAAGACTATTATGTGCTTTAGAGAAATGGTTCATAACGGGTTTAGTCCGGGAAGCACCCCAAAGCACCCCTAAGGTGAGTTCCCTATCCCCGTGTGAATCGGGCAATTACCTCGATCCAAAATCCCCCCTATTCTGCTCCCCAGCCTGCAATTCGTGCCCTGCAGATAGGCACCAAGTATTTCAGATCATGTCTTGTTCCTCCGACGAGTGGCCACCCCGTGCATTGCAGTTCAGCATCGAGTTTTTTTTATCCGCCTCCATTCCCTCTCGGACTCGTGCCCTCCAGTTCAGCAAGATTTTTCGGTCCAGTGCCGCTCCTGGAAGTAATATGGCGAATGCGCTCACATGGAAAAGCCAACGTGAGAACCAACCACTTCTTCGACCACAGATCGAGCTGCTGAACTCAGGACTGGCACGGCATGGAGTTCACTACTCGAGTATCGTACTTATTTGGACGTGCGTAGTTGACTCGGTTTCTGCTTTGGTTCCTATTGTGTGGGTTCTCTATGATGTTTGGTGATGTATGATCTTTGTTCCTATGTAGAAGTGTCACTCTGATGATGGCTTGCTAGCCTTTTATCCCTCTGATGGTACTTCAGTTACCAACCTCGGATGCATTGAGACACTATACGCAGCCTACTGAACACCTGAACATGTTGAATCTGCCCTGAAGCCATGTTCTTTCAATTCTGCTGTGAACTGCGCGCCTACTCGTGAAGCCATCTTCCCTTCTGCTAGATGAAGTTACTCATGCTGCTTGCTTTGGATGCTAAGAGTCTACCTACAATAAATTCAGAATCGGCCTACATATTTGTTTTTGTTCTTTGTACCAAGGTATAAGACTTGTCCGTTGATATAGTTTTGACTTACGATTATGTCGACAAGATATGTATGTCTTCTTTGGGATATATTATGTACATGATCAAGTACCGGGAAAAGATGGGGATGTACCGTATGCCAGAGTGTAACATCTTTTGACTGAATTTTGATGCTTATTCAATCTTAATTTATATGATTTGGTTAGGCTATGCTAACATGTGATTTCCTGCTTTACAACTGGGTAATGCACCTGGGATTCTTTGTCGTGGTATGACTAATTTGGATTTTAACTAGCATATTAACATTGTTCTAGCTTAATAATTGAGTTGGTTCATTAACTACACAATAACCCTGGCTAACAAGAATCAATGTTTTGGCCGTAGCGAAGCACGGGCATTGTGCTAGTTAATAATTAAATCATTGTAATTCCTTTTTCAATAATTGAAACATGTAATCCACCTAAAATTTTGTGCTCTTTTCAAATTTGAACTTTGTTAAATGTTTTAAACAATTTAAATTGGTGAAAACAACAAATGCTTGTGTAACACCTTTAAGGAACCAAAAGTTCCCTAACTTAATAAATAAAATTCCAAAATTGGTAACCCTTATTTCCAATTGATTCTATTGTTGTTATTTTGCTGTTTTCCTCATCCATGCATCATACTAATCCACTTTCACATATTGATTAGTTGTAAAACAAATATTTCAACTTAAATTCATGGGCTTTCCATATGCAACCCAAATTGCATAGGGGTCCATTTAATATTGTTACCATGTTAACTAGTTTACCTTTGATGCATCAATTAATTTGCCATGCATCATCCCCTGATTGTGCATTATGCCATGTTATTGATTGTTTATCTCTCTGCGTTGTTTATTTGCTTCTTCTCGGATAGACGACGACGTTGCGACAGACGATACTTACGACACCACTTCTGAGGATCTAGCTCAGTACCAGGCTGCTGAGTTTGCAGGCAAGTATTCACTCACATGAACCATTGTGTTCCTTTCAACATTGGATACCGATACTTTCCGTTGTCTATTTCTGCTAGCTCTATGAATCGTTGCTTCTGTTACGAACCTATCACCTGTGATCCTTTAACCCTGATATAGCCTCACCTCCACACCTATAACCCCTTTGCTTGTTGCCCGTGTCTTACTAGCATGCTTAGGGTTGATTTGCTCGAGTCTGTTACCCGTTACTTTCTGTTACTATATCATTTATGTTCTGGGGCTCGATGTTAAACAACAACCTGTTAATTTTGAGGTAATAATAATTTGCTGATAAGGCACCGGCAGGAGGCCCGGCGTGGTTTTGAGGCCTGCTAGTGTCGACCCTAATTAGGAAAAGGGTCTTGTCTACTGATCCATGATGAGCGCACTATCCGCATGTGGGAAGCGTGTATGGGAGCCCCCCTGAATTTGATTCGAATCGCATCTCGTCCAAATCGCCACACTTAGTTCGGGCTTTCCATTTGATGCACTCATATGCAGGTACGAACCCGAGGCCAGGGTGGAACTTTTGTAGTCGGCATTTAGGGCGGCGTGGTCTTAGAGTGCTATGAGGGTCCCCTTTTCTTCGTGGGGCTCGATTAGCCGCGCACGCACAGCACGTGGTGCTTTGGGCTTGATGCGAAGAAGAGTTGAGTTGTGTAGAGTGCCTCGCTTGGTGGGTTTGATTCCCGTCTGGCGGGATATTCTTACGTGTACGGCCAAATTGGTGCACCCCTGCAGGGATAAATCTTCTCGAGAAGCCGTGTTTTCCGCGGTTATGGTTAACTTGGTGAAAGTACTGGCTAACAAGTACTCAGAATAACTTACACCTAACTAATGATAACTTGACTAGTAATAGTCTTATCGACACAATAACTTGACCCATCATTAATTCAACGGTGTGAGTTATCCTCGGATTGCTTCTTTGGATAAGGGGCGAGATCCAGGATGGGTTTGTTTGGAGTTAGTTATAGTTGGTTACGATACGCTATCTTATCTTCATTCTGTTAGCCGGAAGTTGTATCATGTTCTGTAGTGGGTTAGTGCAGCCAGCTGCCGCATCTTTTGTATCACCCTTTCTTCCGTTGAACCCAAAGCATCTGTGCTTCGTGTTGACGGGTTACACTTTGGTGAACTGTGAGTCTTGCTTGCCAGTACGTTTATGTACTGACCCCTTTGGGGCTATGGTTTCCGCAGACTACGCTTACGAGGATCCCCGTGATGGCTACTACGTGGAGTTTGACGAGGCTGCTGACGAGTAGATAGCGGACCCGGGCAGGATCCGAGACTACGTGGAAGGGCTCCGTCTTCTTTTCATTCCCGGCTTCTTAAGCCTATTTGGATTTGTCTGTACTCAGACCCTTTGAATGCTTCCGCTGAGATGTAATGATGATATTTGGGACATGTGTCCTCTGGATGATTGTATTTGCTATCTCTGCTCTATTGAGAGCTATTTGCACTTATTTCTATTTATTCGTGTCTTAGAGATATGTTGTGCTATCATTCTGTTAAACACCGTTGACGTATCATGTGTGTATGGTATGAAGTACGTCAATGGTAGTATCCTGATTTCTATGGGATGGTTTACGTAGACGATGAACAGTAGGGGTTGGTTGTGTGTGTTGGCCTACTCGTAAGAGATGCGGGTGCCGGTAAGCCCCGTAATCCAATCAACTACTGTTCAACGGAACTGCGAGTATCCTCTAGAAGTCCGGGTGCGACATATACATTGAAAACACAGTAACAAAATAAACAAGCATCCTAGCAATCAAACATACAAAGCAATAATCACAGAAAAATGGGTTTAACAAAGTTGGCTAATACAAGGTCAAGGTTGGAGTTTAAAAGATTCATTCTCCAATTGTTTCATATTTGTTAAGGGGTTAAGATTTCACTAATGATGGTCTAGATTGAGTTTGTAGTAACCAAACTTTATTGAAAACATATTTATCTAGGAAGTTCCAAGAGTTCACTAAGGATGATCACACCAATTATTAAACCAAAGGAACACATGGCATGATTTGGCTAAGTTTTTCCATTTTTTGTTAAAGCTGGTGTAGGCTCTCCAAGGCTTCATGTTGTTGGTATTCTTGAAGATCATCTTCAGGTTCTCCTGTGTCTTCCTCCTTAGTTTAGTGACTTTATTGCATCTTGTAGAAATTCATGGCTTTGGGACATAAGAGCTCACTAACTTATTTAGCATGTGATGGACACCTAGAAGATAATCTTCACCCTCCTTTTGGAGAAAACAAAGAGTGATGGGGAACAAAATGATGTAACAACTATAGTGATCACTCCACTTGGATTCTTCTTCTTCTTCTTCTTCTTCTTCTTTTCCACCATCTCTGGTTGAGTACTCTTCTTATGCTGAAGTTGGCTTCTTGTAGCAGTCTTGGTCGAAAGCTCTCATCTCACTTGAGGAACTAATTATAAGTCTTAGACAAAAATAAACTTGATACTAATTCTCATTGAATAGGATGTAGCTCCAAGTCTTCACATTGGTTGGTCTTCTTAAGGATAATCTTCATCCTCCTTTTGTAGCTTCCTCCTTGGTGTGATGACTGCATTGTCTTTGCAAAACTTGATGGTTTTGGTTCAAGCTAGGGGCTGGTATTGATCTAACGTAGCCATAACACAAGGTCTAAGGGAAAGAAAAGAAAGGGGAGGAAAACTTAGAGAAAGATGGGACTCGTCTTCTTGAAGTTCCTCTTGATTTTCTTCTAGTACTTCCACTTCCTTGAGTTTCTTCTGGTTGTGGTCATGTCTATGTCTTTTCTCTAAGTGCTTTAATGATCTTCCATGTAGTGCTCCTTGTTGAGTTGAAGAATAACATCATAAGTGCCCTCTAGTACTTTAGGAACTTAGCCTTCTATAAAAGATAAGAAATTTTGAAGAAGTAGATAGTTGATATGATTACTAGGGTTTAAGGTTCACTAGTTGGTCTTACATGTGATCTACACTTGCTAGAGACTTGGTTTTGGATGCTTTTTTTTTGCCAAACTTACATGGAAATGGTTCAATGGTGCCTAAGTGGTTTAAGTACCGATATCTCTAGTTCAAGGTTACCAAGTGGAGCAATTTTGCTTAACGAACCATTTTCAAATTATTTATGGAATCAAATCTATGTCAAAAATAGTCAAATGGACAACTTAAATCTAAATTCAATTTTAGTTTGTTGCAAAACTATTTTGGGACATAAGATATGAAATTACACATCATAAGTTTCCAAATATATTTTATTCGCAATTTTTGTATTTGTAGAATTTAAATTATGTCAAAATTCATCAAACAAGCATATTTAAATTTGAACCAATTTAAGTTTGTCAAATTTAAATTTGGAGAGTGCTAAAAGATTCTACATGTCATGGGATTTCCAAAAAGATAAAGTTTGCTAAATTTTGCCTTATGGTTAAAAAGATACGATAGGTCCAAGTTGCACGGACTACAAATCTGCATTTTAATTATATTCCGCAAATTAACACGAAACAATATGGGCTGACATGGCTACTAACTGGGCGCTGACTGGGATACCACGTGGCGCTCAGTGACTGGATCAAGTTGTGCTGCTGACTTGGAACAAATCTATTGGCTGGAACCGGTTGGGTTAAGTGAACTAATGAGGGCCACACGATTCAGATCAACGGATGGAATCAAGACAGGGAGCTAGGGTTTTTACCTTGACGGCGAGCTTGCCGGAAATGGAGCCGGCAGTGGAGTTGTCACATGGGTTCGGACAGCGGGGGCGATGCATGGCTTATCCAGGCCCGGGAAGGGCATGACGATACGCGCAGCCGGACGGCGAGTGCGATGAGCACGGTGGTGGTGTCCCTCGCTTTCCGGGAACGACGATGTGGTGCATACGGAGATGGTACAGGTGTCAGCAAGTTGCAGATGAACTCGGCACCGCGTTTCCTGGGCGCAAAAAGATAGAACAAGGTATCATGGAGGGGCACACTGGCAATGCAAGCAGTATAGGGGTGGTTTCGACCTCAGGAACTAGTTCTTCTCGCTGGAATCTTGCAACCATGGTGGCGGAACCGACAAACTCCGTTGAGAAATTTGGGAAGCCTGGAGGCACGATTGGAGTGTAGGAGAGAAGGAAAATGGAAAGGAAATGGGCTATAAGGGAGAGCAACGGGGCGGCGAATGATGACCTTAAATGCACGAATTTAAAAGGTAGTAAAGGATGTGTCGGTTCTTCTGTTCATTGAAGGAGATGGTGACATCATCGCCGACATCAGCTTGGGGGACCCACACGACAAAGAGAGAAAGGAGAGAGGGGGAATGGGCACGGGCTGCACTGCTGCTGGGCTAGCATTGATGGGCTTCTGTTGGGCTTCTACATGCGTTGGAGAGTCGCTCTGCAGGTAGGATTGCGCAGCAGGTAAGGTACTGGGTTGGCCTTTTTTTTCCTTTTTTAATTTCTATTTTCTAATAGAATTCATATATTTTGTTTTAAAAATCCAATTGACCTGAAATAAAATTCTATAATCTTATAAAATCATTATCTTTCAAATAAAAACATATGTTTTGTTGTTTTCCACATATTTGAATTTTTCAAATTTGAAAATTTGATATAACACTAATAGTAATTTATATCATTTTAAAATAGAAAAAGGGCCAACAATTAAAAATGGGGGTTTTATAAAATTTCAGAAAACATTGTACCAATCACAAATTTACTTTCGAAAGTCATTACAACTCATGTTTATATTTTTAATTATTTTTTAAAATAGGGGTAAACCCTAATAGCAACGTTATGCTATTTTCAAAATAGGAAATAATAAATTAAATAATTGGTCTAATGGAAATTGATAATACGCTTCTTCTAAGTCATATCCACAAAAGGAATTTGGTGAAAACAATTTGGTTATTTAATACTGGATAGTGATATTGTTAATTTTTGAAAAACATATAGCTATTAAATTTGTTGGAAAAAAGAAATATTATCAATAAATAGGAGTTGAAGAATCATTTGGAAAATATATAGCTTTTTTTTTACATTCTTATGGTTTCATAAGACATTTTGTAGTCACATAACCATTTTGAAGTTCATAAAATATTAAAGATGGTGAAAATAATTCTTGGGAGTTTGTAATCCTCAAGTTTTAAATGCCATGAAAACATTTTATGGATAGGTGTGTAAAAAGGCAAACAAATAATTTGCATATATATTTATTCTGAGAAAGATTTAGAGTTTATTAAAACGAGGCATTCTGGATTACAAATTCCAATAACACTGGAATACAGATATCATATTTCTTTTTGTTTTTTTTGGTGACTTGAATTAACAAGAAAACAAAAGTTTCAATTTTTAGTGATTTTTGCACTTATAAAAAATTAGGGATGTTACAGGCCTCACCTCCGCCGTCGAGCTCGTGGACATGGCAGACAGGTGCGCCAAGGCCGAAGAAGGCTGCCTCTTCAGGCGCAACCTCTCAACGAGACCCAGGTTGTGGCCCACAAGGGTAGAAGAAAAAGCAAGAACGACACCTCTGACTCCAAGCGCAAGGCTCCCGCTGTCCTGGCGGTGGAGCCTGAGCACAAGCGTAGCCGTAGCGGCGGGGCCCCAATGGCAGATGATCCCTCTTCTGCGCATTCCACAAGATGTACTCCCACTCCACCATAAACTGCTTCCAGCTAAAGAAACTCCGTGGAGACCGCCTCTTGAGGGGCGGCCAGGAGGGCCCTCCACAAGGTGGTGGCTGGCGCGGCGGCACCCACTGTGGAGAGCGTGAGCAGAACAACTACAACGGGTTCAACATTACAACAACACCAACAATGGCAATGGCTATAACAACAACTTCCAGCAGTTTCCTCAGCAGTAGTAGCAACCACGTACACATCAGTGACCATACCCACCGCCGCCTCACGTGAATGCCACCGCATAGTACCCTATCGAGGGGAACCAGGTTCCCGGCGAGGAAAACCGCGAAAGCTACCAGGAGCCAATGGGCTACATCGCCTGCATCCTCGGCGGAGCACAAGCTCCTTTCTCCAACCACCCCTTCAAGAAAATCTCGCGAGAGATCAATGCCGCTCTTCCAGGCATGGAAGCCACCAAGATCCTCAAGTGGGCTGAGCACAAGCTCTCCTTCAAAGCCCGCGACCACCCCAAGTCCACAAGTACCATGGGAACAATCCCCTTGATCTGCACCCCCACCATCAACAACATCGCCGTCACCAACACACTCCTCGACGGAGGCGCATGCCTCAGTGTGATCTTGGTGCAGATGTTTGAGAGGCCGCATGTGCCCAACGAGCGCTTGGCACCAACGAGGCCCTTCACCTGCGTCACCAACTGGGCTATGGTCCCCTTGGGACAGGTACGCATTACCGTCACACTCGGCACTC
The DNA here is from genome assembly GCA_028641055.1 of Alopecurus myosuroides. Classification (NCBI taxonomy): domain Eukaryota; kingdom Viridiplantae; phylum Streptophyta; class Magnoliopsida; order Poales; family Poaceae; genus Alopecurus; species Alopecurus myosuroides. The sequence goes on from CM054057.1 coordinate 558,076,788, forward strand.
GCCAGAACTACTGCACCGAGACCCTCAACTTCAACGTGGCACACATCTCCCTTCCCTACAATGCCATCCTTGGACAAGTTCATGGTGGTCACACACCACGCCTACAACCTTGCCAAGCTGCCTGGAACCGCGGGAACCATCACCATCTGCGACAAGCTGGAGGAAGCAGTGCGCTCCGTCGAGCATGCTACAAGGAAGTTGCAGTGTCGCACCCCGCTGATGAAGATGCCATTGGGCACCTCGCCGAGGTCTACAAGAAGCTTTTGTCATTCTCTCCTGAGATGATAGCCAAATGGAAGACCTCCTTGAGCACAGGTGGCTTGGGGGCTGCTACATCTCTCTAGGCAGGCCCGCCTCCCAACTAGGGGGGCATGTGCATTGCTTACTCTCGCCACGCGCTTCCACGAGTCCGTGGGAGCTACTACCCATGCGGGGACCCCTTGACGCCATGGTAAAAACGATGCCACGACCTCTCTCCGCGAGGGTCTCATGGAGTTTCTCAACATGCGATGCCATAGTGCCACGAGAGCTTCAATCCACGCAAGTGGGAACCCCGTTCCGACGGGGCAATCTTTTGTTTCTCGGGGGTGCCACAAGGCCACTACATCCCCGAGATAATGCACCTTAACTCATGCGAGTATCAGCCCCATGATGATGGGAGTCCCGTGTCCGCACGGTGACGTCAAGTGCCTCTTGGGGGCCACATGTCACGACATCGCCAAGCATTTTGTTAGGAACAATTCCTCTACCCTAGCATTAAATCTTGTTGATTTCTCAAAGAAATCCCTTGCATGCCTGCATGCCTGTATTTTTTGCATCTCTACCCCTCTGCATTCATCCATCACCACCCCAGCATGCATCTCAACCTCTGTAGAGGCACACGAGTGTTGTTTCCTCACGAGAGCATCCCACGAGCGGGGGGCTTGGACGGTGCATGTGTGCGGGTCGCTACCGTACACAACACCTTGCCAAGTACCTTGGCGCAGATCTCCTCATGAGATGCTCATGCTGGAACACTGAAGCGCGCGCCGCTGCTAACAAAAGTGTTTGCAGGGAAAACAAGGCGTACAATCTCCTCAAGGAGCGAGGCAGAACCCTCGTCGAGGACCGAGAAGAAGACCTATCGAGAGACCCTCTCTGCAGGTACCGCCCACGCCTTGACAAGGAGCGCGTCTTATCAAGGAACAAGAAGGAAATCCATTCGAGAGACCCCCTCCCTCTCCAAGAAGCAACCACACCACGACCAGGGGGCCTTGTCCCTCAAAAAGCTAAGTCCCATTTCACAAAGCATTCAAAAGGTGCAAAATAAACATAGTACCAACAAGAAGTGCAGAATAGTCTTTACAAGATTAAAATAACACGTGCAATCACCACGAATCACCTACATTTATTACAGCCAAGCATCAGGCATGCGGAGCCTCCCTCTCGCCGACATGACCATTCTCCCCCGAGCCCTCTTGAGCATCAGCGTCAACGGGCTGCCTAGTGACGTCAATGACGTTTGGATTGAATACCCCGACAAAGTCCGCCACGACACCCCGCACCTTAGCAGCGAGAGACGCTTCGAGCTACTCAGAGACAAGCTCCAGCAGATTGCTAAAGTCGAAGTTGGGGTCGGAATGCTAGAGGAAAGAAATGGCGTGCATGGCCGCGGCCGTCAGAAGCTGGCGGCACTCCACGTTGGCCATCTCTTCCAGGTAGCGGGCTTTCAACTCGAGGAAGTGGAGGCACTGAACGACATCGTACCGAGTTGGAGGGGTTGGCGCTCCAGTATGCAGCCTGTTGCCAACATTGAGAACGCGGTCGACGGCCTGGCGGAACATCTCCTCGAACTGACGCCCGAGCACCAGCACCTGCACCGCCAATGCCTGGTGCTCCTCGGCGGCGCGAGCAGGGTGCACCTGCAGAGCGAACAGGCCGGCCTGGAATTGCACAGTCTACCCGATTGTGCACCTTCTCACTCCCCGCTCTTCATCGCGCTACCGGAGTACATTGGTGAGATCCTACTTAAGGCCTTCAACCTCAGCGTGCAACTCCTCCTCGACCTGGGCGGGATCCACGCCCCTCGCCTTTCTTCTCTGCGTCTTTCAGCTTTCCATCCCACGCCTCGAGGTGCTCGCACTCTTGGGCGACCTCCCCTACCAGCCGGTTGACCTCCGCTACACTCTTCTCGAGGGGCTGGGCGTCGCGCTCCCTGCTATTTAGCTTCTTAGCCTAGACTTTAAGCCCCTCGGTGCAGGAATTTAGTTCCTCCTCGCGGAGAGCAAGCGCGTCTTGCTGATCCTTGCGCGTGAGGCCCCATTCCTCAACCTCCTGCTGGATCTCGCTTAGCTCTAGGCGAAGCCTCTCCCCCTGGACCTCCACCGCCAAAAGTTTATCCCTCGTTGACTCGAGGGGTTCGGTTGCCTCCTCGCGCTGCTATTTGACCTGCTTGAGCATCAGTTCGCGGGTCGCGGCAGCGGCTCCCTCCCTTTCTCAGCATGATTGGATCATCGTGCGGAGCCAGTCGCCGAGAGTCTCAAGGCGTTGATACTCCTTCTCCAACAACTTGTAGAACGATTTTGTGCCAAGCTGGACCGCGTCGACAACCTCCTATGCGATGTCGGCGATGATGCCATCAAAGTGGACACCCTTACCTCCGGCACCGCGGAGCCGCAATGTACAGCTTCCCTCGTCCATCAGCTCCTCAAAGATGCACACAGGGAGGAGAAAAGGGAGGGTATCAAAGCCCTTGTCGAGATCCTTCTTGACCGCGGCAATGGCCGATGCTCGTGAAGAAGATACGCCAGGGCCAACACCCCTCTCCTCTTTCCGCCTAGCCGAGGGTAAGTGGAGGCACGCGCGCCCTCACACCAGGTGTAAAGACCTCCAGGTCATCAACATCGTCATCTTCATCATCAAGTTTGACGGGAAGCGCCCGCGTGTCACATTCGTGAGCCTCCGCAGCCGGCGGCAGTGGCGTTTCCCTAAGAGGAGCCCACACGGGGGATCTTGGAGCTACATCTCCGGAGCCATGAGAGGTGGAGTCAACCACGAGCTCGACAGCTGGCTCCTGCATCGCGGTAGTCGGGGCCGCCGGTGCCTCCTCCTGTATCTCCATCGAGGCGGCCTTGGGAGACGCCACGGGCCCCCTCGATGAAGGGTCAACCCTTGGCAAGGAAACCCTCTCTTCTCCACTTGAGTCCGCTGTGGTGCCAGCCTCCTTCGCCACCACAACAGCCACATTTTGGGCAGGGCTGGAGACCACCTCACATTCACGTGAGGTGGACTACCTTGTGGGGTCCCACCTCTCCTCCAGTGCTACTGGACTGACCTCTGGGAAGAGATGATCCCTCTCGAGGGCAGGAGCCGATGGGACCACTATCTTCCCAGTACGGGCTCTTGGGGCACTTGGCCTCGTCGTCCTCTTCCTAGAGGTCCGACGCAATCCAAAATGGCTAAATTCCCGGGTCTAATGAAGTTAGGAAAGCTGGGCTAGACGCCTACGTGCCGGAGTAGGCCCATTCCCTCGACGACTGTTCCTAGTCAGGGACGGCCGAGGTAGCGTTTCCTCATGGGACGGACCCGACGACATCAACAGCATTTGCGTGACGCTCCTATTATTCGCTTCACAGAGCTCACTCTGGACCTCGCTAGGGCCACCCTCATCGAGCGGCTGGAGAGAGCGAGAGGGCGTAGCATCTGATCCTCCTCAGGCTCGCTCTCCACCTCGCTATCCTTCCCCTCTCTAGAGGAGAGCTCCACAAGAAGACACTTCTTTGTAGAGCACATTTTCGCCTTCGCGCCCTCTTCGAAGCTCAGGGTGGCCATGGTTTCGACGTCGCTCTCCTCCATGAGACTCGACATGTAAAGGTTATCTACCCTGGACTCCTCGTCCTCCGCGTGGGGCCCCAACTGTCAAAGTGTGGCATGTCTTTGGTGATTGCGTCCCTCTCTGCTTGGGTGAAATCGTAGAGAGGGACGATTTCCGAAGGAAGATTCAATGGGGAACCATTGGTGAGAAGGGTCCTCAACACCTCCTCGAACTCCTTCCCCTCGAGGTGGTCGTTGTTGAGCCTCATGTTGTCGTTGGAGCCCCTGTAGTTTCATGTACACCTCGCGCGCTTCTAGAGAGGAGCGACGCGCCTCATCACAAACTCCTTGACCAACATGGAGGACGCAAGGCCGAGGTTGCGCAGCATGTCCATACAGTGGACTAGAGGCACCATTTCGCCAAGCTCCTCTTATCCCTAGTCGGAGTGTTTGTTGGGGGCACCGAAGAGGATCTCGTAGAAGAGGCTGGAGCCACGGGCATCCATGTACACCCAGCGCAGGTGGATGTCGTCCAGTTTCCTCTCAAATTCGGTCTAGGGGAATCTGGCGCCCATACCCCACCGACGAAAAAGAAGACACATCTGGCGCCGCCAAGGGGCGACGTCCTTCAAAGACTATAGAAACAGCGGAAGAAGGGCACTAAGGGTTTCATGCCCAGGAAGGCCTCACAGTAGAAGTCGAAGATGGATAGGGGGAAAACGGAGTTGGGATGGAGGTGGAGCACGTGGATCTCATAATGATCCAGGATGGAGGTGAAGAAGAAGGAAGGGGGGAACTAGCCCCGCGAAGATGGTGTGGTAAAAGAAGGGGTAAGACGTGGCGGAGAGGGTGCTCGCCACCGTCGTACCCGGCTGAAGAGAAGTCCTCCCATGCTCATTGGAGGCGGCGCCTAGCCTTGTCCAGCGTCTTCCCGAGGCCAACACGAGAAGTCCTAGCACATCGCTCGCTGAGCTAGGGACCGGGGCGTCCTTCACGAGGGCCTTTCCTATTGAGGCGGCAGTGGCTTTCTTCTTGCCCGCTATGGATGCTGGAGCTCAGGGAGATGTGGGCGGGGAGGAGAATTGAAGGCAAGACGACAATGGAGAGTATTGCGGGACAAGATTCCCTCACATGCACCTTCAGGCTTTATATTAGTGGGCCAGCCTAGAACACCTTTGGTAGGTTGCCAATCTCGTGTATAAAGCGTGGGCGACAGCTGCCCACGCTAGGGAGCCTCCCAAAGCTTTCTTCTTTGGTGAAAGAGGACCAAGCCGGCCCAACAAGACGGAGGGACGTCACCGAGAGCCCCCACTGCCCTGCCGCAGACTGCAGTATTGTCTCCTGCCGACCGGAGATCGTGGGGGAAGACAAGGCTCACACTATACCTCACCCGCTTTTGTGTGGAACCCTTTCCCGCCAAGTATGAGCGGGAAAGAGAACCGTGGCAAGCATATACGGAAGCGCCCTCACCCTTGAAGACGAAACAGGCAAGAAGGGCACATAGTTTCTCTATCGTCCCGTAGTCTGATCCCGAGCGCAAACTCGCATCTTGTACTGTAGCCAATGGCAGTGCAATCATCGGACAAGAAGGAGTAGGGTATTACACCGCAAGGTGGCCTGAATCTGGGTAAACTCACCGTGTCACCATTGTCGTGCTTCGCGAGCTTTCTCCCAAAACTTCTCAAGAGGTGTAGAGAGTGCGGTTAGCCCCTAGTGTTAGAACCTCCCGAGAGATCCTGTCAAGAGACAAACCACTGTACGATTATCGTCTTATGAATCATCCAAAGTATCAATGAAATAGCTATAGAAGAAGTGGTCCGAATCGTCCATCTACAACATATTTTGGACCAATTTATTGCCAGGACCAAGAAGTATAGTTTGCACAAAAACATGTCTCTCGTTGGCATACCTTTGCTCGGCATAGCAAAAGGCCGAACAAGTGGCTGGATACACGCTCTAGCAGCGGTATCAAGGGAACAACGACCCCTTTTGACCTTTCCTGGCCTAGTGCGGCTGGTCAGAGAGTCATATTGACCCTCCGTGTCGGTGGGGATCAGATAGTGCCTGGTGCCCATCAGATAGTGCCTGGTGCCCAACCAGCTGAGTAGGTGGTGATCGCAGGCGATGACAGCACGGCCGAGCGCTTCCGGAGACGGCAACTACGTGGCGAGAACGTCGAGGGGAAGGAGCGGCGAGGTTTCTAGTGTAGGAGGATAGCTGAGCTGGACTAACTACGACCAGGATGGCGCCTTCGTCGCCTCTCGTCGGGGGTTGGATGGGGGTGGATGGAGTAGACTTTGTGTCTCACAGGCTGACCAGTGAGGGACCAACTCTTGTCGTCTGGATGTTGGGTTTGACTAAATCAATTATTTTGAGAACGGGAAAGTAGGAGTAAATCGAGAAGCATGGATAGGGATAGTTCGATACAAAGGTGACACCGGGCCTGAATTCCGCTCGTTGTCTTGCCACCTCAGCAAAAAGTAGAAAAATGTCTCCGTGCAAATGTCGTCGAACACGCCGCCCGGACCCTCGCCGGCGTAGCCATAGTCCGTACCTCGCTTTCCAACGGCCACAGTTCGTCAGTGCCCCATATCCACGAGGGTGGCGAAGCCGCCTGTCGCAGTGCCCGCGGCTCTATCCTCCCCGTCCGATCCCCACCTCCGGACCTCCCCCAACACACCGCGCCGCCGCCTGCTGCGCTGGTGGGGCAGACGCGGAAGCTGGGCGGCTTCCATCATCCAGGCAGTGGCGTCCCTCGCCCGCCCACCAACCTAGGTGAGTAACTCTGAAACATTCCCAATTCCAAATAGCCTCGAGGAGATTCGATGTGCCATGTCGAATTGTTCACGGATTTTTTCACGGAACATTCTGTTTAAAATCCCCACCATTTGACTGTCGCTCCGTAACATACCGCCGGGAGGAAAAACGGGTGTATAGGTAACATACCATCACCGTGTTGGCTAGAACATCCGATATATGGCAACTCTAAAACTGGATGGTATTTTCACCTGTAGGAATATCCGATATATGGTCCGCTTGTTGCCCAGAACATCAAGCGGATTTTCTCTTTCGGTCTGTAATGGGAAGAAGCTGCTAGTAATTTTTAGCTGTAGTGTGTAATAGCATGTGTAGCAACCGGAGCAAAGTAAACCTGTTGTTTGACTAGAGACCAGATAAACCTGTTGTTTAAAACCTGATTTTCCCTTTCGCTTTGTAGGAACGCTAAGTAGGCGTGCATTATCAAATAGGATATAAACAGCTCATTGATTATTCTGGCAGGATAAATTGTTTTATGACAATTGACAAACCTTATGTTCCAAGAGAGAAAACATGAACTAATTTGATAATGCTCAGTTAAAAGTGAGTATTTATTAGTATAGATAAAAAAGAGAGTATAAAGGGAAACATTTAGTTTACTCCGTGTAATTATCCTAGGGGATATAACTGTAACAGTAACATAAAAACACGTGGCCTTCCCTCTGTTGTGCGAAGCAGAGCAATGATGTATTGTGGCTACCTTAACACCTACTCGTGTGTCTGTCAATGTGGAGGAAATTTTATTGCCGCAACCAAACCTTTTTGTTTTCCATAGAGCATGAATACATTGTCTCCGAAGTCAGACATGATACTAAACTGTTTTCTTAATGCAGAAATCAAGACAAAGAAGGCCAGACTATTAGCGCCAAGAAATTCAGGAGCTTTGACTAGACGCCATGCCAGTTCTGACCAACTAGTACACAATGTGTCTTCAGGGGTGGGTGAGCTTTGCTCCTTGTACTTGCAGGTCATTTTTGGAAAATCACATGCTTACATTGTACCTGTTGGTTGTTACGACCAAGATCGTCAATGCAGCTGTGAGTGACATAACTATAACTGCAGAGAGCTGTATATGTTTTGACTTCACTGGTGTGTCACTGCTTGTGCTCACTGAGAATGGCTTCAAATCAGAAGTTGAATGGGTATTCTTAAAGCCACTAACAACAGAACTTTGGCTAGCAACTGTGGTCGGTTTCTTCTTCACTGGACTAGTTGTGTGCATGATTGAGCGACCCAGAAACCTGGAGCACCAAGGACCGAGTTTGAGACAGTGCAGCACTGAAATGTAGTTTGATTTCTCGACCTTGACATTTTCACATGGTTAGCACTTAGGGGCTCAAATTTGCGGTTATAAGTTGCTATTGTATTTTTGGCATACTCTAATTTCCAGAATACTATATTTTGTTCAGGCCAAATTCTTAGAAGCCCTCTGTCAAAAAATGTTGTGGTTATATGATTCTTTGTTGTGGTTGTTATAGTGCACAGTTACACAGCTAGATTATCCTCTATTCTGGATGCAAAGAGTCTGTGGCCCTCAGTAAATGATCTTGGCCAACTCCTGTCAAATGGTGACTATTGGATACCACTCGGGATCGTTTGTGCATTCTATCCTGACAAAAGCAGGGCTTCATCGGAACAAGGTTAAGGCCCTATACAAAGAAATAGGAATACGCTAAAGCTCTGAGGAAGGGGTCTAAGAATGGAGGTGTCTCGGCTATAGCCGTGTGGTGCCGTGGACAGCTATGACCGTCGACTACGGGCATCATGGGGAGGTCAGGAAGACTATTATGTGCTTTAGAGAAATGGTTCATAACGGGTTTAGTCCGGGAAGCGCGCAGTCCTTTCTTCTTGTAGTTACGGTCTTGTGGATGAAGGGCTTGCTATATTCCGCTCCATCGTTGTGGATCACCATCTCAAGGCCCAGAGAGAGCATTGTGCATGCTTGGTTGATCTACTTGGACACGCCGGAAGGCTAAAAGAAGCAGAGTCATTGATTAGAGCAATGGGGTTGTAAATGGATTCATTGGCCTGGTATTGGTGCTTGCGGTTTACATAGAGAAGTCGAGCCGGAAGAGGTCATTGGGGAAGGTCATGGAGTCATGGAAGTATAGACCTCTTGTTTTGCTATCCAACATGCACGCTGAACAATGTCAATGGCATGAAAATGAGGTTTGTAGAGAGAGGCTTGATGGCAGCAATGTCAGGAAGGGCGTGAAAAGGAGGTTTTCAGAGAGAGCTTGATGGCACGAGCTGACCACTTCATGTGATTCTGCCATTCCGGTGTGGTTTCTCCGAAAACAATTTGCTGATGAAGTTATGGATGGTGTGCAGAGGGGATGATGAACTATACTTCATGAATTTACTGAACGCACCCAAAAAACTAAAAGCACCAGGAATCACTGGATCATGCGACTTTGCTTACAAATTCGTAAATTTAAGGGCCTATACACGCTTACTGAGCACCAAGGGCTATGAGTTTAACAAGGTGTGGCAAACGCATCACGAAAATGTCATCTATCAAGGTCAAGCAACGTTCAAGTACACAAATTAAGGACCTTACATTACAGGCAACCCATCCTACACATGGAGTTAGATTCATACACCATTACAAACATGTACTGTTAAGATTAAAGGAACAGTTAGAACTGCTGGATCCTAGGGAATTTTCCCTTTATCTGGAATGCCTCATTTTTCTCCTCATTATGCACAATGTATCCCCTTCCTACCTTTCTGCATGGATGTGTATCTGTTTGTTCTATTTTCGCCGCAGAACTACCATCTCTCAGCAGCCTAAAGGACAAAAGGAAGGCATGTCATGTTAGGGAAGGGAAGTTTAGCATCCATTTTGATATAAACTGCGTTCATTCTGACTAGTTACCATGTATTATAAATGTTTTGATAGTATTTTAGTGACTGTATCTTTTTTCTGAAGATCTTGTAAAATGCATCCGAACTTTTTAGAAGACCAAGCAATGTTCAGTTCTATATTTTGATTGCTCATTTCTGTAGCTATATTTACATGTACAGTTAGAGGACTAGTGAAATACATAAAAGTAGCTGGGTAAAAGAGACCACTTAGGAAGGGTTTGCCATCCGTATTGAAGTAGAGGTACTCTCAATAGCTGTCCAAACTTGCACACGCTTCTATAATTTTATTGCAACTTTGTGTGGCACCGTATTAATCATCCATTTCACCTATTGTCTCATGCGCATTACATTAAGTTCTCAAATATATCCAGAGTTGTGTGTGATAACTGACATCAAAAGCTTGGAATGTTCTAGGTAGCAAATAGCCAAGATAAGAAGAGCGTGCCTATAAAAGTATACGGAGTGGCTGTGTGCAAGGTTGCTACACTTCTAAGATTCAGGTAATCAGAACAGAAGGCCATCAAGTGCATGTCAGGATTGGTAAGCACACTGGCTGCCTTTGCGGCTTCCTCTAAGGACCTTGTGAAGGAGCTCGCTCAAATGGCAATCAGGCTCAAGTCACTTGCTGAGCGCCCAGGAGAGGAATTGCCATAAGATTAGGTCGACGCCATATTCAGTATGTCTAACATTTCGTATCATACACACATTAAGAGATGTGCATGTTTCTGTAATCTCACATTCCTCACACTTTGCCTTTGTTGTCCCAGAGAAATTAGGACTGGATGGTGTCACCAAATTGGACGCTAATCCATTGGTACCACCAACACCAGCACCACGGTTAGCCTGGGCTACTCTCGCCAGAAGAAGAGTTAGACAGGCGCCATCATGTAGCGACAACAGCGAAGCAGAAGCCGAAGGAGAGAGCCTGGATGTTCCAGCCACTCCCAGCATGACTGCGACGCATTCTCAGAGAGCAAGCAAGACTGCGACACTCAGCAAGTTTGCTGCTGCGACTCCTTCTGAAAGCGATCAAGGTGAGTAGTCCGACGTGACAACTGATGAGGCTCCCTACGACAAGGAGTCTTCTTAAGCTTCTGCTGCGGTCCAACCAATAATTTAGCTAGGAATAGTGGTTTAAGTTGGTGACTGATGTTATTTGGTCTTTTTGTTTTTTGAAGAGCCTACTTGGCAAGTGCCAGTTTAGAATCCTACTATCTGCCTGACTTTCTATGATGTTTATTTCCTTAGTTGCGTGTACATGCTGAATGAAAAGCTGAGCGTCAGAAAGCTTGATGAGCATGTCCACGGTTTCAATTCTTGCACATTGCAAAGTACTTCTCGTTTTTGTTTCTAGAAATTAGAGATCTCCCTGTCGAGAGAAACTCTATAATATCTGTTTGACCGGTTGTTATTGGTCAATATGACTCTTTAAAAGTCTGAATTATCCACTGATATTAGTAAAACTGTATACACTTTATCATATTATTATCACCCAGTTTTTTAAATTCATATGTGCAACTTCTCACCGTGTACCATGGGTTAAAATGTCAGATGTATCTTGTATCGTGAGCTGGTTCGGCTTCTAGCAAACCGGGTGATCTGCTGGCATTCTTGAGTGGAAGAAAGAGCCTAGTAATTGCTACTTGATGTATGCCGATGACTGATGATTGTCTTTCTACACTTGCCAATGACATGCAATGTTTCGTTTGAAGCAGATGCCATTCGGCTGACGATGTTGGAAAGGGTATGCCTTGATCAAGGTAAGTGGATTCTGTTTATGGATCAATGAGATTGCTTAAAGAGCCCTATCTGAAAGAATGTTGCATCTTTGTTTCGAAAACTGGATATTCGAATTTGGTGTGTACATACTGAACATAATAATTTTGACAGATGGACAAGTGAGTGCATCATGACTTCTGAATATAGAATAAAAAAATTCTAGCCCAAAACATAGGAAAACCAAATGTGGCGCAAGAGAATAAAGGGTTCAGAAGATGATTGATGACAGGAGCAAGAACAACAACAATGTGTTTAGTTTTGCAAGAACAAATTACATCCGTGATAATCATACAAGGATGAATTCATATAACTTTCAGTCGGTATCCTCCAATACATTACAGCAGTTTGACACTACACTCTGAAACTAAGTTTCAACATAGGATCTAATTAGTTGACAGATGCAAACGAGAAGAAGTGCTGGTTGTGCTGTCCCTGAAGATCGGCATTATGACTGCACATCTTCTTCTGGAGCTCTCCTTCTTCATCGTGGAGTTCAGCCAAAAAGGATGCCACTAGCTGGTGGAGCTCCTCTGAATGTACCTCTGATTCCTCGTCATCGTCATCAGCAAAGAGGCTCTGTGCAAACTGGTCCATGCCCTGATCAGAAACTAGCTGCTGCTCCTCCTCTCGTACATCGGATTCGGCCGCAAGCTGCTCCAAGCCATGATCAAGAACTTGGTGTTCGACCGGTAGAGTTTGCTCGTCTTGTTGTTCCTCCCCGAAAAGTTCTTCCCATGAACAAGAGAGCCGGCCCATGTCATCCTCAGCTTCAGCAGGAGCCTCGATCGCAACCGGCAAGGTGGAAACGGGCGTCGCAGGCGTGAGCCACACCGGACAATCCTGGTACTCTATCTCAGGTTCCGGGACGGGGACGGGGGCGGCGATCCGCATCTTCTTGCAGCTTGACATGTTGGCAGCGGCGTCGACCGGCGCTGGCCTCTTCTGTGCGTGCGCGCTCGCGGTCACGGGCTCAGCTGGGTGCGGCGCGGGTGCCGGCTCTGGCCCTTGTTGAAGTCGAATCTTGTACGCGTTCGATTCTTGGCGGGCGGCGGCGGGCGGGTGGCTAGACAGATAGATCCTGCACAGCACCTTTTCCCCGTCGGCGAGGATGGCCTCCGGTAGCAGGCACCGGTACTCCTTCATCACCCAGCCGGTGGCCTTCTTCTGCTTCTTGAACGACAGGTTCTTGGCCTCGCCAATCTTGACACCCTCGTCGTCGTAGACATCCACGGTCGTCTGCGTGGTCCAGGTGCCGGCGCCGGCGACGCGCGCGAGCTGACCGTTCTTGTTGCGCCTGCAGGTGGTGAAGAAGAAGCGGTCGCCGGTGCTCACGGCCGTAGGCACGGGCGGGTACTCGGCGGCGAGGTCCTTGGGCTCGAAGGCGTAGATGTCGGCACGGTGGATGAGTTTCTCGGCGCCGCCCAGCGTCTCGCCGGTGAGGAGGCACCGCAGGAAGTAGCCCACGGCCTCCTCGTCGGTAGGCAAGAAGCGCTGGAACATGTAGACCTCGTCGAGCCCGTCCTTCTCCATGGACCCGCTGCTGCTTTGCTCTGCTTCTAGTCGGGAACTCGGAAATCGGGAATCGGGATCGATCTCGGCGGGAAGCTTGGCGCTGAGATGGGAGGGAGGATCTCGGCGGGAAGCTTGGCGCTGAGATGGGAGGGAGGATTGGTGCGGAGCGGAGTGTGGAGGGGGGCTCAGTATTTAGCGAACGAATCTCGAGTCCGAGTTCCCGCTCCTCTTCAAAACGGATGGCAAGTTTGCAGATAATGAAGGACGGATCGCAAGTTTCCATATTTTGAGTCCGAGTTGGCGCTACTCTCTTCACCACGGATTCGAGTTTCCATATTTTGAGTCCATATTTTCGCTGTCGGGCCACGCGTCCCAGAGACGATCCATTGCGGCGAGGGTGAGGACGGAGAAGATGGAGAAAGAACGGCGAGGGAGGAGACGAGAATGTGCGTACGGGGAGGGGGCGGGCACCATTTTTATAGCTTGGCGGGCCAGTCGCCGCGCCGCGCGTGGCACCGCTGCCGCCCCGCCATTAATCCGGCAGCCTTTGACCGGGGTGCATGCACTGGGCGGCCGCAACGCCATAACTCCGGCAGCCTTTGACGGCGCGGGCGCCGAGAAGGAGGTCACGGGCGGTGGCTTCTGTTCCCGCGCTTTCCCGTCGCGTCGCTGACCGAGCTGGCCCACGCGCGCGGCCGCTGGGTTCGGCCTGGGTGCCGCGGCGCTATTTAGCGCCGAAACGGCGCTATTTGGGCCTCTGGGGGGGGCCGAGTGGTGAAGAAGCGGCGCTATTCGCCGCTTCCGCCGCGAAAAAAACCCCCTGGGGGGGCTCTGGGGGGACGGCTGGAGATGCCCTAACGAAGGACGGATCGCAAGTTTCCATATTTTGAGTCCGAGTTGGCGCTACTCTCTTCCCCACGGATTCGAGTTTCCATATTTTGAGTTTCCTACAGGCTGCCCACGCTCCACGGCTCCACGGCTCGACCACAGGCTGTCAATGCCCGAGCGGGACTCTGTGCCCACAGGCTGTTCGACGCAATGCCCGAGCAGGCTCTGTGCCCACAGGCTGTTCGACGGAATGCCCGAGCAGGACTCACTTTCGGCGCTACTCGCCCTGCCGTGCACAAGAACGAGCTGTGGCTTCTTCCGGCAGGTGCACTCCCACAAGGTGCTGCTCGGGCTCTGCTCGAACACGTTGGTCGGGGCCGCTCTGGTGGGGACATGGGCGTCATCAATGCTATGTTTGAGCCGAATGCTGTGTGCTGGAATGTCATGATCGACTCATGCACGTGGCGTGGGAGCATGTGCTGTGGGCATCGTTCATGAGTTCACATCGGCGAGTATCTTGAAGGCATATTTGGGCAGGGACGATCTGAGCCTCGGCGCGCAGCTCCATTGCGCAGGACTGGCTTTGATTCCGCAATGCTGTCATCACCATGTACCTGAAATGCGGCGGTTGGACAAGTTCAGCTGGCAAAGTCCTCGACAGGATATCAGAGCCGAACATAATCACTTGGATGGCAATGATTTCCGGGTTGGTTCAGAATGGCCTTGCTGTGGAAGCAGTGAGGTTCCACAACGAAATGATGAGGACCGGGGGAAGGGGGAACGGCTACTGCTTCACTAGTGTGCTCTCTGCATTTGGCGCCGTTGCAAGCCTTGAGCATGGAAAGATGGTGCATTGTCGTATCATGAAATCAGGTTTCTGCTTGGATACATTTGTTGGGAACACGCTCCTTGACATGTACATAAAGTGTGGTAGCTCATCGGATGCTCGGTTTGTGTTTCACATGATGCACGTGCGTGATGTGGTGTCATGGACAGCTATGGTCGTCGGTTACGGGCGCCATGGCGAGGCCATGAAGGCGGTTATGTGTTTCAGAGAAATGGTTCATGACGGGTTTAGTCCGGACAGCGCCACATTCCTTGCAGTCCTTTCTGCGTGCAACCAGGGGGATCTTGTGGATGAAGGGCTTGCTATTTTCCGCTCCATGGTTGAGGATCACCATTTCAAGCTGCAGCGAGAGCATTGTGCATGCTTGGTTGATCTACTATGACATGCCGGAAGGCTAAAAGAAGCAGAGACATTGATGAGAGCAATGTGATTGGAAATGGATTCATTGGCCTGGGAGTTGCGGTTTACATAGAGAAGTCGAGCTGGGGAAGATTTTAGCAGGGAAGGTCATGGAACAGAGCCATGGAAGTATGGGCCTCTTGTTTTGCTGAACAATGTCAATGGCGTGAAAAGGAGGTGTTGAGAGAGGCTTGACGGCAGCAATGTAGGAAGGGTGACGGTCACAGCTGGTTTTCAGTTTCAGAAGTGAGCTAAGCAGTTCATGTGATTCTGCCATTCTGGTGTGATTTCTCATAAAACAATTTGCCGAAGAAGTTGTGGATGGAGTGCAAAGGGGATGATGAACTGAACTTCATGAATTTACTGAATTCACTTATATATAGCTAAAAGCACCAGGAATCAATGGATCCGTGCGATTTTGCTAATTTAAGGGCATATATACGCTTACCGAGCAACAAGGGCTATAAGTCAGGTAACGATCCTACCCGTTTCTTCTCAACAAGGTGTGTCAAACGCATCATGAAAATGTCATCTATCAAGGCCAAGCAACATTCAAGTACACAAATTAAGGAACTTACATTACAGGCAACCCATCCTACACATGGAGTTAGATTCATACACCATTACACACATGTATACTTAAGATTAAAGGTGCGGTTAGAGCTAATGGATCCTAGGGAATTTTACCTTTGTCTGCAATGCCTCATGTTCCTCCTCATGATGCACAATGTATCCCCTTCCTACCTTTCTGCATTGATGTGTATCTATATGTTCTATTTTCGCCGCGGAACTACCATCGCTCAGCAGCCTAAAGGACAAAAGGAAGACATGTCAAGTTAGGGAAGGGAAGCTTTGGCATCCATTTTGATATAAACTGCACTGATTTTGAGTAGTTACGTATTCTGGATCTCTTGATAAAATTGTGTATTTTAGTGAATGTATCTTTTTATTTCTGAAGATTTTGTGAAAAATGCATCTGAAATTTTTAGAAAAACAAGCGAAGCATGGCAATATGAATTGATCAACTAGCTGAAAGATTATGCAATTGTTGACTTCTATATTTTGATTGCTCATTTATGAAGCTATATTTACATGTACAGTTAGATGACTAGTGAAATACAGAAATGTTGCTGGCTGGGAAAAGGAACCAGTGACAGTGAGGAAGGCCTTGCCATCCCTGTTGCATTCGAGGTACTCTCAGTAGCTCTCTGAACTATAATTCTATTGCTACTTTGTGAGGCACCGAACTAATCATCCATTGCACCTGTTGTCTCATGCGCATTACACTAACTTCTCTGCGAATAAAAAGTATCCAGAGTTGTTTGTGAGAAATGACATCAAATGCTATGAATGTTCTAGGTAGCAAACCAATTTTACCATGCACACTATTCCCCTTGACATGTGGCATTCCCTCTGTTGTGCGATGAAGTGCGATGAAAAATTTGTGTTGTTGCCCCGGCGGGCTTCCTCTTTGTCTTTCTTTGTTCGCACTTGGTGCTATGTATGAACTCGGTTGTGGCACATTGCTTTCTTATAAAGCGGGGCGGAGGCCTGTATCGAGTGTGCAACGCCAAATTGTGGGTACCATAAAACATTCTCGTGTGTTTGTCACTGGAGGAAATTTGATTTGTATGGTTTTTTCTTTTTCATAGCACAACGAAAACACATTGTCTCGGCAATCATACATTATTACTAAAAACTTCTCTTAATGCAGGAATCAAGAATAATAATACGGGAATACTAGCGAGAAGAAAGTCAGGAGCTTTGACTAGACGCTACATGAAGAAGCTGAAGATTGTTGTGGCAGAGAAACTGGGTTTTAAATCTTTTGTAAACGCAACAACTCAAAAGTTCACGGGCTATTTTGAGGCTGCTGCAAAGAAGCTACCTGGTTATGTTGACTATGAGTTTGATGTCTTTGCCAGCTCCTATGACGAATTTGTGTACAAGGTGTATGTACAGGTGGGTGAGCCTTGCTCCTTGTACTTGCATGGCATTGTATGAAAATGACGTGCTTACATCATACTTGTTGGTTCTTATGCCCAAAATTCCGATGTCGTAGTGGGTGAGATTACTACAAAGTATAACTGGAATACAACTCCTGAGCGAGCTGTATATGTGGAGTTCAGTATGCCATACACTCAGTCTGCCCTGTCACTGCTTGTGCTCACCGAGATTGACTCCAAGTCAACAATTGAATGGGTATTCTTAAAGCCACTAACAACGGAACTTTGGCTAGCAACTATTGGCGGTTTCTTCTTCACTGGACTAGTTGCGTGGATGATTGAGCGGCCCAAAAAACCTGGAGTTCCAAGGACCGAGTTTGAGACAGTGCACCACTGCACTGTACTTTGCTTTCTCGACCTTGACATTTTCTCATGGTTAGCACTTAGGGGCTC
Source organism: Alopecurus myosuroides (assembly GCA_028641055.1). NCBI lineage: Eukaryota > Viridiplantae > Streptophyta > Magnoliopsida > Poales > Poaceae > Alopecurus > Alopecurus myosuroides. The sequence goes on from CM054057.1 coordinate 558,094,029, forward strand.
AAATTGTGCTTATAAGTTGCTATTGTAGTTTTGGCATACTCTAATTTCCTGATTACTATAATTCCCAGAATCCGAAAATCATTCATTTATCTCCACCAATTAATTTCCTGCATACACGAATCTACAACTTCACCAACTCATCTTTTATCACTTCCTATAATTCTATAAGAATCCAGTATGAAGATTACTTGTACTAGACATCACCCTCGGCATTCCAGAACATTCTTCTTAATTTACTTGTTTCCTAATCAATCCAAACATCATTATATCAGCAAGTGCTTCCTAAAAATCCAATAACTCTCACCTTGATTTCTAAACCTCAAACCTTTTTCTCAAGGGTAACATCTTTTAGCTCCAGATAACCACCCATAGTTGGGGTCCACAACTGGTTAGAGTATTGATCAAATATATCATCTGTCCAAACTCAATTAATTTACAGATTCACTCCAAACTTTCACTTCTAGTCTAAACCTCAATTTTTTTTTATCTTACCAACAACATCCACCAAATTTTAATCCCATCAACTAGATTCAAAAGGGATCCTGCTGACTATTAAACCCATAGTTCGACACCCTTATATCTTCCTAAACTTCTCCTTTCTACCAATTAGTTTTGAGTCATCCTATGGCACCTATTTCCTTGGTCTAGAAAAAGCAGTTAGTAATTTTTCAAAATTTGGTTAGATGAGAATTTAAAGTTAGATAAATTATTTTAGTGTTCAAAAATACTTTTGTTAGTCCGAAGAGATACGCTGCCGTCATATCGTGTTGAGTCTTGAATATGGAATGTCCGTCTTTCTTGATGGCTCTCGGTGTAGTTGCACAAAAGGGCGTGTGAAGACCGCTATCCGTCTTGTAGAAGGTTGGAGAGTCTAGGGCTCACGGGCTGGAGTAGAGAGTGTTCCATACCTTGCACCTCTCACAAGAAGATGAAGGGAGAAAACTTTCTAAAGGGGTTTTCTAGGCCGGGCTTTTGAAGATATACAAAAGGTGCAACTATGGCCAACAGGGCAAAAAGAGTTTTTGCAAACAGACAAAAATAAAGAAAGAGATAAAAGTGTGGTTACTTTGTGTTGCCAAAAAGGCATGCTTGTTAAACACACATATAAAGAACACAAAAGCACATAATGGGGAAACAAGTGAAACACCACACAAGAATAGGCCACACAAACAAGGTACCTTTAGTACCAGCAGACGTGTAATGCCGGGTAAAAGGGGGCAGCTCAAGTAAAATAGCTGAGATCATCCTATAGGTTTGGGTCAACAATGGTTGTTGTATTCGCGCCTTTAACTCCATTGTAGGTTTATGTCGTTGAGATGAATCTTGGTGGAACCTTCGTATCTCGAAGATTTTCTTCATCTTATTCAGGTTGAGAAACTTGACGGTGAGATCACTTCAGTATTGGAGGTTTTAGCAGATCTTCGTTTTTCGCATAAAAATCACCTTGATGTGAAGTATTTTTGTTCGGTTTGCTAAGTACTCAGGTCATTCTTGGGATATCTTCAAGTATGTAAGTTTGAATGAAGACAAGATAACAAAGGAAAAATTTTGGTAAACCTTTAAACGAGAGGTAGAGTTAAGAATAATTTGAAAATATTAGAAGGGTGGAATATATATTTAGGCTTCCTTAGATGAAAATAATTTAGGTAGTAATATACTTTTACCAAAATACATTTCTTTCCTATCTGACGTCCATGCTAACTAAGTTCTCCTAAAGTCGGGATGACTCTCATACCAACTCTGTGGGGTCCCTAGACTAGCAGTCTGAGACCTCTAGTATGCACACATTCATGATCCCATGATCAGTTGGTCGTGAACAACATACTCGAGTTGGCATTTCAGATTACATCATCCATTACATAACGAATATAAGGCAGAACATGAGCTACACTAAACAACGAAAGTCTTCAAACATAATCGCGGTAAAGTCCAAGTCTTGCCTTGACTACCTACAGGCTACTGATTGGGAGGCGTTCCTAGTTCGCACAGCCCTGAACGACACCATCATCCTCCGGTTCTCCAGGGTGCTCCTCGAGTTCTGGCCAAGTAAATAGCCAGAGAGTAAACCATTATGAGTACATTTGATTGTACTTGCAAGACATCCCAACAGAAAACCAAAATAATGCACGTATGATATACGGCTAGTGTGGATAGGCTATAATAAGGTGTTCTATCCATGATTGATGGAAAACCGATCATGGTTGCATAGTTCTAAAGTTTTTATTTGTTGAAGAAGATACTTCAAAAGATTTTAAATATTTCTCTTATAGATATCGCATATCCGCAAGGTTTTGATAAAGAAAATAATAGAAAAGAAAAAATTCTTTGCAAAACTTCTTTAGCAACAACATCAATATCCTTTACAAAATCAGTACCTCCATGGTACTCTTTTCTCAAATTCAGTACCTCCCAGGTACTAGTCCATTTCATAACACAAACTCCTTTTGAAAAACACCATTCCAAAGATGCATGACCATTCAACTGTCCTTGACCGCGGACGCGGCCATTGGAATAGTTTTATCTCGACATACCGGTGCACTTTACCCACAACAAACAAGGTTACCGCCGGGAAACACTCCCGGATTGCCAGACGACAATACACAAAGGTCGGAACTCTGATCATGATCTTTCACTATGTCGATGCTAGTACGAAATCAGCCCCTTTGACTAGGTTGGTTGTCCCCCGCACCGTATGATCCAGTCGTATCGATCCGGTTTCCCCTGATCTCATACCACCAAGACGGGAGACCTAGCCGTTGCACCTAGTGGTAACTTAATCCACATTTTTTTGTATGCCTATGACTTCAGACGGCGATCATTTAGGGGACCACATCCACCCCTATAGCAAATTAGGGCATCTTCATACTAACATTAACAAGTTTCCAATCAAGCCCCGTCCCACATGGGGGTATTATGGTTGCACTCTAAGGTTGTCCGATGAAGTTGATGGATATTTATCATTTTTGGAAATCTCTTTTTGTATAACAAAAACCTTTCTCTTTGATCACTATCCAAGTGCAAGGTTCCACCTTCCCGAGGATGTTTTTATAAATATTTGCCTTTTACAAAAACGACAGTGGAGCTTAAATCCATTTAGCTTTCAAAAATGGTTTGAAAAAATATGGGTATGGTAATGTTTATGGGAGTTTTGGCTATATGCCAATATTTGAGCTATAACGTAATAGTATAGAGATATATTTACTTTAGTAGTAGTAGCAAAACATTTTTTTAAACATAAAATCATGCATGCATGATATACAAGAGATATAAACATCAAGCTATTGAGTTGGCTTGCCTTGGTCCTGGTTTGTCCCTCGTCTTGAGTAATATAAGATAATCGAGTCCTTCTCCAATAAAATCCCATGTCAAGCCACCATTAAAATCAATGGGTGTTCCACTGATTAACAGGACATAACAAATGGAGGTGAATCAAAAACCACTAGTAATAAATGGTAGGTGAAAGAATAAGTTTAACAAGCTAACAATAAATTAACAAGCAAAAATTACCGCTACAAGACATACATGAGCTAACATGCAATTGATCACAAATAAAACATGCAAGAAAAGGTAATGTGTCACAATATGAGTAGCATTTTCATGGTAAACATGCATGAATAACCACACAAAACAATTTAGTAATAAAAAGTGACATCCAAAGAAACACCCTAATTACTAAGGAAACAACCACACAGGGAATAAATCCCTAAACACATGTTACGCAAATAATTTTACTAGAATGCCATTTATACAAGATAACACATACTAACAGAGAATACACATCCTACACATGCTAGGAAAAAATAAGTAAATGAATAAAAACATAAGACATCTATTAAATAAGACATAGAAGAAATGGGCAAAAAGGCACGAATCTTGCAATGATCACCATGGTCATTCTGTGACTCCTAAATTAACACAAATATAGATCTTGGTACTCCTAAACATTAGCAAACTAGTGCAATTGGATTCATCCTAAAAATCATCCCAGTAAATTTTAAAAAAATCACTCAAGTGATCTATACTCATTTAGAAACATGCATGTTATTTTCAAGAGGAAACTCCTTTGCATGCAAGGTCAAGTTCTATGGTTAGTTATCATCAAGAGCTATACAGAATAGTTTGCCTCATAAATATTGGATCTGTAAAACTCAAGTTATGCACAAGTTACTGTTTCTGACATGTTTGATTTTTCATTTCCTCTAGGGCGATCTACAAGTCGAAAATCAGATATGCTAGTTGCAAGCGGTTAAGAAAACCTTCTAGTACTACTGTGAATTTTGGTTTGGCCAAAAATTAGATCAAAGCATTTTATTTTGATTTAAACCTACCAGTCTACTTTCTGCCAAAACAGAGAGATTATTAAAATCCTGGAAAAAAACTGGAATGTGTCAGATTTGCTTGCTGACCGGGCTCTACAGAGATGGGCCTGGTGCGAGGTGAAGAGGTAATAGGAAATGGGCGTCTAGGATTAGAGGGAACCAACGACTTAGGATCATGTTCATCCTCTAGACTGCATCCAACATGTAGAGCACCCTAGAAGCTACTGGCTGGCATGGTGGCGTACCTAGGCCTGTTGAGAGTGGATGGAGAGGGGAGGAGATGGATACAGGAGGTCGAGGCAGCATCCTAGAAACAACAGAAGCACCCACGGACATCGGTGGCGTCGCGTACAAACACGACGGCGTCACGGACGGCGACGCTGTTTCTGCATGAAAATTGCAACTATCCCTGCAGTGCACCAAGGGAAGAGGTGAGAGCGAGCTCCTCCTCGCTCACACACACACACACACACACACACAAAGAGATAGAGAGAAAGAGAGAGAGAAGAGTTGGGCTTTCTCGAGGTAGGGAGTTGGGGTGGAGTGGTGCAAATGGAGAAGCAGAGAGTTGAGGTTTGGGTTATAACAGGCAGGGCGTTGTCTGGACTTTCTTCAGTCATGGGAGTGGACAATGCACGAGTGTGGGGCTCCTTGCAGGGGTCGACGCACGTTGGTTGGGTGTCTCGGCGGTGTAGTGCGTCCAGGAGCAACCGACAAACGGGTTGAGGCGATGATACGTCATAAATGTATCCTTAATTTCTGATGTTCCATGGTTTTTTCATGTTATTTCCCACATGTTTACAGTTTATGACATTTTTATTGATTTTTCGGACTAACCTATTGACAAGATGCCACAGAGCCAGTTCCCTGTTTTCTGCTGTTTTTAGTTTCGTGTTCTGGAAATATTCTCGGAATTGGAAAATTCGAAGTCCGGAAGTCTTAGAAATCCCGAAGGTTCCACGGAGTCCCGAAGAGACCCGTAGGGGGGCCTCAGGGGGGGCCACACCATAGGGCGGCGCCACCCCCCTTGGCCATGCCGCGGGGGTGGTGTGGGGCCCCCAGGCCTCAACCGCCTCTGCCCTTTCGCCTATCTATTCCCCCCGAGGCAAAAACCCCAGGGATATATCACTTTTACCCGAGAAACACCTGAGGCCGCCGTCATCGTCATCCTGAGATTGGGAGGGTTCTGGAGCTCTCCCCGGCACCCTGCCGGGAGGGAAATTCATCACCGGAGGGGCCTACACCGCCATGCCCTCCTCCGAAGTGATGCGTGAGTAGTTCATCTCTGGACTACTGGGCCATAGAAGTAGTTAGATGGTTGTTCTCTCCACTTTGTGCCTCATGTTTAAATCTTGTGAGCTGCCTAACATGATCAAGATCATCTTTATGTAATGCTACATATTGTGTTTGCTGGGATCTGATGAATGTTTAATGCTATGTCTTTTGATTATCAATCTATCATGTTATCTTCATGCATATGTTATTTATGATCTTGCATGCTCTCCGTTGTTAGTAGATGCTCTGGCCAAGTAGATGCTAGTAACTCCAAGAAGGAGTATTTATGCCCGATAGTGGGTTCATGCCTCCTTTGCATCTATGCTCGAGTGACAGAAACGTGACGGATGGAGAATCTGTTGTTGCCATTAGGGAGAAAACAACAATGCTTTGTCTAAGGATGATGTTATTGTTTACATTACACACTTTGCTTACTGCAATTATCTGTTGCTTGCAACTTAATACCCAACGTCTGTTCGGATGATATTTGGAGGGTGGATTATTAGTCATAGATGCAGTTGGATAACGGTCTATGTATCTTGTTGTAATGCCCGCATGAATCACATAGTAATCTTTATGTCTTGCATATGCACTACGGTGTAGCCTTCATTTTTTGTCAATTGCCCAGTTGTAATTTGTTCACCACACATGTTATTTATCTTTCACGGAGAGACACCACTAGTGAACTGTCGACCCCGGTCCTTTTTCCTCATACTGATAAAATCACCTACTTATTTCATACTGCTCTCATACTGTTCCTACTGTTTTCCACACCATACGTTTAACCTCTTTGTGTTCAGAAAAACCGGTGAGATTGACAACCTCACTGCTTCGTTGGGACAAAGTGACTTGATTGTGTTGTGTAGGTTTCACGTTGTTGTTAAACCGGTAGTGCGCCCTGCCACCTCAGCTGCATCAACCTTCAGAGATTGATTTTCCTCCTACTGGTCGATTCAACCTTGGTTTCTTTTCTGAGGAAAAACTTGCTGCTGCACTCTTCACAACCTTTCTCTTGGGGATTACCAACGAGGGCGTCAAGGCTCCCGCCATCAATTTTTCTGGCGCCTTTGCCGGGGAGGAAGAGAATTTCTGCAAGGGGATTCTCTCACTTCCAATCTCTTTACTTTGTTTTAGTTTTGCTTGTCTTATTTTATTTTTTCTTATTTGCTTCTCTTTATCAAAAACACAAAAAATAGTTCTTATTCTAGTTGTTATATTTGTCACTTCGTTGTTATTTTCCGTCATGTTGTTCCCTAAGTTTACCCTGAAAGAATTTTCGGTAGGGAGTGATTCTATACTTGGAGGGGACACTATTAAAGAATTCTTTGATCATGTTAGTCAACATGATAATCTTGAGGAAAAATCCATAGTAGAACTTGCTCCCAATTATGAGACTGCTGCAACTTCTCTAGTTCACATGCTAGAAGCTAGGTTTGTTAACCTCCATCCCATATTACAACAGATGTTCCTCAACTTGAATAACATTGAAGATGTTGAGAAAAGAAATTCCATTTTATAAAATATGCTTAAAGAATTTGGAGCTGTTGCTATAGAAGCTAGAAAAGTCTTTGATCGTTTCAATATGCTTGGATCATGTGTAGACATTTTTGGTGCTCTAAAAAAAACTGAATCTAATAATGAAAACAAGGATAAAATACCAATCCCCTTTAACTTGGTAGCACTACATGAATCCCAAGAAAGAATTTTGATTGGATTGTTCCTGAGAATTTATTTGATGAGGATAGTAAGCCTAAAAGCACTAAGAGAGGAGCCTCCGGAGCTCACTTATATAAAATACAATGCATTATTAAGGAATTTTCCAATCTTGATTTGAATTCCCCTCCTTTTGAAAATACTTGATTCCATTTTTCTGGGCCTAGCTAAAAGGCGTTAAAGAAAAGCACTTTTTGGGAGATAACCCATGGTTTTATTTTTTTTGCTTTGTTTGTATCTGTTTTTGTTTGATTCAAGGGGTCGTATACTTCTGTAGCAACTCCTTTGTATCTTTCTTTTCATGTTTTAGTAGTGCCAAGTAAGGTTTCTGACAAGAGTTGGAGTTGGTTTTCGGATTTCTGCGCAGAAAACAGATTTCTCCTGTCCACCGTAAAAAAAATGTGCTCCTGGAAGATCAGAATGACCTGAAATGTTTTGTGCTTATTCCTGGGCTAATTCCGCAACTTTTTCAATCTCTTGGTTTTTCGATTTGAGCAACTTAAGTACCTCGAAAAAACTCATCTTTACAGACTGTTCTGGTTTTGACAGATTCTGCCATTTTTCTTGCATTGGCTCTTTTGCGTTGTCAAGTGGATTTATTTTGCTTCAGGAAACATCAGAGGCTGTAGCTAATGTTTAAAAGTATCAATAGCACTTGTTCCATACAGAACCCATGTATTTTTATTTTTTGCACTAACCCCTCTAATGCGAATTACTGTTTGATTATGGTGTGAAGGAAGTTTTCAAGTGTCAAGAGAATCCAAGCATATTTTTAGAAGACTCAAGCATCTAATCTTGGGTATGCCCAAGGCATCCCCTTCTTCGTCAACTATCTATCACGTCACTTCTTGTGAAGCTATATTTTTATTCGGTCACATCATATGAAGTTTTCTTGGAGCGTCTATTTGTTTTTATTTTGTTTTCTTTTGTTTTCCTTTGTTTTACTTGATGCAATAATATCATTGGACCTAGAATCCTTGTTTGGGAGAGAGAAATGCTCCGCTTTTTCATTTGAATACTTGCTATGCTAGTATTCTTAGATTTTCTTCTAGTTACTACGTAAATTCATGTTCAGCTCTTGTTTTTAGTCCATCTCTTGTTCATAGATGTTATTTTTAGTAGTGATATGTGAGTACTCTCATGTTTTATTTCTGTAGCATGTAGAGAATTTTTTTTAAAACATATTTTGTATGGTGCTTGTTGGGAAAAGAAAATTCTGCTTGAAGTAGAATTTTTAACGGTGCAAGTAGAAGCTTGTATAGACTGTGGCTAGAACTTTTTCATATCATGCTAGATATTATTTTAGTTTTAAATCCTTGTGGTTATTGAGTAGAATGATTATCCTCAAATATCTGAGAGTGTTTAATGTTCCATTGAAAGAATCATGAGTTGTTCTTGTCATATTGAAGCATAAATTTGTGGTATTCTCCTTTGAATGTTTTATTTGGTTGACTTGGCGCCTGCTCACACCATTTTTATGAATATGAACCAGTCACTAATAGCCTCTATGATCATTTAGTTTTTGGACTTGTGGTACCACTTATGCTTTGATTAATGATGTTTATCTCGCTATGCATGATTATGGCTCTCATGCTCTCTTGATTTGTCGCTCCGAGTCTTTTGCTAGCCTCCACCTGTACTGAGTATGGAATTCTACTCGTGCATCCAACTCCCTAAAACCAAAGTTTTCCCATTGTGTCCACCATACCTACCTATATGTGGTATTTAACTTCCACTCCAAGTAAATTTCTCGTGCGTTACCTTTAAAACCTTCTTCCTGCTTTGTGTTCCTGTTTTTGCTCATGAGGACGTAAATAGAGAATCTTTATCTCACTTGTTGATTGGATTTCACACCCTGGACTAGTGGCTTCATCCTCTTATCCAATTTATAGAAGAGCTGGCAGCGGGGTGCCCAGCCCCAAATTAATACACACAAAATCTCTTCACTATTTTTGCCCCTGATTTATCAGTCAAAGCATAATTGTGTAAACAAAAGAGAAAGAGGGATGACCTTCTACACCAGTTGCGTCCTTCATATGGGAGTCGCTCTTGTGAAATCTAGTTGGCTTGTGACGTACTGTATTTTCTGTTTACTATTCGTTGACATTAGCATACATCTCCCAAAATATAGACACTCCTCCTTGGTATGTGATTGTTGGAAGGCACCCGAGGATTCAGTTAGCCATGGTTTGTGTAAGATGGATGGGAGGAGTGTCAAAGTTTTAATACCTCTGTTTAATAAAATAAAAGCTCTAGCACTGCATGCTTCCCTCTGCGAAGGGCCTTTCTTTTACTTTTATGTTGAATCTCCATCTAACTTTATGCACAGTTGAGAGAGCATTTTTTCCATTCTGAGTTTTATGTGCATTTTTCCGAGAAACATTATTAATTGATTCATGATATGTTATTGCTTGTTCTCTATTTATTTATTCTAGTATTCCTCGTGAACTTTTAAGGTGTCCTGACATTTATGTTTTTTCCCACTCTTAAGGACTAGCGAAATATCACTTTGCCATGCTTTCTCTATACTTGAATCAAACGTATATATTTCTTTGCATTGTTATCCATGATCTTTTATTTTCGTTACTTCTCATGATGCAAAGTGATTTCTATGCTTTATTATTGAAGTTCTATTTATCATGTTTGTGTTTAAGTTCTATGATCTTAGCTTACATATGCTTTTACATTATGATGATCAAGTTTATGATAGTAGCATGTCACCTCAGAAATTATTTGTTTTTATTGTTTACCTACTCGAGGACGAGTAGGAACTAAGCTTGGGGATGTTGATACGTCATAAACGTATCCTTAATTTCTGATGTTCCATGTTGTTTTCATGTTATTTCCCACATGTTTACTATACACTTCATGACATTTTTATCGATTTTCCGGACTAACCTATTGACAAGATGCCACAAAGCCAGTTCCCTGTTTTCTGCTGTTTTTAGTTTTAGAAAAGTTGTTCTGGAAATATTCTCGGAATTGGAAAGTTTGAAGTCCGCAAGTCTTAGAAATCGCGGAGGTTCCACGGAGTCCCGAAGAGACCCGGAGGGGGGCCTCAGGGGGGCCACACCATAGGGCGGCGCCCCCCCTTGGCCGCGTCGGGGGGTTGTGTGGGGCCCCCAGGCCTCCACCGCCTCTGCCCTTTCGCCTATTTATCTCCCAGAGGCAAAAACCCTAGGGATATATCACTTTTACCCGAGAAACACCCGAGGCCACCGTCATCGTCATCCCGAGATCGGGAGGGTTCTAGAGCTCTCCCCGACACCCTGCAGGGAGGGGAATTTATCACCGGAGGGGGCTACACCACCATGCCCTCTTGCGAAGTGATGCGTGAGTAGTTCATCCCTGGACTACGGGTCCATAGCAGTAGCTATATGGTTGTTCTCTCCACTATGTGCCTCATGTTTAGATCTTGTGAGCTGCCTAACATGATCAAGATCATCTTTATGTAATGCTACATCTTGTGTCTGCTGGGATCTGATGAATGTTGAATGTTATGTCTTTTGATTATCAATCTATCATGTTATCTTCATGCATATGTTATTTATGATTTCTCATGCTCTCCATTGTTACTAGATGCTCTGGCCAAGTAGATGCTAGTAACTCCAAGAGGGAGTATTTATGCTCTATAGTGGGTTCATACCTCCTTTGCATCTGTGCTCGAGTGACAGAAACGTGACGGGTGTGATGCTGCCATTAGGGAGAAAACAACAATTCTTTGTCTAAGGATGATGTTATTATTTATATTACACACTTTGCTTAATGCAATTATCTGTTGCTTGCAACTTAATACCCAATGTTTGTTCGGATAGTATTCGAAGGGTAGATTATTAGTCATAGATGCAACTGGATAACGGTATATGTATCTTGTTGTAATGCCTGCATGAATGACATAGTAATCTTTATGTCTTGCATATGCACTACGGTGCATTCTTCATTTCTGTCAATTGCTCAGCTATAATTTGTTCACCACACATGTTATTTATCTTTCACGGAGAGACACCACTAGTGAACTGTGGAGCCCGGTCCTTTTTCCTCATACTGATAAAATCACCTACTGCTTTCATACTGCTCGCATACGGTTCCTACCGTTTTCCTACTGTTTTCCACACCATACGTTTAACCTCTTTGTGTTCAGCAAAACCGGTGAGATTGACAACCTCACTGCTTCGTTGGGACAAAGTGACTTGATTGTGTTGTGTAGGTTCCACGTTGCTGCTGAACCGGTAGTGCGCCCTGCCACCTCAGCTGCATCAACCTTCAGAGATTGCTTGTCCTTCTACTGGTCGATTCAACCTTGGTTTCTTTTCTGAGGGAAAACTTGCTGCTGCACTCTTGACAACCTTTCTCTTGGGGTTTAACAACGAGGGCGTCAAGGCTCCCGCCATCAGGCGAGAGAACGACCATAGACGTCGCGGCTCATGGGCTTGCTCTGTGCACTGGTTGCGCGATCTCGTCTCTTTATGTGTGGTTGATAAAAGAAAACGAGACTTAGGGCGCGTTTGCTAGCCTGCGGCCCTTTTGGGGCTATAGGGGCAGGACGGCCATGGCCTGGATGCCCAAAGATGATACATATACACGTTGTGCATGTTGTTTGTTAGGATGCATCAGAGAATGGGGTCGAAAGTGACAGTGCATTTGGTAGGCTGCATACTCCATTTTTGGGCGTGTAGAAACGAGTGCACGATGTTTTGTTTCGTTCTCTGATGCACTAACACCAAATCCACTGACCACTTTAAAAATGGGTTAGGTTACCATCTCAGGTTCAGTCAAAGAACAAGAACAAGCATAGAACAACAAAAACAAGCACACAATGACAACACAACTAATAGCATACTAGGTAATTAACAGCCATGGGTACACACCCCTAACACATAAGAATAGTTAAGGAGTTCATCAGGTGCAATCCCTGCACCTAGTTGGTTTTTAAGATAGGAGTACACACCCCTGGCACCAACAAAAGTAGTAGGGGCATCCAATATACTTCCCCTACAAGCATACATCAACAAGTTATCAGTTCATCATCATCACATCAATACCGCTGGTGGACATCGAAGAAGAAGCCTTGCTGGGTGGAGTTCGCCTGGTTGCACCCCAAGACCTTGAAGCCCACTCCGTCGAACTCTAGGAACATGAGATCACCCAGCCCCAGGTTGATACTCCGGGCAAACTCCTCCCAGCCCTGGAAGATTACGAGGTTCCCATCAAACCACCGCATCTGCACGTAGAATGGGCAGCAAGTGGTGGTGCGAAGGGGAATGCAGAGCTTCGGCTTGCTCTCACCCATCTCATCATGCTTGTTCTAGTGCTTCTTGAGTTTCGATTGCTCGACAAGGAGGGGGATGATCAAGGCCTTGAGCTCGAGCTAGGTGACCTCCACGTTGAAGCGTTTTGGCTGCGGCTCTCAAATCGCGGTTTACTCCCTGGTGTAGCTTGGTTCTTGGAATTCTTGATGTCCTTCTCCTTCGTCGACAAGGCCAACTCCGAGAGGAGAGGCTTGGTGCATGAGTAGAACTCATTGTGCCACATCGTGTCTTCCATGACATTGCCCTAGAGCCACCACAGCTCCTCCCAGGTCTGTCAAAATTGAAACAGTCATTGGACACTACCATGATCCAACAGAAAACATACAACACAACCATGATCCACAGAACACAGACAACTCTACCATGATCGAACAGAACACACTGCACACTACCATGATCCAACATAACACATACAACACAACCATGATCCAACAGAACACATACAACACTACCATGATCCAACAGACCACATTGCACACTACCATGATCCAACAGAACACATTGCACACTACCATGATCCAACAGAACACAAAGAACACTACCATGATCCAATAGAACAAAGACAACACTATCATGATCCAACAGAACATAGGCAACAATACCATGATCCAGCAGAACACATACAACACTATGTTTGAGCAATGGTGAGTTGAGCATTGCCCAATTGATCAATGCCCAATTCAGCATTGCTAGATTGAGCATTGCTAGATCTACGTGGTAGAAAACACTATGTACCAGTTCTTACAGTACTAGCAAGATCTAGGGGTGCTTACCATTGATTTGAAGACCGAGGGAGGCGAAGGAGCAGGCGTCCTGGAGGGGCAACCTCCATCGGGCGCCAGCGACCTTGAAGATCCAGTGATGGTCGTTGCATATCCCGGCGCCGGAGGGTGCACCGGCACGGGGCCGAGTCCCGGAGGGTGCGACGGCGGAAGCGTAGCATGGCGTGCCGGCGCAAATGCGCGGCCGGACGCCATGATCTTGGCGACGTGATGGTGCTCCGCCGCCGCCTGCCTCCTCTGTGCGCCCATCGCGGCCGCCGAAGGTCGATGGGAGATGGGGGACACCCGATTCAGAAGGGGGAGTTTGGTGGCGTCGATTTGTGTCGTCGTGCTCCTCTTCTGCGAGGCCCGGTGGCCATAGTTCTTCATGCACGGGTCGTGGCCTATCGGTGGTGGTGGAGGAGGAGGAGGAGCAGCGGCCGACATGGCAGACGAGGGTTTTCTCCGGGGCGGTGAGAACGAAGAGACGATGGGACGTGTGAGAGCGAGCGGGCGGTGACAGCAGTGGAGAAAGAGGGTGTGGGGAGCTATGTGAGTCTCCCGCGCTTCTTTACGCGTGCAACCGCTGGGATGGAAACGCGCACGCAGCGCTCGCCCGGGTCGCCCTATACCTCGCTTCAGGCGAGTCGGGGAACGTCTCGCCCGCACGGGTGCATGACCCTCCTTGTATATGGGTCTGGAAACTGGCCCAACTGTTTGCACGTACACAGCTCGCGCGCGTACCCAGTGGCGTCGAGGTAGCTCGCGCCCGTTTCCAAATAACATATGAAACAATTTTTGGAAAACAAAATTCGTCTGTGTAAAAACAATGAACCAAAAAATGAAATTAACAAAAGACGAAAAGAAACAAAAAATCGGGTGAACCAAAAGTAACGGTAAACCAAAAATGCCGATGAACAGTATACACACGCGGTCCAAAAATAATAGTGAACTAAAAATGCATGTGAACTAAAAAAAATTATATTGAGCCGGAAATGGCGATAAACAGAAAATGCCGGTGAACATAAAGTGTCGATGAACAAAAAATAATAGTGAACTAATATTGTATGTGAACCCAAAATAATAGTAAACCCAAAATGTCCGGTGAATAGAAAACATCGGTGAACCGAAAATAATAGCGAACAAAAAAATGCATGTGAACCGAAAATACAAGTGATTTAAAATTAACGCTGAACAAAAATTAATAGTGAACAAAAAAAAATGCATGTGAACCAACAAATAATAGACGAGAATGCCGGTGACCTGAAATTTGCCAGTGAACAGAAAATACCGGTAAACAAAATGCCGAATCTAAACTCTTTTTTATTTTGAACAATCTTCAGTTTTTAACATATTTTAAGTGTGAACAAATTTCAAATGCGGAATTCTTTACAATCTGAACGAATTTTTATTTTCAACAGTTCTCAAATTTAAACAGATTTAAGTGTGCTCAGATTTCAAATCTGGTAGTTTTTTATTTAAACATTTTTCAAATTAAAACAGGTTTCAAAACGGATATTTTAGAATAAAAAGGAAAATAAAACTAAAAACAAATAATAAAACAGAAAAGAAAATAAGTAAAAGAAAAAGAAAACAGAAAAGAAAAATGAGACAATAAAAAGGTAAAAAACGAATGTTATATATAAAACGCGCAGTAGCCCAGTGGTTGCACCCTCTGTTTCTCCCAGGCTCAGCCTGGGTTCGAATCGTGCTGCTCCCCCTATTTTTGGTACGATTTTCTAGTATTCAGAACATCTAATGGGCCGGCCCACTTGGAACCCCTGCGCGAGTGAAACACGGGCGAGTCCTACAAAGACTCGCAAAGAGTGACAAATAGGGGTTGCGCTCGCCCCTGTGAGGCTCCACGGAAATGGCCGAATTGCTGTTCCTAGTGGGTCTGGCCCAGAGGTGCTTTGAGGTTCATGCGGGACATATTTTCATCTGCACTGAACCAAACGCGTGGCCTTCTTTGCACCGCCAGGGCCTGGCCCGGCGGGCTGCAGGCTACCAAACACGCCCTTAGTGGTTGGGGTATGGGCTTGGGCACTTGGCCGAGCCCAACTGCATGGGTGCACTGCTGCAAGTGTACACACTAGAGGGCAGGGCTAGGACATGTTTTGAAATTCAAAAATCATGAATTTGACCTTAAAACGGAAGTGTCAAAATCTGACAGAAAATTCAGAAATCCAGACTTAGAAATTTTCTAAGTCTTTTCCCTATTATTTTCTTCCAAAAGTTAGAGAAAGTTCCGAGGCTAAAATGAATAAAAAAAATTTGGGGGAAAGGCATGGATTTATAGTTCATATCTCAAATGACCCAAAACAAATTTTTGATATTTTTAACTAAATAGTTTAGGCCTTGAAAACATGGTAATCAAATGGTTGGTTTTAATAGTTTTTCCATTTTTCTGTTTTTCTATTTTCTCAACTAGGCACACAAAACACAAGCAAACCATAGGTTAAATCATTCCAAAATATTTCCAAAAGGCAAGATGGTTAGTACACACATCAGATATAGATTAAAAACTCAGAGTTAAAGAAATTGATGTTTGCAACACCAAAATTAGAGGGGCCAAAAAGTGCTAGTTGAAACAGGTTTTCACGAAAATGACTTCATCATTTCCTTAGGGAAATCTTTCTGAAATAATTCTAAAGTCAAGATCACTTGAATAAATCAAGCAAGAGTGATTTAGGAGGTGAGGCTAAGCTATGGGCACTCACAAGAAAGAGTAGAGAAAGGTTTTCACCTCAATTCAAGAAAGAAAAAGAAGAGAAAAAAAGTTGAAAGTTAGGGAGAATTTAGTGGGAAGTTGATTTTAACAAAAAATAGAAACCTTGAAGGTTTGTTTTCTAGGTTGGGAAAATGTTATTAACACGGTCTTGAAAGAATTGAGCAAGCTTTCCATTAGGATCATGGAGAAAAGAACAAGTAAATATAAGTTGAAAACTAGGGTTTTTAGGGGTTGATATCTCATTAAGCTTTTTAGAAGAAACTCAGAAAGAAAAGTTGGAGGCTTAACTAGGATCAAACATTTCAAGAATAAAAAACACAAAAAGATCACAATTCAACCACTTCACCATATCAGACAAAGGTGTTAACCAAGCATTCATACAAGCACAATGAATGATCCCACACTAGCGAGTTACACTTTCAGCCAAACAAGTCTAACTAAAGAAATCATGTTATCAAACCAATTTCCAAAGTGTTTTGTGAGTTGGTGATCAAGAAAGATCATGAAATTATTTTTTTGTAAAGTAGTTCAACTCAAACTTTGATACCTTAAACATGAAAACAAATAAGGTAGAGGATAGGGTAATACAGTCTCCACTTATAGCCTTTTGGAAAGTAGGGAGTAAGATAGGCTTCTCCTTGAAATACTTGGTTGAAAATAGGTAGGAGATAATTACCTCCATAAAAATCCCGAAATGAAGTTTTGTAAAATACCTTTGGTTTGTTAAAAATTAGGTCTTTGGGTTGTTGCTAAAACCAAAACATGTTAAAAGCGTTTGGCCAAAATAAGACTTGTAGAAGAAGGTGGTAAGTTTTTCTAGTCATGACTTGATCACAGGGGTTAAGTTTTCAAAGCAAGATATGTTCGGTGTGTTAGTGTTAGGTGCTAACCAACACAAACAATAAACAACACAAGGTTAACAGAACAAAGAACAAATGAAATACAAACATAAAACAAGCATTAATTTTTTTTTGCTCGGCCTGATTTTTGGCTACCCTACAACTGTCTTTTCCAAGCTTCCTAGGGTGTTATGTAAACATCACTACTAATCCATGTTTGAATCCTAATGCTTAGTGGAGACTCTCTGGCTGAGCCCAGGCAGCTGCCCAAGGTGGTTGCGAGCTGGCTCCGCCCTGCTGGCGTCTGTCAGCATATTTTCCACGTCGCAAGGTTTCCTCTTGTGGATGTCATCAAACATAAGAGGAACACTTAACTTATGATATTTCAAGGACTGCACGTCATGGTTACGACGGTAGTGGTGGTGAGAATATCTATGAGGATTAGAGCGAAGGTGACGTTAAGAAACTTGATTCTTTATGCTAAACGTTTGTACTTTTTTTTAACGTGTTCAATCATGAGAGCAATTATAGTTGTTATTATTTGTACATTCTTCAATTTACTATCGAAATTGTCTTGTCATTTCCATACTATGATTAGCAATAATAAACATGTATAACTCTATCACTAAAGATTGCCACCATGAATGTGCTACACGAAGTTCTATTATCATTGCAGATAAAAAAGCTCGTGCTAGAAAAATTTCTTGATGATAATATTTTAAGGAAATTTTAATCACTTTGATACAGGATGAGGCTTTAAGAGAAATGTTTATTACACAATTGTTCATGGAAATTCTAAGCAAGAAAATAGTTACGACGCAAATTAATTTGTGGCACTTATTGAAGTGTATTTACATGTGTTTGTTCTAGCATATTTACATATAATATAATTTGAGGCAGAATATTCTAGAGTATGCGAGTCATAACAAATATCATAAGACAAATCATATCATCATATGTGTCAAATTATCAATGAACTAAATAAGGAATTTTGGAGAAGGGTTCAACACGGGTTGGATCAAAGCATGTCATCGTTAATTTGTTTTGTTTGTTCGATTTCTTTTGTTCTTGGCATTGATTTTTGTGGCTTGGAGACAACCTTGAAAATTTCCAATCAGTTTAGGTCAAAGTAAAATTTCATAAAGTTTGATTAACTATATAAAATATATATCAACATCCACAATACAAAATAAAAATTGATAGAATAAACATTAAATATGTTTTCATATTATATACAGTTAGTGTGGTAAATTTCATATATTTTTCCATATACTTGGTCAAACCATGTAATATTTGAATTTGGCAAGAAAAAAAGCATCATATTTCAGGAAGAAGGGGTACTAAATAAATGTATTCTTGCAGGACCGTCGTAGCCTACACCGCGTATTCCGTGCAAATAATACTTCCCTTTACAAATGGTAATAAGAATCGAAGAGTACTTAAAGTTATTTTTCTTTTCTTTTGAAGGAACATAAAGTAATAGGAATTTATAAATCATTTAATGATAAAAACTCTTGATGGACCTATTTTTTAAATGAGAGGCAAGGACGTTGACAAACTAGAACATCTTATGATTTGTTATAATGTTTGGAAATTTGAAAAATTATTTAGTACGCTAAAACACTTCTAGATTCGAATATGACAAACCAGAACATCTTATGTAGTCTGTAGAAACAAACATCACTAGTTTTGAAGTGCAGAATATTTTTAGAACATTTCCACATGTTCCTATTAAATACCAGTATCAAGAAAACCTCGTTTGCTGAAAGACAAATGTAACACCCGGGGTTTTCCCCCAATTAGAATTGTTTGTTGTTTTTCCTTTTCATGGCATGACATCATGCATCACCATGCATTTAAAAAAAATCAACTATTTGCAACTCATCAAGTCTTATTTCTAACAATTTATGGAATTTTTTTGATGCATAAATCTGTTTTTAACATTGGCAAAAACAATTCTTATAACTAATAAAAACAACCCAGAAAAAAAATGTTTTAAGTGGTGGAGGAGGCAGCCAACCGGCCAGGCCCAAAGGCCCAACCGGAGGCCACCTACAACCCCACCAAGTCGGCCCCCCAGCCCACAACTCCTTCTCCTCCATCCGTACAGGCACGAGGAGGACGTGATCCCCATCCTGTCTTTTCCTCCAAAAGCAGAGAGCACCACAACCACCGCACCCACCTGCTCCCTTTCCCCTCCCTTAAAGCCACCCCTCTTCCTCTCCGAACCCTAGTTCTCCCCTCTTCTTCCTCTCTAGCCGCCGCCCCCTTCCTCCTCTTCTCTGTTTCTATTTTCTTCACCCACCACCCCACCTCCATGGCCGGAGAAGAGCACGTGGAGCCGGCGATGGGGTGACTACGAGGAGCTTCCGATGGCGGGAACGGAACTGCCTCGCCGTCTTCGTCATCGACGCAGAAGATCAAGAGCCGGAGATGCCCGAGACTTAGCCGCCGAGCTCTTCTTCCTCCTCCGTCCGCGAGGACGTGATCATCGGCTACCGGCCGTCTTCTCCTCCCACGAGCCGAACGACGACGTCGAAAATCCCGCGGTGAGCCTCCTGTCCGCTGGACAACCATCTCCTCCTCCTCCTTTGCTCTGCGTGTCCGCCTTCGAGCGACACGGCCGCGTCGCTGCTTCCGATGGCCGTAGTTCGTCTGTCACCATCGCGTGGAACTGCCGATCTTCAGTTTCGTCAGAACAATTCCGCGCAGATACAACTCTAGTTGATTCAGTTCCGAACCTGTACACAAACGCAGCAGCAGCCCAGTGGCTATTCCCTTCGCCCTCCGCTCGGGAGACCCGGGTTCGATCACCCTCCGCGCGGATTAAACCCCCCTTTTTCCTTTTCTCCACGCTGGCACGCAGGCCCCACCTGTCATAGACAGTGGAGGCCACGCAAGCACCCACCCATCTGCCACGCAGGCGCCAGCAGGGCCTGGCCCCACTGGTCAGTGACCCATGTGGCCTGTGCGCTGAGTAACAAACTCCCAGGGCCTCTCTGCAATCTGTTTCTTTCACGTTTTGATCCCTGGTTTTCAAAATGGAATAACAAATTCATACTAACTCCAATTTCACAAAGTAAAATATGTTTTCCATGCAGAATTAAATAAACTTTCCAAATATAAACTTTGTTTTCTGTTTTGAATAATGCAAATTGCTGAAAACAATAATTCTTTGTTTAATGCATTTAAAATTGCCAATTTAATTACTTGCTCATTTCAAACCCAAATTCAACATATAAAATATGTTTTCCAACCAGAAAAATGCAAGGAATACGAATATGCCATCCATGATCATGTTTGCATCTTGTATTGTGCATTTTAGCCTGTGTTATGCATGTCAACTAAATAACAACATATGGAATGTGTTGGGGTATTAACCAAATAATGCCCTATTCCATTTAATCCTGTTTAGCTCACCTATTTATTGTTCTCCATGTTAATCAACATTTAATATTGATGGTTAAATAAACAACTTGAACCAATAATTATTGTCCGGACGCCGGTTCCGATTAAATTGTCTAAATTGCATTTTGCGTTGCATCTCGCATGTCATGCATATAAAATTAGGATCATGTTGGATCTTTTGCCGTAGTAGTAATTGTTGCATCCGGTGTTTGTTCTAGTTCGTTGATTCTTCGCGGATAGTACGCTGAGATGATGTGAGCAACGACAAGTCCTGTACCTCTACTTACAGGATTCCAGGCAAGTATACTCACTTGCTACCTATGTTGCCTTTCCTCACTTGTTACAGATTCTTTCTGTTGTCTTTATGCTAGCCTTAGTATTTTCGATGCTTGTGTCTCGATCCTATCATATGTTTACCTTGCAGCCATGATATAGCCTTCCTTCCCCTTCCTATTAACTGTTGTTTGTTTACCTTGTTGGCCCTCGTGTCGTAGTTGAATGCTTAGATTTGTTTGTGCTCGAGTCTTGTTGTCCTTTGTCGTATCACCTGTTTAGTTGATAGTTGGGTTTCAATTTAATCAACAACATGTTAATGTTTGGGCTAATAATAATTTGATGATAAGGCACCGGCAGGAGGCCCGGCGTGGTTTTGGAGCCTGCTAGTGTCGAAACTAGGAAAAGGGTCTTGTCCATGGATCCATGATGAGCGCGCTAACCGCATCCGGGAGGTAGTATGGGACCCCCCTCGACTTAGACCTGATTTGCAACTTGTCCGAAGAGCCACACTTAGTTCGGGTGTTCCATTTGCTCATACGCATGAATGGGTGGGCCCCCCATGGTTACTGTTGATGATGATGATGCATATAGGGCGAGGCCTATATTGCCGGGGTGTTGCGTCATGCGGGAGTTTTGCACACTTGCGCTGAGTATTCGGCTGCGTGGCTGGGACCTTATAGCTCCGTGGCTCCTAGGACAGGTTGTAGAGACGGTTTGGGTCGTGTCGAGCCAACCTGAGTTTTAGTTGGTGGCTTGAGTGTGTACGGGTACTGTAGCGCACCCTGCAGGGATGAATCTTCTCGAGAAGCCGTGTTGTCAGCGGTTATGTGGCGACTTGGTGAAAGTGCTGGTTAACAAGTACTCAGACAACTTACATCTAATGATAACTAGGTGAATGCCCGTGCGTTGCTACGTTCTCTCAAGAGTTTTTCTTTCCTTGTTGCACATGTTAATATGATACATGTGAAAAACACATCTATACAAAAAATTCACTCTATGCCAGTTTTATACCAATATAAAGGATATTATAGGGAAATAGTATGCATAAGATGCAATAGCCCAACCACCCATATCATATTAACTAAAATATACTTCCACACACTCTTTAGATATTTTTTCCCAGTAACGTTGGTTATGTAAAACTCAGTGAGACCGTCATTGTGCTGCAACACACGGGTAATTACTATTTTGACACAAACAAAGAGTAATCTAATTGTGTTGCAACACGCGGGTAGTTACCATTTTGACACAAACAAAGAGTAATCTCATTACTAAATACATCGTTGATTTATGTGTCCATAAAACCCAACAAAAAGAACTCCATAATTATAAAGAATGTAAGCTCAGACAGACAAAACACACCCATGGCCTTAAATGCGACGCTAGAGCTCTACGCACACAAAACATCGTCAACAAATACAGGACGCTGATTTATGCTCACATTGCTCTTCATCCCGATATTTGTTCTCATCATTTCCAGCGCACAGTTGCTCATTGCTCGGAGCATCTTCTGCCTCACCATCTGCTACTTGGACTGAATGGAGCCGTCACCACACCCATGCTTTTGTAGCTGAAGCGAGGAAACAAAAAACCGTAACACCATTAAGCCTCAAGGACTTAGGGTATTGGCACTTTATGGATGCACATGGAGGATATTAAAATGGAAAAAAAATAAAGAGAGAGGATTAAGACATAGAAGACATGGAAAGCACCCGAGGCTGATCTGCTGCAACAGGGCTTCTGACGGTAGTAGCGAATGAACTCTCCACCAAGAGTAGTTTCAATGTCACATATATCCCTTTATCGCTCTTGTTTGTTATTACAAGCAGAGATCCACCAGTTCCGAGTTCAATGTTTCTCTCCATCTCATCACACATGTTATTAAAAGTAGAGATCCACCACCAATGCAAAGAGATCTAGTTCTAAAATTTGGAAATCAGGTGCCCAGATGAATATGTTATCACATAGGGTGTTCATGAAGACAAAACTGAAATCTTCATTTAAAAAAACGATCTTGTTACCAGAAAGAAAGAACAAAAGTAGCACTTATGTAAGAAAATACTTACCAATACAAAGTTCATCTCACTAAAAACATGTTGATGTAATCGTAGAAATCGTCCAGCTAAAGCCACTCTGATCATGTCTCAAAGGCGCTAGAACGGCTAGGAGATTTGCTATGGAGGGTCGATAGTGTATCGTTAGCCAACAGCCATACCGAAGCAACGTATGCACATGAGCTCATGTTAGGATTGTTTGGTTCATATACAAACCATGTAAAAATGATTTCAAAAGTGGAAGTACCAATGGTAGATGGTACGATCTGCAATATCACTTCAGCAAGAGATCCAGAGACTTCACGTGCATCAAAGTTAAAATTGTTTTACAGTGTATATTTATTTTCTTGCTTAAATAAAATGTTCCTTGGACAATCTAAAAGAATATGTACTGACCTAGAGGGATGGATGCTAATTGTATGCCTGCATGATAGGCGCCACACAATTACATTAATCAAATGCAACAGGTGTGACGATCAAGCAAACAACAATAATTTATGTTGATGAAGAGAATGTAATTCCCGTGTAATTACTTCCCCTTTCTTTCAGCTAGTAGTGTTTCTTATCTACCCCTACATAAATCGGCAGCTGACATCATTCTGCAACTGTTTCAAGATCCATAAATCAAAAGGCTGAATGAACATAGGTTGAATTGATGTGGTTACGACTATGCATATAAATGAGCATCTACAAAAAGAATTTTCAAGCTATTTAATGGTTAATAAAATCAGAAGTTCAGGTAGAAACGGATATTTATCAAAAGATACAGAAATACGGATGCAAATTGCAACTATTCCCCAACTGGTAAACTGTGTTTTATAATTTCACTCAGTTATAACAAAACCACAAATTCGGAAGTTCGAACTCACTTGACATAAGGAGAATGAGGCGGCAAGAGATGAATGCCGTCACTGTGTGCTCGAGGGTCGACAACCTGGCTGTTCTTCTTTCTGAATCCGTGCTCAACCGTCGCAGCCACGTTGGTCAATGGCTCGCTGTACCACACGAACTTAGCACTGTCATTACTCCAGCTGGACATTCTCATTCCCCGTCCTGGAAAAGACCAAGGAAAGTAAAGTTTACCGATTAGCATTGTCATTACTCCAGCTGGACATTCTCATTCCCCGTCCTGGAAAGACCAAGGGGAAGTAAAAATTACCGATATAAGTACTCATGTCCAACGGCACAATAATGATCAAGAACAAAATGCAAGGGATATACTTCCTCCGTTCCAAAATGTAAGCCTTTTTAGCTAACTAAAACAGTTTGCTAAAAAGGCTTACATTTTGGAACGGAGGGAGTAGAAAACTAACTCTATGTTCTTGCTCTGAACAGAAGATCACTCGTAAGTAGTGCAGATCTAACATTTTGATATTGCTACACCACACCAGGCACAAGAAAAATTCAAGAACAATTTATACTGCTACATCACAGTGCATTCGGTTTGGATGCTTAAGAATGGCCACTAATATCCTCCACCTCACACAGAAATTAACTAACGTGTATGGATATTTACAAGATATATCAACGATGAAGACTTTTCGGAAAAAGCATGTGCAGATTTGGATGTTAGCTTCTATGCGCGAGAGACCAGAAAAATAACACAACTAAGGAAACAAGCATTGAACAATTACACGTGCAATTATGGACAACTTGCCAATAATAAGAGTATCTCATTCTGAGATGAACATAAAGATATCGTTGGCAGTAATAAAGCCAAGTAGTAGTACAGCAAAGGCTATCTACGAAATGTTCCACAATATTTTTTTAGAAATCCTACCAATCACCTGAACTGAATCCCTCTAGAAGATACAAGAGGTTTCACAATTTTTTTTTAGAAATCCAATCAACTATCTGAACTACTATTGCCTTACTGCATGGTATTATTTTACGTTCTTGCTGAACCTTCTGAAGATATACTCAATTTCTGTTCAGCATCCAGGTGGACCTTAAAGTAACAAGATCACTAAATCTGATAAGTGCTCTAATACGTACAAGGAAGCTTGGTACGGATATGTTGATATTTTGAAACGAGTAGACAAGGAGCAGGTGTTTGTCTCAAAAGCAATGTTTATCCAGTCCATCTTCTATTATGGTAGCTAAATCTATGTTTCATTCTTCAATTATATCAGTTAATTATACTAAAGCCATCTCTTACATCACTTGGGCCATTCTACTCTATATAAACACTAATAACTTAAGTCGACAATTAAATGATTACTTCAAGTCCATAACTGCGCAACAACTACAAACATAACTCAGATAGGCATGTGTTGAATATCAGCTTGAACTGAATTCATCACGCCATTCTAATCTCTATAAGCACTGATAACTTAAGTCCACAATATAATGATTACTTCGAGTCCATAACTGCAACAACTACAAACATAACTCAGATCGGCATGTGTTGAATATCAGCTTGAACTGAATTCAGTAGATGAGGACCACGGTAATTAGTTACCTCTCTGTCGAGTCAGCTCATTGTCCATAACGGGATCACCATGAATCTCCGTCCCTTTCTGCAGTATCTTCGCCGCCAAACCATTCTTGGCAGATGACGGCCACAATTATTTGCCTCCTACAACCAGGCGGCTGCCACGGAACAAAAGCACGGCGTAGGCTTGTGGTAGATCGACACCTCCACATATGGCCCAATCCCTGAAAACACCGAAAATGCTTACAGATTTCCGTTCATGGATCCGAATGAATAGAGAGGAACTGGACGTACCATCGATCTAGATGCAGTGGAGATAGGCGACATGCTCGAGCTTCCAGTAGCCGAACCACTCGATGAAATCAAACACGAACGACATGACAAAATCAGAACATGCAACTAAATTTTTTCCAAACATCTCTTCAAGCTGTCAGTAAACGAACGCCTGAAATCCGGATCAGTGGGAAGAGGGTTGCGAGGTTGGTGATTAAATTACAGATGCAGGTCCACGCACTTGAGTCGTGAGGTACCCTAGCACGAACGCTTGAACACCAGCAGGGTCCTGACGTACCCCATGGCACCGCGCCATCAAGGTCGACGACCCGTCCTCCTCCCTGTGGCTTCACGCGCCCACGAGGGACCCGCTCGCCTTCTGCGGTGACTCGGTCAGCACCCGCATGAGTGGCATCGGGGACAAGGCCGTCGTTGCTGCCACCCTAGAGGAGGCGTGAGGGAGGCGGAGGGCGTCTCCGGGTTAGGGATGGGGTTGTAGGAGGCGCGGTGGCAGAGCAGGATGCATCTGGTAGTGGCGGCGGCGCAGCCACGGGCGAGCGAGGCGATGCGCGGTTGTCGAGGGATAACTACAAGAGTGCGGGTTGATTTCTCTATTCCCGAGGGGCTCAAATGCAAAAGACGCAACACAGAGTGGCGGACGATGGAGTTGGACGTACCAACGTACGTCCAACTCCCATTTAATAGTAAAGATAACTTGACTAGTAATATAGTATTACCTTCACCATAAAAATGAATGTCACCTTAATCAACAGTGTGAGTTTCCTTGGGTTGCTTCCTTAGTAGGGGGTAACACTGGATGGGTATTGTTTGGTGAGTAGTTTTAGTTGGTTCTGATACACTCTCTTATCCCTTTCTATTAGCCGGAAGTTGTAGCGCGTCTCTATAGTTTGTTAGTGCTGCCCGCTGCCGTTTCTTGCAATAATCCCTTCCTTCCGTTCTACCCAAAGTATTTGTATCTTGTGATGATTGGTTACGCTGGTATCTTGTGAGTATGGTTTATCCACTTGCCAGTACTTAATAGTACTGACCCACGAATCCATTTCGTGGCTGCATATTCCATATTGCAGTCAACAGGTTTGAAGTCTGACGACGTTAGCTTGGGAATCCCTCCGGCTTGGTCTGGGCAGGGATTGGACGCCATTGGTTATCTTCAGGACTCTTAGTCCAATTTGTATCTTGTCCGTAGTCGGACACTATGTTGTTTCTTCCGCTGTCATTTGGATCTTTGTATTGTATCAGTTGTATCCTTGACTCGTTTGAGTCGTCTTGTATATACCTCCTCTGTTGTTGTTGCGGATTATTCGTGAACTGTTGTAATGTTATCACAAGTGGCAACCTGAAATCAGTTATTATGCGGATTTGGGTGGAAATACCGAAATCTGCATAGTGCCCGATCTCGGGGCGTCACAAGAAAGAAGAATGTCGTCAACTTCATAGGATTTCTGAGACAAACTTTATTATGCTGCGTACCGAGATAAGTCACAAAGTGATCTGCATTTCCATTTGACAAAATACGCAGCCAAGTAGTAGGCTACATCAACCTATGGAAATAAAAGTATCAAGCTCAACAATGGGCGAAAGCTGGGCACAAACCAGTAATTAATAATAACTCCGTTTTGAATTATAAGATGTTCTAATTTATCATAATGGCATGTATGTAGATGTGTTTTAGTATTTATATTCACTATTTCAGTAAGTATGCAATCCATGTTCATTTTACAATTTAGAAGAGGGGGAGTAGTGGGGAGGCGTTTTGGCTCATGATCAGTGCATATGCATACTATATTTAAAATGCATTTTCAACATATTTTGAAATATAAAAAAATTGTAGAAGAATATTCTCACGTAGATCTTAACATTTTATGTATTTGCAAAGTTGTTTCGCATAAAACCGATTTTTTTATGATTTGTGTACGAAAGACAAATTTGGTGCAAAAATAGCCTTTTTAAGAGATTTTTTTGTCTTTTCTATACACGACATAACAAGTGCAGGTTTCTCGTGAAACAACTTTGTACACAGATTTTATGTTAAGGTCTATGAGCAAACATTTTGTTTTTGATTTTTTTTCATTTCAAAATGTGTTTTGTAAAATACCGGGCGCGTAGTTCACGTCCCCACATCGACTAGGAGATTTCACCGAGGCTAGAGAGGAATTCGTGGAGGAACCAACGGTTTCATAGCCGGGCGCGGGGCGATGTGGTGCGGCGGCTAGAAACTCGCAAGCTGTACGTGTTCGTGGTGAGTGCTCTCCGCGGTTATGGGATTTGAAACCAATACATGACTAGGGTAATATTTGTTAGGAAAATGTTGTTTGTACGACGAGCTACGAACAGCGAAGCTAGGTCGCTTCCGCGCGGAAGCGCGCGAGTAGCGAGGCCAAGACCTAAATGCGTGTGCGTGGCGGCCCAACTAGGAACATTTTTCGATTTTTGGCCCAGTTTTATGTGCAAACAGCCCACCAAAGTAATTAGGAGTAGCCTTATGTATGCTAAGTGATTTTGCTATTTTTCAGTCAACATTGTGTATTTTGTTAATTTTTGTAACAAATTCGGTTGAGAAAACACAAACGAGATGTTGCACTGTTTTTCTGGATGTTTTTTTTCTAAATAAATGCATGTGCTTTAAGAATTCATTTGTGATATGTTTATGCGCTCCTTCACATGTTGTAAACATGTGATTTTATTGTTGCTATCGATTTCTTTTTTTGTTAAAATAAGGGATAATTTTTGTTGCAATTGGAACGGTGACAAATTATTTTGTTATTTACCAACTTTTTAATTGATGCAATTTTTTTTATTGCAGTAGGTTGTGATTTTTGTTGAATTATTTGAACTTTTTTGTTGCAACGCAATAAACACATTGTTTAACTATTCTTTGTAACATTACTTTTTTCGATTTGTTTTCAAAAAAATGTGTTGCAATACTTTTTTTTGTACACAGACTGATTTTTTTGTTGCGATACCAGTGAATTTGTTGCAATGACAGTTTTGCTGTGATTACCGAGATGATCAGGGGCAACACAATATATCACTTCGTTTAATTGGGGCTGTTGTAGAGTGCGGGTTTAATAACCGAAAAACGAAGAGGCTAAATTGCAAAAATACGATGTGCTAATTTCTGTGCGTTGGATAACGATCGGACGACTCACGAGGGAATCTAGATTTGTCTGGGCTAGGACGACCTGCGCCTAGCGCTGGCCTATTGGTTATATACAGGGCACGACTTGATACGTACTTCGTACATCATTAGAGAATCGTAAGAAGTTATATGCATGCGATCTTATGGCTGGTTTTATCCGGATCAAATCTTTTTGACTGTAGTTATTTAGATGAATGATCGTTTTAAATTTGTGGAGATGGATGGAGATGAGATACAAAACCGCATTGATGCGCAACGGTACTCGCTAGGGAAGTACAGTACCACGCGTGGTCCACCTTATTTTTTGGTTGTGATATGAACTCGTGGCGACGCCCGAGCCGTCGATTGCACCCTATCGCACGCGCCCCACCTGAACGTCCCGGCGGAAGCTGGTTGCTGCTTTACCATCACGCGCGCGCGTGCCACCGCTGGTCTCTCGCTTCCGTCCCATAAAAGCCCCGCGCGTCAGGCAAAAACCCATCGCCGCTACTCCACCAAAACATCGACACCACGATGGCGCCGCCGCCGCACATCGCCGTGGTGGCCTTCCCCTTCAGCTCCCACGCCGCCGTGCTCCTCTCCTTCGCGCGCTCCCTCGCCGCCGCCGCGCCCGCCGGGACCGCCCTCTCGTTCCTCACCACCGCCGACTCCGTCGCGCAGCTCAAGAAAGCTGGCGCGCTCCCGGGGAACCTGCGGTTCGTGGAGGTCGCAGACGGGCTGCCGTCACCGCCGGCTGGACAGACGCTAATGGTGCCCCCGCCGCGACGGATGGCGCTGTTCATGGCGGCCGCCGAGGCGGGCGGGGTCAGGGACGGCCTCGAGGCGGCCCGTGTATCTGCAGGTGGCGCGAGGGTGAGCTGCGTGGTCGGGGACGCGTTCGTGTGGATGGCCGCGGAAGCTGCCGCCGCTGCCGGGGCGCCCTGGGTGCCGGTCTGGACCGCCGCGTCAAGCGCCCTCCTCGCGCACCTCCGCACCGACGCGCTCCGACAGGACATCGGCGATCAGGGTACCTGCTCTGCTACTCCGTTGGAATCCTCGATCGGCTGAAATTTATTTATTACAAGATCGTTACAGTTCTTATTTGTTGGTTACGGATTGTGTTTAACTGTTTGACTAATCTGTATGTCGTTTTTTTTATCTTAACTGTTAATCGTTAATTAATCTGCATCCCCTGCACTGCAGCCGCGAGCAGAGCCGACGAGCTGCTGACCGCGCACGCCGGCCTCGGCGGCTACCGCGTCCGGGACCTCCCCGACGGCCTCGTCACCGGCGACTTCAAATTCGTCATCAGCCACCTCCTGCACCGCCTGGCGCATCACGTCCCGAAGCACGCTACCGCCGTCGCTCTCAACACCTTCCCAGGACTCGAGCCATCGGACCTCACCGCCGCTCTCGCCGCCGAGCTCCCCAACTGCTTCCCCCTCGGCCCCTACCACCTGCTCCCCGGCGCCGAGTCAAAAGCCACCGACGAAGCACCAGCCGACCCGCACGGCTGCATCCCCTGGCTCGACCGCCACCCTGCGCGGTCCGTCGCGTACGTCAGCTTCGGCACGGTGGCCTCGCCGCAGCCGGACGAGCTGCGGGAGCTCGCGGCCGGGCTGGAGGCGAGCGGCGCGCCGTTCCTGTGGTCGCTGCGCGAGGAGTCGTGGCCGCTGCTCCCGGCGGGGTTCCTGGAGCGCGCGGCGGGGATGGTGGTGCCGTGGGCGCCGCAGGTGGGCGTGCTGCGGCACGCGTCGGTGGGCGCGTTCGTGACGCACGCCGGGTGGGCGTCGGTGCTGGAGGGCGTGTCAAGCGGCGTGCCCATGGTGTGCCGCCCCTTCTTCGGCGACCAACCGATGAATGCGCGGTCCGTGGCCAGCGTGTGGAGCTTCGGCATGGCGTTCGACGGGCCGATGACGCGCGGCGGCGTGGCGAACGCGGTGTCGACGCTGCTTCGTGGGGACGAAGGGGAGAGGATGAGGGCCAAGGCGCAGGA
This sequence comes from Alopecurus myosuroides, assembly GCA_028641055.1. NCBI lineage: Eukaryota > Viridiplantae > Streptophyta > Magnoliopsida > Poales > Poaceae > Alopecurus > Alopecurus myosuroides. Next base: position 558,124,556 of record CM054057.1, read on the forward strand.
GCTGCAGGCCATGGTGGACAAGGCGTTCCAGCCAGACGGCGGCAGCACAAAGAACTTCCATGAGTTTGTCAAAATAGTTTGTCGCGTGTGATCTAGTAGGAGTACAAAATGTAGTACAAGGCTAGAACTATTGCTGCCATTTTCATGGATCATTAGTGGTGTCTTCAAGGTTGGGTCGTAATAGGATTTATATTCCTCGTTCTTCAGTAGTTTTATCGATCAATGTTATTTGTTGAAGTATCGTTTCACCGGACGCAGCTGTGTCGACTTTTAGATCCGACGTAGTATAAGGTTGTGCTGGAGTCGGAGGCGGTGGCGGAGTCGTGTGCGCAGAGCATCCGATCAATCTATCACCGAAACTCCTTTTTTTTCATTATGTTTCCTCCTATTGGGCCTGCTGGGCCAAATGTTCGCAAGTTGATTTCAGCCGTCGATATGAAATCATACTAGTGCCCACACGGGAGCAGTAAAAGGTACTGTAGAAAACCTCTAAAATTATGCAGCAAAAATTGAAAGAAAATCTAGTAAATCGCAAATGTTTCCTTTATGTTTTCGAGAAGTTTCATCTCATTTGGGCCAATGGTTTGTGAATATATTGCTTTTTGAGCATAAAAACATAGAATGCCATTTATTCACAAACCATGAATTGAAATGGGATGAAAAAATTCCGGAATACATAGCGAAACGTTTATGATCAACTGATTTTTATAAACAATCCTAAATAATAATTATTTTTTCCTTTAAAAATTGTTGTAATCTTCTATGCCGGATCCAAAACAGAGAGCAGAGGAGCAGGCTAAGTCCCTCCATAACTTACCTTCATGAGGTTACCTAAAGTGAGTTCGATTTTTACCTTGGCGGGCTAGGAACCGGACCACTGGAGTGAGGGTAAATAGGTCGCCTCCCGGTCGGATCTGATTAGTAAAAAACGTGGAAAAACTTTGCAAACTTTCAAACGCATCCTTGTACCCATGCAACATTTGCATCATAGAGCCAACATTCCCATGTCACAACGCGCAAAAAAGTTTGCAGCACAACACATTAACGTGTTAGAAAGTTTGGAGAACTGATCTCAGCGTGAAAAAGTTTGGAGCACTGATCTCAGCGACAAATCATGCTTTCATAGAGCGCCATGGCGGATCTGCTGACCACGTATCCGTTCCTCCTAGCCTACTATCTTTCCTGAGCATAATAATAGAAAAGGCTTGAGCTCAAAGCTTCATCCCCGAGGGATGTATCTTATTTGGGGTTGAACAAGGAAGAAGCAGCAAACGGACAAAGAGACGGTAAACATAACTCAAGGACTAGTAAAATATCTTGATATTCAACAATCTCATAGGAAATACTTGAATTGAGCTGCCACGAAGAAGAACCGTTATCAAAGAAGAAGAATTTTTTTTGACACATTCAACACTTTTGTGATATGAAGTGCAATGACCTTTCGAGGCAACAATCCAAAAGGCATATAGGCTTCTTGCAAAAAAGTTCTATGAAGTGCAATGACTTGTTGAGGCAACAATCCAAATGGTATCTAGGTTTCTGGCAAGTTAAACCATACACCAATTCAGATTTTTAGTACTATAGCCTCCAACATGCCAGTTGGTTTTTCGAACTAGTATCTGAGTTCACTGCAAAAGTACCTAAAATCAGTTGCTTGAAAAATAATATTGTAATTAAGGAGTGTTATTTGTTGTGCAATTGTCAATCAACTCTAGAACAATATCGTGGATCTTTCAATGCAATGCAAAGTTCTAGCCTCGCTGTTAAATCAAATAATAATTAGGAGCTGGAAACATATGAAAAAAAAAATTGGAGATGAAACAGCACTTCGAATAGCTAGGTTGTTGATAGATAGTTCTGTTGCCATTAGTTCAAACAGATGTACATACGCAACAGTCTTAAGTTTAGATGTTGCTAATTATTCGCGAGTCTTAAGATTCCTAGTAGGCATTAACTTGTTTTTTGTTTGCGGGGATAGAAGGTATACTTGCTTCCGAATATATTATCATGTCATGTCACATATCTGAACTCATGATCTAGTGTAGATTGAAAGACATAAATTCGGGTCCTTTTTGTTTCCCAAAGTATGCATATTTTTCTAGTTGCACCTTACATTTTAGGTTAACTA
>CM054057.1:558126696-558213069 GCA_028641055.1 Alopecurus myosuroides
GAAGGATACCCCGCGTGTTGCAGCGGGGTCAATTTAGGAATTATAATAAATATCATATGCATCATTTCAATGCAGAGGGCGGGGGTCTCAACGTACTTTTCTAAAAACACATGTATGGCATATTATGTTGTCTAAAGATGTTGGGAATATGCCCCGGAGGCAATCATGTATGATGTAATTTCCAATGTATTCATAAAGTTATTAAGTTATCCTTGTTTTAAGCGTCTGATATATATCATTGAATATGTGATTCGATTGTGGAACTATGTATTCATGTTGTTCATGCTAAATTGTCCTTGGTCCTTAAGGTTGTGTTGGACACACAACTTAGACTAATGTGAGTGTTGGATGATGACTCGGTTCCACTTGTCATGGGCATGACGATGCCATTCCAACTTTCACAGACTCGGCTAAAGAGTTTCGCAAGTCGGACTGACCCATATTGAGATGCAACGAGTAAGTCATCATTTGTATGTCTCAATCAATGTAGTCCATAGACCTGAGGTTGTCGCACAATCCGAGTTGTGGATCACCGACTTAGGTTTTGTCAAACGTTGTTTCGTGACAAGGTAGTTATAAAGGCCGAGTTCGGGTAAAATGAGAAGCAACCTGTGCGATGTGGATAATCAAGATGGGATTTGCCCCTCCGACTGGAGAGATATTCTCTGGGCCCTCTCGAGTGATATGATTCTGGAAGCATGGCCATGCGCGACTCGGTTAAGTGTTAACTGGGCCTGTTGACTAAGAGTTACTAAGATGAATCATATATCACAGACCGAGAAGAGAGTTGAGCTATTTAAGGGATGACGATAATTTTCCTATAGTTCGAATCGTGAGGCAAAAGGGACTAGGATGAAAGTCACATTGTAAGGTATGTCGTCATGACTCTATGTCACTTGGGAGTCGGCACGTTCTGCTAGGAGCCGCTACCGATTGATCGATTGGGAGTTGGACTCCAATCGTGTCCAAGTCGTCATGAGCTTGCAGGGTCGCACACTTAAGAGCAGAAGCAAGTATATTGGTCGGGTTGGACCCGAAGTGGAAATGGACTGAATTAGTGAGTTGGACTCACGGAGGGAATAGGCCACAAGCCTTGTGGAGCCCACTCCCACACGCTATATAAAGAGGGGCGCAGGTTGCCCAACAGGGCACAAGTTTCCACTCCCATGCGTTGGGAACTGATACGTCTCCAACGTATCTATAATTTATGATGTTCCATGATGATATTTTGCTAATTGCTACATGTTTTCTCCCTTCTTTATAGCATTTTTACAAGTTTTCCGGACTTACCTATTGACACGATGCCACAGAGCCACTTCCCTGTTTTCTGCTGTTTTTAGTTTCAGAAAAGTTGTTCTCGAAATATTCTCGGAATTGGAAAATTCGAAACCCGGAAGTCTTAGAAATCCCGGAAGCATCCAGAAGTCCCAAAGAGCCCCGGAGGGGGGCCACAAGGTGGCCACACCATAGGGTGGAACGGGTCCCCCTGGTGGCGCCACCTAGTGGTGTGGGCCCCCTGGCCACCCCCGACATCTCCCTTTCGCCTATATATACTCCCCCGAGGGAAAACCCTAGAAGGATCGACCTTTTTCACAAAATACATCCGTAGCTCCACCGCCGCCAACAAATTTCACGGGACAGATCTCTGTTCTGGCACCCTACCGGGACGGGGAAGTGCCCCCGGAACCATCTCCATCGACTCCACCTTCATCTCCATCTCCATTGTTGTCTCCTATGATGAGGAGGGAGTAGTTCTCCCCCGAGGCTGAGGGCTCTACCGGTAGCTATGTGGTTCATCTCTCTCTCCCATGGTGTGATCTATATGTGATCGTGATCTTTGTAATCTAGTTGAATAAGTAGATGTTACTCTTCATCTTGTGCTACTCAACTGTTTATTAATATGAACTTTGGAGTCACCTTGTCCCGCGGTGTGAAGGTGACAGTGTGCACATCGCGTGTGTCTCCTCTATGAATTGTGGTGTTTGTCTAGTACCTTCTAGGGCGCTCATAGTGACAACATGGGGTTAACGAGACATGGGAATGCTTACTTTAAGAAATTCTTTTTGCATCCCTACGCAATGATTAGTGTCCGTTATCCAACCGGAGAGGGTTAAGAGTAGCATAGTGAAGAGAAGATATTTAGTTATTCAATTATGTGATCATTGTTGATGGTGTCAACTAGTGAAAGTAGGATCCCTAGGCCTTGTTTCCAAGCATTGAAACACCGTTTTCCACCTGTTCTGGTACGTGTTTGTTTGCTGCCATATTTATTTCAGATTGCTATTATTACTTATAACCATCCATATTACTCGCATTTCACTATCTCTTCGTTGAAATAGTGCACCTATATACCTGACAAGTATATTGGGTGTGTTGGGGACACAAGAGACTTCTTGTATCTTAATTGCAGGGTTGCTTGAGAGGGATATCTTTGACCTCTACCTCCCTAAGTTCGATAAACCTTGGGTGATCCACTTAAGGGAAACTTACTGCTGTTCTACAAACCTCTGCACTTGGAGGCCCAACACTGTCTACAAGAATAGAAGCGTGCGTAGACATCAAGTTCTTTTCTGGCGCTGTTGCCGGGGAGGTAAGGTAAAAGGTACTCACATCCTCGGGTGTGAGTGCTCGAAGTTATTTCCTTTAAATTCTACAATTATATATTTTTGTTTCTTGTTTTTATTTTCACTGGTTAGGCTTATTTTTACTTGTTACTTGTTTTTATCTTTATGCTTAAATGGAAAACAACAAAAATATGAGAGGGCTTTATAATATTTATCTTGAGTTAGGACATGAAGTGTTTGAAGAGGAAATTAAACAACCTATCGAACTTTATTTACATGCTAATCGCAATGTTATTAGTATGAATTCTTTGAACACCATGATTGCTAATGCTATGAAAAAGTCTATGCTTGGGGAAGCTAGTTTTGATGAATATGATGTTTTTGGTTCCCCAAGCATGGAGGAGAAAATTTGCTTTGATGATGAGCCTATGCCTGTTACATATAGTAGTGATCATGATTGGGAAAAGCACACCACTTTTGATATTGAAAATGATGATATAGAAAGCTCTAAACTTGTGGATGATGTGTTTGAAAATCCTTTTGCTACTGATGATTATATGCTTGATACATCTCCTCCTAGTAAAAATGATGATATGTTTACAAATGAACACATTTTAGAGGATAGCTATTCTATTGCTTATGATGATATTATTCTTCCTATATATGATGATTACAATGATGAATATGATATTTTCAGTCCACCTACTATTGAGGAGAAATTTTATTTTGATGATACTATGCCTCCTATATTTGATGATTATGGTGATGAGAATAATAATGATAGCTATTTTGTTGAATTTGCTCCCACTACTATTAATAATAATGACTATGCTTATGTGGATAGTATTAATTCTTTTATGCATGTGGCTCACGATAAGGATGTTTCTTGTTATAGTTATATTGTTAATTTCATTAATGATGCTAATGAAGGTTATTATGAGAGAGGGAAACTTGTTTTTATGCATCTCAACAATATTAAGTTTCGCCTCTTTATGTTGAAATTTTTGAAGTTGCACTTATCTTGTCTTCCTATGCTAGTCACTTTGTGCTTCGTTGACTTGTTTGTCTACAAGATTCTTTTTCATAGGAAGTGGGTTAGAATTAAATGTGTTTTATATTTGCTTCTTGATGCTCTCTTATTGTGATTCAACTATTATTCTTATGTGAGCATCTTTAAAAATCATTGTGCCTAGCAGAAAGGCATTACAAGAAAAGCGCTTCCGGGAGACAACGTTTTATTTCTCCGTTTTCAACCCGTTTTCTGTCGTTTATTTTTGTTTTCTTTGCACCTGGGTGTTGTCTATTTCCTTAGCAATCCCGATGTATATTTTATTTTGTGTCTTTGTTGAGCCAAGTAAAGCCTCTAGTGGAAAGTTGAGACTATATTTCGGATTTCTGCGAAGGAAACAAATTTCTTCTGTCCATGTTAAATTCGTATAAAATTACAGAAAATTCAAAATGACCTAAGTTTGTTTGTGCGTAATCCTGGGATATATACACAAATTTTCTTAGTTGACCACTTTTTGATTTGATCAACAGAAGATTTTTGAAAAAAAAATCATCTTTACCTGCTGTTCTGTTTTGACAGATTTCTGCTAATAATTGCATTTGCATCTTAATCTCTTTCTTTTGGTGTTCTTTTGAGAAAAAGAGTTTTAAAAGAAATTGTGACAGTAGCTAATGTTAATTTATTATTTCGATTGCACTAACGTTGCTAATGAAGATTGTGAGAAGTTTGGTGTGAAGGAAGTTTTAAAGGTTCAAGAGAAGAGGATGATATGACATGATCAAGAAGAGTGAAGAGCCTAAGCTTGGGGATGCCCCGGTGGTACATCCCAGCATATTCCAAGAAGACTCAAGCGTCTAAGCTTGGGGATGCCCAAGGCATCCCCTTCTTCATCGATAAATTATAAGGTCACTTCTAGTGAAACTATATTTTTATTCGGCCACATCTTATGTGCTTTACTTGGAGCGTCTTTTATTTTTTCTTTCAGTTTGTTTAGTTTTCTTTGCTGTATTTTATGGTTCTATCTTATCATACTTGTGTGTGAGAGAGACACGCTCTGTTTTTATTGCTTAGAACACTCTAGTTTTCATTCTTATTGTTTTGTGAGTGTTCACTTTTTGCTAGTACTGCATTTAGCCTTTGTTTTCATGCATCTCTTATTCAGAGATGTTAGTTTTAGTAGTGTTATGTGATTACTCTCTTGTTTGCTTACTGTATCATGTAGAGTAGTTTTGTTAAAACATATCTTGTATGGTGCTTGTTGGGAAAAGAAACTGTTGCTTGAAGTAGATTTTTTTTACGGTGTAAGTAGAAGCTTGTATAGACTGTGGCTACAACTTTTCATATTATGCTAGATGTTATTTTAGTTTTAAAGCCTTGTGGTTATTGAGTAGCATGATTAGCCTCAAATATATGAGAGTGTTTAACATGTCATTCAAAGAATCATGAGTTGTTCTTGTCATACTGAAGCATACATTTGTGGTATTCTCGTTTGAATGTTTTATGTGGTTGACTTGGCGCATGATCACACCATGTTTATGACTATGAACCAGTCACTAATAGCCTCTATGATCATTTAGTTTTAGAATTTGTGGTAACACTTATGATTTAATTAATGATGTTTATGTCGCAATGCATGATTATGGCTCTTATGCTCTCTTGATTTGTCCCTCCCAGTCTTTTGCTAGCCTCCACCTGTACTGAGTATGAGCTCTACTCGTGCATACAACTCCCAAAAAACCAAAGTTTTCCCATTGTGTCCACCATACCTACTTACATGTGGTATTTAACTGCCACTCCAAAGTAAATTTCTCATGTGCTACATTTAAAACCTTCAAATTTACTCATGTTTTGTGTTCTTGTTTTTGCTCATGAGGACGTAAATAGAGAATCTTTATCTCACTTGTTGATTGGATTTCAAACCCTCGACTAGTGGCTTGATCCGCTTATCCAATTTATAGAAGAGCTGGCAGCGGGGTGCCCAGCCCCAAATTAATGCAAACAAATTCTCTTCACTATTTTTGCCCCCGATTTATCAGTCAAAGAATAATTGTGTAAAAAAAAAAGAAAGAGGGATGACCTTCTACACCAGTTGCGTCCTTCATATGTGAGCCGCTCTTGTGAAATCTAGTTGGCTTGTGACGTATTGTATTTTTTGTTTACCATTCGTTGACATTAGCATACATCTCCCAAAATATAGACACTCCTCCATGGTATGTGATTGTTGGCAGGCACCCGAGGATTCGGTTAGCGATAATTTGTGTAAGATGGATGGGAGGAGTGTCAAACTTTTAATACCTCTGTTTAATAAAATAAAAGCTCTAGCACATGAGTGATACATGCTTCACTCTGTGAAGGGCCTTTCTTTTAATTTTATGTTGAGTCTCCATCTTCTAACTTTATGCACAGTTGAGAGAGCATTTTTGCCATTCTAAGTTTTATGTGAATTTGTCCCAGAAACATTATTAATTGATTCATGATGTGTTATTGCTTGTTCTCCAACTATTTGTTCTAATCTTCCACATGAACTTTGAAGGTGTCCTGGCATTTATGTTTTGCCCCACTCTTAAGGGCTGGCGACATACCACTTTGCCATACTTTCTCTATACTTGAAACAAACGTACATCTTTCTTTGTTCATGATCTTTTATTTGAGTTACTTATCATGATGCAAAGTGATTTCTATGCTTTAATATTAACGTTCTATTTATCATGTTTGTGTTTAAAGTTCTATGATCTCAGTTTACATGCTCTGCTTTACATATTATGATCAAGATTGTGTGGTAGCATGTCACCTCAGAAATTATTTTGTTTTATTGTTTACGTACTCGAGGACGAGTAGGAACTAAGCTAGGGGATGCTTGATACGTCTCCAACATATCTATAATTTCTGATGTTCGATGATGATATTTGCCAATTGCTACATCTTTTCTCCCTTCTTTATAGCATTTTTACATATTTTCCGGACTAACCTATTGATAAGATGCCATAGAGCTAGTTCCCTGTTTTCTGCTGTTTTTAGTTTCAGAAAAGTTGTTATGGAAATATTCTCGGAACTGGAAAATTCAAAGCCCGGAAGTCTTAGAAATCCCGGAAGCATCCAGAAGTCCCGAAGATCCCCAGAGGGGGGCCTGATGGTGCAGATCGTGCACTCTTTGGGAGACCCCAAGAGGAGGGTGTGATGAGCATAGCGGTAGGAAGTTTTCCCCTTTGTTAAGAACCAGGGTTACCAATCCAGTAGGAGAAGGAGAACCTTCGGAAGGTTGATGCCTCTGACGGTAGTGCTGGCACTTCACCGTTGTCAGCAACAACGTGGAACCTGCACACAACTCAACCAAAATACTTTGCCCCAACGGTACAGTGAGGTTGTCAATCTCACCGGTCTTGCTGAAAACAAAGATTAGACGTATAGTGTGGAAAAAAAATGTATGCTTGCAGTAATTAAAGGAAGCAGGAAATTGTTGTGGTTTGTTTAACAGTGTGAAAAATAGACCGGGGTTCATAGGTTCACTAGTGGTGTCTCTCCATAAAACATAGCATGCTGGGTGAAATAATTACAGCTGGGCAATTGACAAATAAAGGTTGCACCGTAGTGCACATTATAACATGATGATTACTATGATATTTAGTGCGGGAATTACAACAAGATACATAGACCGACATCCATCTGCATCTATGACTAATAATCCGCCCTCAGGTTATCATCCGAACCCCCTTAGGTATTAAGTTGCAAGCAACAGATAATTGCATTAAACAAAGTGTGTAATGTAAGCAATGATTATGCACGCGGTCACTCTCACTGTTGTTTTCTCCCTAATGGCAAGAACACATGCTCTCCCTTCACGTTGCTGTCACTCGAGCAAGGCAACAAGGAGGCATGAACTCACTATCAAGCATAAATACTCCCTCTTGGAGTCACTAGCAGCTACTTGGCCAGAGCAACCACTAGCAATGGAAGGCATGCAAGATCACAAATAACATATTCAATAAAGACTATAATCAACTTGGCATAAGGTCCATATTCATCGGATCCCAGCAAACACAGCATATAGAATTACATAAGAACAATCTCGATCATGATAGACAACTCACGAGATCTAAACATGGAGGCATATGAGGAGGAGACAACCATCTAGCTTCTCCTATGGACCCGTAGTCCAAGGATGAACTACTCACGCATCACTCCGGAGGCAGGCATGGTGATGTAGAAGCCGCCGGTGATGATTTCCTCTCCGGCAGGGTGCCGGAAAACAGCTCCACAACCCTCCTGATCTAGGGTTGACGGTGACGGCGGCTGCGGAACTTTTTCGGGGATTTTGATATGGTGCTTAGGGTTTTCCATCCGGGGGGCTTAAATAGGAGAAAGGGAAGAGGCGGTGGAGGTCCAGGGGCCCCACAGCACCCCCGGCGCGGACAAGGGGGGAGGCGCCACCCTATGGTGTGGGCCCCCTGATGCCCCTCTTTGTCTCCTCTTCGGTCTTCTGGATGCTTCCGGGGAAAATAGGACTTCCGGGCTTCGAACTTTCCAATTCCGAGAATATTTCCAGAACAACTTTTCTGAAACTAAAAACAGCAGAAAATAGGGAACTGGCTCTGTGGCATCTTCTCAATAGGTTAGTCCGGAAAATCGATAAAAATGACATAAAGAAGGGAGAAAACATGTAGCAATTGGCATATCATCATGGAGTATCATAAATTAGGGATACGTTTATGACGTATCAAGCATCCCCAAGCTTAGTTCTGCTCGTCCTCGAGTAGGTAAAATATAAACCAATAATTTCAGAGGTGACATGCTACTAACATGAACTTGATCAATCTAATGTAAAAGCATATGCACGCTGAGATCATAAAACTTTAAACACATGCATGATAAATAAAACTTTAATAATAAAGCTTAGCAATTACTTTGCATCACGGAGAGTAACTCAAATAAAGGATCATGAATAATAATGCAAAGAAAGGTAAACGTTTGTTTCGTGTATAGGGAAAGCATGGCAAAGTGGTATTTCGCTAGTCCTCAAGAGTGGGACAAAATATAAATGTCAGGACACTTTCAAAGTTCAAGAGGACGACTAGAACAAACAAATTAAGAACAAATGATATCACATCATGAAGTAATTATTGATGTTCATGGGACAAATGCACATAGAACTCAGAATGACAAAAATGCTCTCTGAAGTGTGCATAGAGTTAGAAGATGGAGACTCAACATAAAAGTAAAAGAAAGGCCCTTCGCAGAGGGATGCAGTGATCAACTCATGTGCTAGAGCTTTTTATTTTTATTAAAACAAGGTATTAAAAGTTTGACATTTGTGGAGGAATGTCTATATTTTAGGAGGGGTGTATGCTAGTGTCAACGAATGGTAAACAGACAATACAGTACGTCACAAGCCAACTGGATTCACAAGAGCGGCTCCCATGGTGAAGGACGCAACTGGTATAGAAGGTAATCCCTCTTTCTCTTTTGTTTACATAATTATGCTTTGACTGATATGATCAGGGGAAAAAATAGTGAAGAGAATCTGTTTGTATTAATTTGGGGCTAGGCACCCCGCTGCCAGCTCTTCTATCATTTGGATAAGCGGATGAAGCCACTAGTACAGGGTGTGAAATCCAATCAACAAGTGAGATAAAGATTCTCTATTGACGTCCTCATGAGCAAAAACAAGAACACAAAGCACGAATAATTTTGAAGGTTTTAAAGGTAGCACATGAGCAATTTACTTGGAATGGCAGTTAAATACCACATCTAGGTAGGTATGGTGGACACGATGGGAAATTTTTTGGTTCAAGGGAATTTGGATGCACGAGTAGAGCTCATACTCAGTACAGGTGGAGGCTAGAAAAAGACTGGGAGCGACAAATCAAGAGAGCATAAGAGCCATAATCATGCATAGCGACATAAGAATCATTAATTAAAACATAAGCAGTATCACAAATTCAAAAACTAAGTGGTCATGGAGGCTATTCGTGACTGGTTTGTAGTCATAAACATGGTGTGAGCATGTGCCAAGTCAACCAAATAAAACATTCGAAAGAGAATACCATATATTGATGCTTTACTATGACAGGAACAACTCATGAATTTTTCAAAACATATTAAAAACTCTCTGATATTTGAGGCTAATCATGCTACTCAATAACCACAAGGCTTTAAAACTAAAATAACATTTAGCATGGCATGAAAAGGTTCTAGCCACAGTCTATACAAGCTTCTACTAGTATCGTTATAAATTCTACTTCAAGCATTAGTTTTCTTTCTCCCAACAAGCACCATACAAAACATGCTTTAACAAAAATACTCTTTATTATACAGCAAGCAAACATGAAAGTACTCATATATAACTACTAAAACTAACAGCTCTGATAAGAGATGCATGCAAAACAGGAGCTAAATAAATGCAGCAGCCAAACAGAGACTAAGAATACAACGTATTCTCATGAAAAATCGGAGCGTGTCACTCTCCAATCTTATTGAAAAAGTAAAAACAAACTGAAAGCAAAAGCAAAAGCAATCTGAAAACAAAAATAAAAGACGCTCCAAGTAAAGCACATAAGATGCGACCAAAAAAAAATATAGTTTCACTAGAAGTGACCTGATAATTTGTTGATGAAGAAGGGGATGCCTTCGCGCTGGGAATGGGGAGAAAACTGGGCCAAACCCACGCCGCCCCAGCATAAAACTTACCTCACAGCCACACCAAACCAAGCCACTGATTAATCTTTGGCAACCAACCCGCACCAGCCCGCAATGATTTTTTCCCCAAACCGCACCAACCCATCTGCTGCTTGTGGTTTGAAACCATTTTACAGCCCACGTACAACCCAAACGGCCAACCAAAGTAATCATGGTAACAACATGTCAACATACAACACGCGGCCAGGTGGAGGATCCCACAGGCTGGTGTGGAGATGGACTGCCGGTCTAGAGAGGGAGACGGCGGCGCTTCAGAACAGCGATGCTGGGCAACCAAGACGACGCAGGCGATACGGAGACCAAGACGACAGTGAGACCTCATGTTGCCTGGTCACGGTGTGGACGTTGATGTCGGCGTGGGCATGCTCCAGATGTCGAGGTTTACTGACGGAGAAGCAGTCAAGCCACCGGTAGGCGTGCTGAAGCTCGGCAATGGTGAACTAATATGGCAAGAAGTGGATGTGCGTGGGAATTTTCAGGTAGAGCTTCGACCGGGTATACACAACGTCGTGCCCCCTGGCCGCTGCTGCGTGCAGGGCTGATGAAGATGGGCGAGGTGCACGCCGGGAGGTTTTTGTCGCCGGCGCATCTACGCATGAGACGTTGCGGGGCGCTGCCGCGTGCACCCTGGTGGCATGGCTGGCAGAGCATATAAGAGTTACGTGTCGCACCTACTCGTATCCGGTTCGCCGTCTACGCAGTCCACGCCGCCCCCTCCCGACTGGCATGCCGTCCTCGGCATGGACCGCTCGGCCGCCTCGGCCGATATCGTGACGACGCAGTTCAGGCCGATGTGCCTTCTCGTCCACCCTGACAAGAACCCTTCTGCCGCGTGGTAGGCAGTGATGGCAAGGTCCAGGGCGCTCGTGAAGGGGAGCGACCGGAACCGTCGTCACCTCGCGGCGGCCGGTGCGGGGTTGAAGCTGTCAGGAGAGAACGTCGCCGAGGATGGCGTCGGGAACATCCTGGCCACGCTAGTGACTGGCCATCTTCTTCCCTCTTGACGGCAAGTCGCACCTCTGCGTCGCGTCCAAGGCGTCACATGCCTCGCTCAAAAAGCTCGTCTCCGGCGACGTCGCCGCGCCGGCCAGCACTTCCAGCGAGCTCGGGTCCTTTGACGACCTGCCTTCCCGGGTACGGCGTGGCTGCCTTCCGGCATGCCACAACCTCCCCTCGTATTCGGCACGCATGGCCGTGCTACCGCTGCCGAGCGACGGCGACCACTGCGTCCTATGCGTCAGCTCGCATGGAGCACAAGCCTTGGTAAGTTGGGCGATACTAGCAGGTTCGTCGGTGTGGACTGGAACAACGGGTTCAACCCATGGGTTTAACCCATTTGACCACCATTGGCCCCAAACCGCACCGCACTGACCCAGTCCGTTTTACGTGTAGACCCACACCGCACTGCTCCATTATATTTCTCAAACCATTAGAAGCCAATCCAAATGGAACCAATCGAGGACCCACACCGAAAAGCCCATACAAGGCCGCACCATTCCCACCGTGAGGATGCCTTGGGCATCCCCAAGCTTAGACGCTTGAGTTTAATTGAAATTTTCTGGGATGTACCACCGGGGCATCACCAATCTTAGGCTTTTCACTCTTCTTGATCACGTCATATCATCCTCTTCTCTTGACCCTTGAAAACTTTCTTCACGTAAAAAATCTCACAATCTTCATTAGCAACGTTAGTGCAATCGAAATAATAAACTCACATGGTTCAGTTTCAACACAATACTAGCAATCAAAAACACATTAGATACTTTCACAACTTCTTTTAAAACTTATTTTTTTCAAAACAACACCAAAAGAAAGAGATTATGACGCAAATGCAATAAATGGCAGAAATTTGTCAAAACAGAACATCAGGAAGAGATCGATTTTTTTGAAAATCTTCTGTTGCTCAAAACAAAAAGTGGTCAACTAAGAAAAGTTGTGTATTTAACTCAGTATTAAGAACAAAAAAATCTCAGGTTATTCTGAATTTTCTGTGATTTTTAACAGAATTAGCAGTGGACAGCAGAAATATGTTTTCTGGGCAGAAATCCGAAATATAGTGTCAACTTTCCACTAGAGGCTTTACTTGGCTCAACAAAAACAAAAAAGAAAAGGTACAGAGGGGTTGGTAAGGAAATAGACAACAGCCAGGTGCAAATAACACCAAGAAAGCAAAGAAAAACAGAATGAAAACAGAGAAATAAAACTGGTTGTCTCCTGGTAGCGCTTTTCTTTAACGCCTTTCAGCTAGGCCTAAAGAGCAAGAAAATGCTCACGTAAGAAATATGAGTTAAGAAAAAGAGAGCATCAAGAGGAAAGTATAATTTTTGTAAGTATAATCCACTTCCTATGTATAGGAATCTTGTAAATAAATTTTTAAAGAAGCTCAAACTAGAAATCATGGGAAGGTAGAACAAGAGCAATTTCAAAACTTTCAACAAAAAGAGAGGTGTTTTAGTAACATGAAAATTCCTACAACCATATTTTCCTCTCTCATAATAATTTCCAGTAGCGTCATGAACAAACTCAACAACATAATTATCACATAAAGCATGTTTGTCATGGTTTAAAATCACACAATTCATATCAAGCTCAAAAATAGTGTGATCAAAATTTAAAATCAGCTCCTCTTTTTCCCACTTTTAGCAATAGAAAAACAAGATTATTGATCAATCATAAAATGTATAGGACACATTATAGCAATCCTATTATCAGTAGCATTATGATTTATAACATCAAGTAACATAGGACCATCATAAGGAGCATTATCATATAAATTTTCTAACAAACTTCCTCATTATCATGCATATCAATAGTTTGAATAAATAGAGGATTCTCATAGCATTTATCAAAGTAGCATGGATTATCATAAATAACAGTAGCAATATGATTCTCACACGTTTCATTCATAGTAGTATCAAGGTCACAAGTATAGCAAGTATCAACTTCATCAAAAAGGGATATTTCAAAAGAATCAATAGGATCTTCATAATTATGAGTTAAAGAGTTACTATCATTGGGAGGTATACATGGGAAGCTCCATTCTTCCTCCTCTTGATCATCACTTTCCTCCTCTTTTTCATCCAATGAGCTTTCAGTTTCAACAATTTCTTCTTCCATAGGTTCCTGCAAGGCATTAGTCTCATCCTTAGGTTGAGAGCATTTATTAAGATATTCCATTATGTAGTAATTACAATCCTTGTAATTATCAAAGCAATATTCAAGTATATCATAAATCTCATATTTATAAGGTTCATCATCAATACTTACAAGTAAATAAGAAATTTCGAATGCACCCTTCCAAGCAATAAATTCTTCAATTTGTTCCACATCATATAATTCATAATTTTCCTTAACATAAGAAGGTATGGTAACATTATCATTATACTCACATTGAAAAAGGAGGTGTTTATACCTCCTACAGCAACAAGATTTATCAAAGCAATAAGTAACATTATAAGTAGAGCACATGTTTTTAGCATAGTCATGCAATTTATTAATTTGCTCCCATAAGTGTATCCCTTTTCGTGACAAGCGGTGTTCCTTATAATGTTTTTGTTGTTCATCGGTGAACCCACCTTGCCTAAAAGATCTAGTTTCAAAGACATCAAACATTGATAGCAAGCATGATAAAGCAAAAATAACAACTAATTTCACTTGAAAATACTTGAGTTGCTTTCTATGCTATAAAGTAAACTAATTTTTTTGTGTTTTTAATATAGAGAAGAAAAACAAGACAAAGATAAAAACAAGATAATAAACAAAATAAAGAGGTTGAGAGTGAGAGACTCCCCTTTCCAGAAGACTTCCTTCTCCCCGGCAACGGCGCCAGAAAAATCCTTGCTGCTATGGATTGCGGCCGTTGTGGGAGGAAGTCTTCTTATGTATGTTTGTTTTCCTCCCCGGCAACGGTGACAGAAAAAGTCCTTGATGTTGCAGATCTTGCACTCGTTGGGAGACCCCAAGAGGAGGGTGTGATGAGCACTGCGGTAGGAAGTTTTCCCCTTAGTTAAGAACCAGGGGTATCAATCTAGTAGGAGAAGGAGGACCTTTGGAAGGTTGATGCCACTGACGGTGGTGCTGACGCTTCACCGGTGTCAGCAACAACGTGGAACCTGCACACAACTCAACCAAAATACTTTGCCCCAACGGTACAGTGAGGTTGTCAATCTCACCGTTCTTGCTGAAAACAAATATTAGACGTATAGTGTGGAAAATAGTGTATGCTTGCGGTAAGTAAAGGAAGCAAGAAATTGTTGTGGTTTGTTTAACAGTGTGGAAAATGGACCGGGGTTCATAGGTTCACTAGTGGTGTCTCTCCATAAAAGATAGCATGCTGGGTGAACAAATTACAGCTAGGCAATTGACAAATAAAGGTTGCACCGTAGTGCGCATTATAACATGATGATTACTATGATATTTAGTCCGGGCATTACAACAAGATACATAGACCGACATCCATGTGCATCTATGACTAATAATCCACCCTCAGGTTAGCATCCAAACCCCCTTAGGTATTAAGTTGCAAGCAACAGATAGTTGCATTAAACAAAGTGTGTAATGTAAGCAATGACTATGCACGCGGGCACTCTCACCGCTGTTTTCTCCCTAATGATAACAGCACATCCTCCCCCTTCACGTTTCTGTCACTCGAGCAAGGCAACAAGGAGGCATGAACCCACTATCAAACATAACTACTCCCTCTTGGAGTCACTAGCAACTACTTGGCCAGAGCAACCACTAGCAACGGAAAGCATGCAATATCACAAATAACATATGCAATAAAGACTATAATAAACTTGGCGTAAGGTCAATATTCATCAGATCCCAGCAAACACAGCATATAGAATTACATAAGATCAATCTCGATCATGATAGACAGCTCACGAGATCTAAACATGGAGGAATATGAGGAGGAGACAACCATCTAGGTACTGCTATGGACCCGTAGTCCAAGGATGAACTACTCACGCATCACTCCGGAGGCAGGCATGGTAATGTAGACGCCTCCGGTGATGATTTCCTCTTCGGCAGGGTGCCAGAAAACAGCTCCAGAACCCTCCTGATCTAGGGATGACGGTGATGACCGTTGCGGAACTTTTTTGGGGATTATGATCAGGTGCTTAGGGTTTTCCATCCGGGGGGGGGGGGGCTTAAATAGGCGCAAGGGCAGAGGCGGTGGAGGTCTAGGGGCCCCACACCACCCCATGGCGCGGCCAAGGGGGCCAAGACACCCTATGGTGTGGGCCCCCTGATGCCCCTCTTCGTCTCCTCTTCGGTCTTCTGGATGCTTACGGGGAAAAGTACTTTCGGGCTTCGAACTTTCCAATTCCGAGAATATTTCCAGAACAACTTTTCTGAAACTTAAAACAGCAGAAAAAAGGGAAATGGCTCTGTGGCATCTTCTCAATAGGTTAGTCCGGAAAATCGATAAAAATGACATAAAGAAGGGAGAAAACATGTAGTAATTGGCATAAAATCATCATGGAGCATCAGAAATTAGGGATACATTTATGACGTATCAGGGCCACAGGGTGGCCACACCATAGGGTGGCGCGGGTCCCCCTGGTGGCGCCACCGCCACCCCCCGGCATCGCCCTTTCTTCTATATATACTCCCCCTAGGGAAAACCCTAGAAGGATCGAACTTTTCCACAAAATATATCCGTAGCTCCGTCGCCCCCGCCGACAAGTTTCGGGGGACAGATCTCTGTTCTGGCACCCTGCCGGGATGGGGAAGTGCCACCGGAACCATCTCCATCGACTCCACCGCCATCTCCATCGCCGTTGCTATCTCCTATGATGAGGAGGGAGTAGTTCTCCCCCGAGGCTGAGGGCTCTACCGGTAGCTATGTGGTTCATCTCTCTCTCCCATGGTGTAATCTATATGTGATCGTGAGCTTTCTAATCTAGTTGAATAAGTAGATGTTACTCTTCATCTTGTGTTACTCAAGTGTTTTATTAATATGAACTTTGGAGTCACCTTGTCCCGCGGTGTGAAGGCGACAGTGTGCACATCATGTGTGTCTCCTCTATGAATTATGGTGTTTGTCTAGTACCTTCTAGGGCGCTCATAATGACAGCATGGGGTTAACTAGACATGAGAATGCTTACTTTAAGAAATGATTTTTGCAGCCCTACGCAATGATTAGTGTTTGTTATCCAACCGGAGAGGGTTAAGAGTAGCATAGTGAAGATAACATATTTAGGTATTCAATTATGTGATCATTGTTGAGAGTGTCCACTAGTGAAAGTAGGATCCCTACGCCTTGTTTCCAAGCATTGAAACACCGTTTTCCGCCTGTTCTGCTACATGTTTGCTTGCTGCAATATTTATTTTAGATTTCTATTATTACTTATAACCATCCATATTACTCGCATTTCAGTATCTCTTCACCAAACTAGTGCACCTATATACCTGACAAGTATATTGGGTGTGTTGGGGACACAAGAGACTTCTTGTATCTTAATTGCAGGGTTGCTTGAGAGGGATATCTTTGACCTCTACCTCACTGAGTTCGATAAACCTTGGGTGATCCACTTAAGGGAAACTTGCTGATGTTCTACAAAGCTCTGCACTTGGAGGCCCAACAATGTCTACAGGAATAGAAGCGCAGGTAGACATCAGGAACCCTAGCCCCACTCAGTCCAGCTGCCATACCGGACCCAGCAGTCCGCCGTCGGAGCTCCTCCACGTACGTGTGGATACCGGCAGAGGTGCTTTACCATCAACACTTAGACGATCGTGGGATTGGATCGGCTGGATCGGATCGTGAGACTACACTGCACCGACGTGGTTTTTAGATAATCCGCACCCGCGCGTCTAGTGGTAATCTTCGTGGCCTTCTACCTCGGCTAGATTTTGGGAGTACCGCGTACAATTTTTTTTGTTTATCTCTACGCGTTACAACAAAAGAAACATGTAAAAATCAGTTGATCTCGAGATAGTAAATTTTAATAGACATGTGATGAGTATGTATTATAAATTGTTATTTTGAACAATTGGATGCTTTAATAAATAGATGATGTGTATCTTGCATGTAATGATTAATAAGTATTAGTGGAGATGACATGGATTATTGATTGGCTAATATGATGGATGATGTGGATAACTTGCATGTTGAGATAGAAAAATAATTTATGCATGTTAGTGGGGTTTTGCTTTATAAGAAGTATAGATTATGTTTATTTTGAGAAATTAATTATATTTAATGTTATTATTCAATATTTGGTATTATGTGTGGATCTTTTCTCTTTAGATAGAATCTACACCAGGGAGATTAAGGAGATGCAAAAGCGGGGCATGCAGGAACTTGTATCTTTTCTGAGAAGGTTTGGTAGAGTATGTGAGATACCTCAGAACTACAAGATGAAGATGCGCAAGCCACATTTGACGGTCAAATTCTCTCTCATCTAGTGTTGTGGTGTTGGAGTTTAGTTTGGAATAGGTTGGGCTTGGGTCTTTATATCACCTGAAAGCCTCCAACTAGAAATCTAAAACTACCTCCTAAAAAAGAGAGTCAAAAGCCAAAAATAGCCGAAAGGGTCCCAATCCCGATGGTTTCCCGACGAATGGCATGTTTATTAATAGTAGAGGTCTTCAAGACTTGGCTAAACACATATTGCTGATTATATTCAGAATCATATTTGAATTTTGTTGTAATTTCGGAGACATGTAGACGATATTTTCTTGTGAGTGTTCTTAACCGTCTTTCGAGCGGTTTGAACTTCATATGACACTCTCATCCACCTCTTGATAGATCTGGTGGTACCCTAATTGGTGTTAGATCATATTCTATGGATGTATTGTCTTGTTCGGATGGTGGTTTTCACATTAAATTTTATATCAGTAAGAAGTCTGATAATTTTACACAGAGTCTAGTTTTTGTGTATGTCGTGACCTAGGAAGAACATAAAACCGACTTTCTTCGTGAATTCTTTAATCTGGCAAAGGATAATAATCCATACCCTATTCTTCTAGGAGGAATTATTAATTTGCTAAGATTCTGACAAGAAAAAAGTTGAGGCACGTTCGATAATAAGCGAGCTTTCTTATTCAATGTTGTTGTTGATATTTTGGATTTCCGAGATGTTTCAATGATGGATAGGAAGTTCACGTGGGTGAACAGCCTCCCTGATCCATCATACGAGAATCTTGATCGTGTATTTATGGATGTTGAATGGGAATCTAAATTCCCCTTGTAATTATACGTTCTCTAGAGCGTAATGCGGCCTTATTGGACCAAGCTCCTATCATGTTAACAAGGTCGTCGAGACCACAAGGTAAACATTAATTCAAGTTCAAACTTGGTTGGTTGCATCGTGATGGATTTTATGATATGGTGAATAAGTAGTGGGAGAAACTAGTATCAGAACGGACCCCAAACCAAAGGTAGAATAATGAATACGTGCTATGCGGAAATAAGTTGTAGGAAGATCACATCATAAGACTCAAAATCAATAAAAAACACTTAGATTTAATATATTGTTGATGAACTTGAGGCTTTAGCGGAGTACGTCCACTATCTATCCAAGATATTGAACAAAAATCAACCGAATGCGCGGTTTGCACGTCTTTTGCGGGAAGAAGAACTCGAATGGTATTCGTGGTTACATGCCCAATTCATTCTTGACAGAGATTTGAATACAATCTAGTTCCATAATATAGAAAAAATGTAGACATAAGAAGAAAATTATTCATTCTCATGAACAAGATGAGGGAACAATTGAGTGCCATGAGGCACTCAAATCATATATCACTAATAATAGCGCAAAGGTTTGTTTGGGCCAGAATAAGAAAACTTTGTTGAAGATATGCCCTAGAGATAATAATATTCAGTTATTATTCTATTTCCAAGTTCAGAATTAAGTTTATGTCATCATGCTACAACCGCTATAACACTTGAAAAGTGAGTTTTCAAAGGAATATCTTTATGTGGGTGTGAAGATATAAACAAACAAGAGTTCCTAATCTTGTCTATAAGATTAGCTTGTGATTGTGAGATGATCATGTTTAACAGATCATGGACTTGCATAAAAATCTAACAAAACATAAGAGTTTATTGTTAGGGTAACAATAGTACTGAACCGACCCAACTATATGATCTTGCTAAAAGATACTAAACAATTGTATGTTAGAGATATGCCCTATAGAGACAATATTCAGTTATTATTCTATTTTTAAGTTCAGAATTAAGTTTATGTTCTCAAGGTAAAACCGCTATAGCACTCGAAAAGTGAGTTTTCGAAGGAAAATATTTATGCGGATGTGAACACATAAACAAACAAGTGGTCCTAATCTTTTCTATAAGATTAGCTTATGGTTTGTGAGATGATCATATTTTCATAATCATGGACTTGGTTAAAAGTCTAGAAAAATATAAGAGTTTATTGTTAGGATAACAATAGTACTGAACCGACCTAACTGTATGTTGTTGCTAAAAGAGTCTAAACAATCATAATGTATTTTAGCAAATACATATGAAGTTAACATTGACTATAATTCCTATACTATGAGAATATCTAGTGACCCCGCGATCGGAAGTTATACTTTAGATATCATCAACCGTCTTTCCGTAACTTGGGATTACAACGGTGATATTTGGTTATGACCTAGAAAGTGTAACGAAACTAAGATCGTTCAAGACTAGTACTTAAATCCTCTAGACTATGGAGTGATATATTATTTGGACCCTCTCAGTATCACCAATGACATATCATCTCGCCAGTCACAGTGTGATTTATCACAAGGTCATCAGGGATATGGATGAGAAAAGAGAATGATATCGGTAAATGAGTTTTATGTGTTATGATCAAAGAGTTTGATTAGAACAGATCACATAGTCTCACCTCGTGATATTGTTGGTATCACGAAGTTAAGGGAATAAGTGAAATGAGTAACCTATAAGATTCATTCGTTCTTCGGGAACACACATGAGCCATCATGGACTTCCACGGTCCCGAGTTCCCGAACATGACTGTGTGTTATTGAGCCTTTACAGATCACACGCTTAAGTCTTTTCGATATCACAGAAACAAGTCCATTTCAATCGGAGTGGTTCACGGCAAGGTACTATAAGAGAGAAATTATGCCGGTGTTAGGCAGAATCTATATGAGAGGTAACAGAGGACATGAGATGTCCCGGGGTGTTATAAATGTGTTTATAACATCGTTAGATAATATTGATGATTTTATGTATAGGAGTCAAGTGGTTCCGGAGGAGTTTCGGGGACTTTCCGAATAAGGAAGAGGTGTCGGCAGGGCGTAGATTTCCCCCTCATGGTCGAACCCTATTATAGGGGGATGCCATGTGGGCCCACTGGTTCACAAATTGGTACTCATCGTTCCGGTATTTTTCTGTATTTTATTGAAGAGAAAAGGAGAAAAAATAAAAAGGGAAAAAGAAAAAGGAAAGGAGAGAGGAAATGGAGGATGACTCCACCTCCCGATCTGAGTTGGGCTAGGAGGGAGGGTGCGACTACCTTGATGGTGCAACCACCCTCCTCCTAGTGTAACTAGGACTCCTACCCTTCCTTTTTGGCAAGTCTCTCTGATGTGTTGAGAACTTCCAGATTCATAATAGCTATAATCACAGTTGATTAGAGCTACCAATAAACAACGTCGGAAGGCTGTCTCTCTTTGTTGGTGCCGATTCCTTGATGGCGGAGCACCGACGAGTTGGCACGAGCGTACATGTGCACACCATAAGTGGGATTACACGTGTGATCCTTGAAGAGGTAAGATTTAGCTATATCCTTGAAACTAGGCGTAGTTGTGAGGATCTACGATTGTTCAAAACTCTTTTACAAGTACATCAAATTCCCTGCCCGGTGAGTCGTGATCCTGATCCTCACATGTATGGGCATATGCCTTTTTCATCTGCATAGTGATATTGGAGGACTATGTCGGGATTTTTTTTTTAAATTCTGCAGCTTAGACCAGCATGGTAATGTATTTAGCAAAGTACATATGAAGTTGTCACTGAACATAATTCCTATACTATGAGAATACCTAGTGACTGCACGATCGGAAGTTATACTTTGGATGTCATCAACCGTCTTGCAGTAACTAGGGATCATAATGTTGACATCTAGGTATAATCTAGAAAGTGCAATGGAACTGAGATCGTTCAAGAATAGTACTCCCTCCGTCCCAAATTAGTTGTCATAGATTTTTCAAAATATAGATGTATCTAGACATATTTTAGCATATAGATACATTCATATTTTGACAAATTCATGACACCTAATTTGGGACGGAGGGAGTACTTAACTCCTCTAGGCGATAGAGAGATACATGGTCTGGCACCTATCAGTATCACCGATGTCAACCAATATTCTAGCCAGACACAGTGTTATTTATCACAAGGACATCAGGGATATGGATGAGGAAAGAGAACAAATTAGTAACGAGTTTTATATGTGTTATGATCAAAGAGTTTGATCAGACTAGATCACAGTCCTATCTCGTGATATCGTTGGTATCGTGAAGTTAAGGGTAAAAGTACAATGATTAACTTTTAATATTCCCTCGATCTTCGTGAGCGCACATGAGCCATCATGGGTGTCCACGGTCCCGATGTTGGTTATTGTTCGGTAAGTTCCCGAACATGTTTGTGTGTTATGGAGCGTTTATGGGTCACATGGTTAGGCTATGACAACCATTAATTAAGAGAATAAATATGTTGTTATTAGTTTTATGAATTTTCGATGTCGGTTCGATGTCACAGAACAAGTCCGATGTCCGTTGGAGAGGTTTCAGGGAAGTTACTATAAGGGAGAAATGATGTCTGTGTTAGGCAGAATTTATATGAGAGATAACGGAGGACATGAGATTCCCGGGATATTAGAAATATGTTTCTAACATCAGTCGATAAGGCCGATGATTTTACCTATAGGGTTCATAAGGTTTCGGAAGAGTTTCAGCCAAAAATCGAGGGAAGGGGGAGGGTGGGAGGAAGTGCGAGAGGGGGCAGATTCGCTCCCATGGGCACAACACTTGGTGGGGACTGCAGGTGGGCCCCAGGGTCTCCAAACATGGAACACAAAACCTTCTAGAGGATTACCTATTTTGTTTTAAAGGGAGAAAGGAAAAAACCGAAAGGGAAAAGGGAGGGAAGAGGTGGATTTGGACTCCCTAAGGAGTCCAATCCGAGTTGGGCTAGGAGAGTGGGTGCGGCCAGCTCCTCCTTCTAGCACAACTAGGATTCCAAGGCAAGTTCCCCCTCCCCTCCAACTATAAAAGGGCCCCAAGGCTTGAGGAAAACACAATATTGAGAACAATTGTCTCTCAAGCCTCTCTCTCTCTCTCTCTCTCTCTCTCTAGTAGAATTAGAGGTCTAATTAGAGCCGTTCTAATTGGATTAGAGTTTCTTCTAACTGGATCTTTGAGGTGTCCTATCCCGATTAGAACTAGCTCTAATTACTGTTCTCTGTCATGTGTTGAGAAATTTCTAGAATCATATAGCTATAATCGCGGTCGATTAGTGCTACCAATTAGCAATGTTGAAAGTCTGTATCTCTTTGTTGGTGGCGAGTCCTGGACGGCAGAGGGCTGACAAGTTGAAACGAGCGTACGCGTGCACACCATAAGAGGGACTACAAGTGTGATCCTTAATGAGGGAAGCTTAGCGATATCCTTGCAACTGGGCCTAGTTGTGAGGATCAACGATTGTTCATAACTCTTCTACGACTACATCAAATCCGCTACTCATTGAGTCGTGATCTTGATCAATGCATATAGGGGATGCATCGTTACCTGCATAGTTATCTTGGCGGATTATGCAAGATATTTTTTAAAATAATGCAGCGTAGACCAGCAAACTTCTCCATGGATGAGTTCTGAACAGATGATATCACCTAGGTTTCACACGAGGAAAACACCCTTCTTATTGCATCTTACGCCGGAAGAAGTAAAAAAAGGAGGTTTGATAAATGGAACTCAACAAGGTGTCTGGTCCGGATGGCTTTCCAGTTGAGTTATACTAGGATTTCTGGGATGTCGTTAAAATGGAACTTTTAGACTTGTTCGTCTTTGTCCATGTTGGACAACAAGATTTTTTCTGCCTAAATTTTGGTGAGTTAATTTTGTTGCCCAAGATTAACAAATACAAAAGGATCCAAAAATATAGGCCATATGTCTTTTGCATGTTAGCTTCAATCATTTTACAGAAACCAAAACCATTAGGCTTAATTTGATGGCTGACCCTGTTCTCAGTCCCACACAAACAACATTCATGAAGGGAAGAAACATGCTTGACAGGTAGTTGATAACCCACAACTGTAGGGGATCGCGATAGTCTTTGAGGGTAAGTATAACTCAATTTATTGATTCTACACAATGGGAGGCAAAGAATACCTATAAGGCTTAGCAGCTAAGTTGTCAATTCAGCCACACCTGAGAAGCACTTTACAAGATATATTAGAAACAAAAGGTGGATTTTCTTGCGTCCTTGACACACCTAATACAATTGTCAGTTGTATAGGTGCACTAGTTCAGCGAAAAATGATAAAATATGGGTAATATGCGTGATAAAACAAGGTTTTGTAAATCTGTAATAAAAATGGCTGCAAGCAAACAAGTAGTAAAGCTAACAGAAAGCGTATACCAATGGTCGGAAACAAGGACTAGGGATCATACTTTCACTAGTACCAACACTCCACAAGATTAACATAATTAAACATATGATACTTCCTCTAACAACATACATGAAAGACATATCTCGGAAATCGTTCCTCGTGAATCAAGTAGGATGAGAATCGCGTAGTGCAACATAAGCACACCTTAAAGTCCACGTTCCCGTCAATGAACACCTCAACCCTGTCACTTTGAGAATCCAAAGATAGTACTAATAAACACCACAACCTATATTTTGAATAGTATCTTTCTAATCAATCCACAACACCCGCACTGTCACCTTGGCACTATAGATATTATACTAAACATAAGCATTGATGGAGTGTAGACACACGCTCGTTCGGAGACCCCAAGCGCAAGGTGCGAAGAGTGCATCAGCAAGTTTTCCCTCAGAAAAGAAACCAAGGTTGAATCGACCAGTAGGAGGAAGGAGTAATTACAGAAGGTCAGAAGGTGAAGCAGCTGAGATGGCATGGCGCACTACCGGTTCAGCGACAACATGGAACCTACACAACACAATCAAATCACTCTGTCCCAACGAAGCAGTGAGGATGTCAATTCACCGGTTTTGCTGAACACAAAGAGGTAAAATGTATGGTGTGGAAAACAAGAGGAACAATATGAGAGCAGTATAAAAGCAGTATGAAAGCAGTAGGTGTTTATCAGTATGAGGAAAAAGGACCGGGGTCGACAGTTCACTAGTGGTGTCTCTCTGTGAAAGATAAATAACATGTGTGGTGAAGAAATTACAGCTGGGCAATTGACAGAAATGAAGGTTGTACCGTAGTGCATATGCAAGACATAAAGATTAATATGTGATTCATACGGGCATTACAACAAAATACATAGACCGTTATCCAACTGCATCTATGACTGAAAATCCACACTCCGAATATCATCCGAACAAACGTTGGGTATTAAGCTGCAAGCAACAGATAATTGTAGTAAGCAAAGTGTGTAATGTAAACAATAACATCATCCTTAGATAAAGCGTTGTTGTTTTCTCCCTAATGGCAACATCACATCCTCCATCGGTCACGTTTCTGTCACTCGAGCCCATATGAAAAGGAGGCATGAACCCACTATCGAGCATAAATACTTCCTCTTGGAGTTACTAGCATATACTTGGCCAGAGCATCTACCAACGATGGAGAGAATGCAAGATCATAAAAAACATAAATATGAAGATAACATGATAGATTGATAATCATAAGATATAGTATTCAACATTCATCAGATCCAAGCAAACACAACACATAGCATTACATAAAGATGATCTTGATCATGATAGGCATCTGACAAGATCTAAACATGAGGTACAAAGTGGAGAGAACAACCATCTAGCTACTTCTATGGACCTGTAGTCCAGGGATGAACTACTCACGCATCACTTTGGAGGAGGGCATGGTGCTGTAGATCCCTCCAGTGATGATTTCCCCCTCCGGCAGGGTGCCGGGGAGAGCTCCAGAACTCTCCCGATCTCGGGATGACGGTGACGGCGGCCTCGGGTGTTTCTCGGGTAAAAGTGGGATATATCTACGGTTTACGCCTCGGGGGGGGGGGGGGGGGGAATAGGCGAAAGGGCAGAGGAGGTGGAGGCTCAGGGGCCCCACACCGCCCCTGGTGCGGCCAAGGGGGCGCGCCACCCTATGGTGTGGGCCCCCTGAGGCCCCCCTATGGGTCTCTTTGGGACTCCGTGGAACCTCCGGGATTTTTAAGACTTCCGGGCTTCGAATTTTCCAATTCCGAGAATATTTCCTGAACAACTTTTCTGAAACTAAAAACAACAGAAAACAAGGAACTGGCTCTGTGGCATCTTGTCAATAGGTTAGTCCAGAAAATCGATAAAAATGACATAAAGTGTATAGCAAACATGTGGGAAACACCAAGAAAACAACATGGAACGTCAGAAATTAAGGATACGTTTATGACGTATCAAGCATCAAGAAACCTCATGATTTCAATTCAATCCAAAAAAGTAAGAACAAGATCATGATAATTGTCACTCTAATCCATAGTCCATAGAGTCACACACGGCACACGCACTGTCACCGTGGCACCGTAGGACAAAGGTGACTCCAGAGAATTATACTAGATAAAACCAATTGAGCACATTGTATCCATTACATAATGAAGGGGAAACATCGTAGATTCAACAATGATAACATAGAAGATGATCACAATCAAGATCACATCATGAAGGAGAAACATAACCACATAGCTACTAGAACGAGCCCTCAGCCCCGAGGAGGGACTACTTCCGCATCATCGTAGGAGGCAACAACGTCGATGAAGATGGCTCCGGGGGCACTTCCCCTTCCGACATAGTGCAAGAACAGAGACTTTTGTCCCCCCCCCCCAGAATTAGAGTTTTGGATGACGGCGGAACTCTGATGCGTTTCTGGGAAAATCGTCGTTGGTTCCTCTGTTTTTAGGCCAAGGGTGAATTTACAGGCAAAGAGGCGACGCGGGCCGATGTTGGGGGTCTCTAGGTCCCCCTAGGCGCGACCAAGAGGGGCACGGCTGGCGCCCTTTGGGGTCCGTGGGCCCCACCTTGGGTTGCCCTTCTGGCCACTGGAGTTCTCCGGGGAGTTAGGCCTACTGGAATTTTTTCAAAATTTTCTGTGAACTTTGTTTTTTGACCTCTTTCTGCAGTGCACACACAAATAAACATGAACTGGCACTGGGCATCTTGTTAATAGGTTAGTCCAATAGATGATAGAAAATATAGAAAACCATAGGTAAAACATGTAGAAAACAAGCACGAGGCATAAAAAATTATAGATACGTTTGAGACGTATCAGTAGTATCGTACATGTAAAAAATCTACAAATTACACCGGAAAAATTAAATGGAGTGCTAATAAAATTTGGCTTTGAAAAGTCTTATGATAAACTCAAATCGTCCCTTTTTTTCCAACAAACCCTGAGAATGAAATGTTTTTCCATGGAGTGGAATGCTTTGGTCCATGACTTATTTTCTGGAGGCAGTGCTGCTACAAAGTAAATGATGAAGTGGGAAAATACTTTCAAACAAGGAAAGGGTTTAGGCAAGGTGATCCAATATCGCTCATGCTATTTAATATAGTGGTTGATATGTTAGGTGTCATATTTTAGCGCGCAAACAATGATCATACAATTGAAGGGTTAGTTTGGCATCGTGTTGATGGTGGAATTTCTTTCCTTCAATATGTGCACGATAAGATTCAGTTTATGGAACATGAAACCGAAAAGGCTAGGAAACTAAAATTTATTTTATCAATGTTCAAGCAAATTTTGGGCCTCAAAATAATTTTTTATAAGGTGTGATTTTTTTTTGGAGAAGTGCAAGACGAGGTTGCTCTGTATGCCTCATTATCTGGATGCGAGCAACTCAAGTTTCCCTTTGGTTAACCGGATATTCAAACGGTGAATGGAAACGTGTCGACGAGCGGCTAGAAAAGAGATTAATTATTTTAAAAGGAAAATTATCATATCGCAGTGAAAGATTAGTTATTATCAATTAAGTTCTGAGTAAGTAATATGATATTGTATATCATTTTCTTATTCTAGTCACCCAAAAAGTTCTACATAGACTGGATTATTTCCGATCAAGATTCTTTCAAAGAATACCGAGAAAATATATCGACAGGACAGATGGAATCTGGTTTGATGGCCTAAAGATTTAGGGGATCTAGGCATTCATAACCTTTAGGTTAAGAATACTACACTTCTAAGTAAATGATTTTATCAAGCTTCTTACCAAAGATGGGACATGGCAAAGTTTTCTAAGAATAAAATATGTAGGGTCAAAGGTATTGTATCAAGTGGGGACTCGCATTTTTGGGCTAGTCTAATGGCGATAAGGAAACACGTATGCCTATTTGGATCATTCATAATCGTGGATGGCTCGGAAATTAGATTATGGCAGGACAAGTGGTTGGAAAATGCCACTCCCCAAAAACAATATCCAACTCTTTATAATTTTATCCTTCGTAAGAGTGATACCATCGCTACAGTTCTAGAGTCTTATCCACCAAATGTGACGTTAACTGGGCCCTGACTTGAGTCATGGAATGCTCTACTATAGTGTTTGGCAATGGTCCTGCTGTTCGCATGGGACTGATGAATTTCGGTGGAATTTGCATGAGAGGTAAATTCTCAGTTGATTTCATGCATAGAGTGATGTTCCAGTCAGTTCTGCCAATTGATAATAAAAAATTATATCATGAAGATAACGATGCTGCTAAAAAAAAGTGTGGTACATTCTCATGGGAGTAATCCTTAATTAGGAAATACAACCTCGTAAAAGAGACATGAAAAATAAAAAATCTCATAATGAAATTTTTTATGGGTTATTTAACAGGGTGCCCTCAGTTGGCACCACGACCTCAGTTTTACCCCTAGCGCCGAATCGACCTCAGTTTTGCCCCTAGTCTGTGCGCAAGGACTCCTTTCGCTGCTCCCACCGTAACTTTCTGCCCCCGTTAGGATGCTGCCCTATGGGACCCATCATAGAACCGTTGGCGCGGCCTGTGGGCCCCAGCTGTTGAGCGTTGGCGCGGCTTGTGTGCCCCAGCTGTTGACGGTTGGCGCTGCATGTGGGCCCCAGCTGTTGACCGTTGCTTGCGGCCCAATGTCAAATAAGGCCCAATGTCAACATGCAGACTACACATTATCCATTTATATTTATTAATCACTACATGCAGACTACACATTATCCATTTATTAAAACATCCAATTATTCGTATTAATAATATAAAATATATACTGTGATCAACTCAAATTTGTATATTATCTTAGAAAACATAATGCATCACATCTCTTATATATAAATTTTGTTTACAATGTGCAGATTTTAAAGCGATAATTAGAAAGGATAAAACTTCTAAACAGTGGGTACATTTGGACAAATATAAAAACATAACTTTATATATAATTAAACATACTTAGAAAGGATAACTGGCCCCACTTTACATATATTCAGTGGGGCCCGAGAAACATTACATTTAATTAAAAAAAGGCCTAGCCCTAACTCCCGCTCTGCATGCGGGAGCCCTTCCCGCCCTCCGGCGCCTCCTACTCCGCCGCCCGGATCTCCATCTCCTGCTTGATCCGGGTGCGGTGGTTCTCCGCCCGCATCCTCTCCTCCTGCCTCTCAATGGACCGCTTGATGCTGGCCCGGAAAGCCTTCGCCTCCTTCTTCTCCTGCGCCTTCAACTCCTTCTTCTCAAGCCGCTCCAGTCTCTTGAGGCGGCGGTTCGTCTTGGGGGAGATGTCCAAAGTCTTGGTGGCGGTGGAAGGGACGGGGCGGTGGACGAAGGGAGGCGTCGGCGATCGCTCCCGTTTGGGAGAGTCGTCGACGGGAAGCTCGATGGGCAGGACGTCCAACTCCTCCTCGGGCCACTCGTCCTCGTACCAAGGCCGAGCCTTGGGGTGGTTGTCCTCGTCGGAAACAGACTAAGGGCTTGAAGGGAGAGAGTAGGAAGACATTGTTCGGGGCTTGAAGGGAGAGAAGGGCAAATGGATGGAGAGGGATGAGAAGATGGAGGACGAGTGAAACGGTCTATTTAAAGACATGATTAGACGTGAATTAATTGGGGTAGATGAAGCAAACAGTTTGAAAACGTTGGATGCAGTGTAGAAGAGTCGATGCATGGTCAAAGAGGTGTAGAACAGGCGTAGGCGTAGGCGTAGGACAGGTAGTGATACGGAGTACGAGCGCGTGTGCATTAGGCAGTCAAAGTGATTCGACGTTGCATGCGTGTATTAAAGAGGTGAAGAGAAGAAAGTCCAAAGTCTCACGCCAAATCCTGCCTCGCTGCATATGCATTGAGGTGTATCTTCTGAAAACGAGGCGTGGAGGGCTACGTCGCTGCAAATGTGCGACGCGACTCGTGTTTCTGAAACGAGGCGTGCAGGGCTGCTGCAAATGCGACGCGACTCGTGTTTCTGAAACGAGGAGTGCAGGGCTGCGGCAAATGCGACGCGACGTTTACTCTTTTCTTCTTCTGCCACGTTGTTTACTCTGAAAAAACGAGGTGTGCATGCACCGGGCTGGTGAACGGGGCCCCACTAGACAGTGTCCGTTGTTGCATGCAGTTACATTGAGACAAAACACCCAATCCATGCACCGCTTCATTTTCGATCGTTTGATCGTAAGGAACGATGCAGATCGAGTTCATGCATGCAAACTACGGCGGCAACAGCCTGCAGACGCTGAGACGAGCGCTTCTCTGTGCGGGAACGCGATCCTCTGACTTTAGGTCACTGGAACATGGAGCCCATCACACACCGGACCCACGTGTCATGGGAGATAGTCAGAGAACGTAAGGTGGGCAAAGTAAGAGGATCTGGTTCCCTCTGTTTTTAGGGCATGTACAATAGTGTAGACGGGTGCTGTCTGCACTACTCGGCCATGTCATTTCTAGACATTTTTAGAGATAGTTGGTACAGTGCGGTGACCCCCTAGCTTGTGTTGGGATCCAGACGCTCCGTAGCCCCCCTCCCGGTGAAACCCTAGCCCCGCTGGAGAAATACCGGACTTATACGGAAACACGCGGTAACGGCGTCGAAAGGGGGTAACAATGTGGAACTATTTGCTTGGTTCTTCTAGGATAGCCCATAGGAACACAAAACAAAAAGGTAGAACCCACCTCTTCGGAAGATTCACGATGTTTGGTCCGATACAGGAGTTTCACCCTATAAGCGCTCACGAGAGAGAAGTGGATGCCGGTGAAGCGGGTCACACCCCTCAGAGAAATCTTTGACATCCAAAGCACACAACACACCTATACTAACATGGTATGGCACCCCCTAGCTTGTGTTGGGATCGAGACGCTCCGTAGCCCCCCTCCCGGTGAAACCCTAGACCCGCTGGAGAAATACCTGACTTATAAGGAAACACGCGGTAACTGCGTCGAAAGGGGGTAGCAACGTGGAACTATTTGCTTGGTTGTGCTAGGATAGCCCATAGGAACACAAAATAAAAAGGTATAACCCACCTCTTCGGAAGATTCACGATGTTTGGTCCGATACAGGAGTTTCACCCTATAAGCGCTCACGAGAGAGAAGTGGATGCCGGTGAAGCGGGTCACACCCCGGAGAGCAATCTTTTACATCCAAAGCACACAACACACCTATACTAACATGGTATGGCACCCCCTAGTTTGTGTTGGATCCAGACGCTCCGTAGCCCCCCTCCCGGTGAAACCCTAGCCCCGCTGGAGAAATACCTGACTTATACGAAAACACGCGGTAACGGCGTCGAAAGGGGGTAGCAATGTGGAACTATTTGCTTGGTTGTGCTAGGATAGCCCATAGGAACACAAAACAAAAAGGTAGAACCCACCTCTTCGGAAGATTCACGATGTTTGGTCTGATACAGGAGTTTCACCCTATAAGCGCTCACGAGAGAGAAGTGGATGCCGGTGAAGCGGGTCACACCCCACAGAGCAATCTTTGACATCCAAAGCACACAACACACCTATACTAACATGTTATGGCACCCCTTAGCTTGTGTTGGGATCCTGACGCTCCGTAGCCCCTCTCCCGGTGAAACCCTACCCGGTGGAGAAATACCAGACTTATACGGAAACACGCGGTAACAGCGTCGAAAGGGGGTAGCAATGTGGAACTATTTGCTTTGTTGTGCTAGGATAACCCATAGGAACATAAAACAAAAAGGTAGAACCCACCTCTTCGGAAGATTCACAATGTTTGGTCCGATACAGGAGTTTCACCCAAGCGCTCACGAGAGAGAAGTGGATGCCGGTGAAGCGGGTCACACCCGAAGAGCAATATTTGACATCCAAAGCACACAACACACCTATACTAACATTGTATGGCACCCCTTAGCTTGTGTTGGGATCCAGACGCTCCGTAGCCCCCCTCCCGGTGAAACCCTACCCGCTGGAGAAATACCGGACTTATACGGAAACATGCGGTAACGGCGTCGAAAGGGGGTAGCAATGTGGAACTATTTGCTTGGTTGTTCTAGGATAGCCCATAGGAACACAAAACAAAAAGGTAGAACCCACCTCTACGGAAGATTCACAATGTTTCCATCTCATATTCTTTGAAATCTCTACTACTTTATTCGAGGAATCACATTTTAGTGAAGGCTTTTGTTCTAATGTTTATAAATCCTATTTATATTTTTCCTAGACTTGTATTAGACCTATATAATTTAATTCCAAAGCCTGAAAATTTATTGGATGAATATTCGTATTATTTATTTTCTTTTGAATAATAATGGTTTTAATCGAAAATCGTAAATAAAACAAGTTTAAAACATCAAAATGAAAAAATAACTTTGGATCTTTCTTAGTCACACCAAAATGAAGCTTTGGTGAGATTTTGACCTTATTTGAGTTCGAAAGGTTTGAAACTCTCTAGTAGTCTGTTCAAGATATCACATCTTAGACAAGGCTTTTTCGTTCCATTCTTTATAAGACAGGTTTATATTTTTTTTTCTCGTTACTATATGACATAACACTACTATGTGCGTCGGCTTTATGTTTTTTTGATTTTTTTTGAATTATGTATGCTCATTTCAAGCTTGGTCAACCCTCTGTTTGATCAGCCGAAAAGCTTCTAGAAGGAAACCCAGAGATTCGACCTGGATTGTTGGATCGACGCCTTCTAGAAGGAATCGTGCATCGGACGGATGCGCTCGCAGCCACAGTGATCCGCGAGACGCTCGTTCTGCGCTCGGATTGGTTGGTCCGTTGGCCACATGGATCGATGGTTTCTATCTGTTCTACATATGTTTCTTTTCTATTAAGTATTAAACCATGTTATTTAAATAAAAAATAAAAAAATAGAAGAATTATTCAAAACATAATGAAACTTCAGATTTACTACAGCGATGATTTTTATCAATTTTACATATGATTTTTCTATTAAACCATGTTATTTAAATAAAAAATAAAAAATAGAAGAATTATTCAAAACATAATGAAACTTCAGATTTACACTATATATGTAGAATAGATGTCTAGGAAATTAATTTGGTTGATTTATAAAATATGCCAAAAAAATGTTGAAGCACACATGGGGGTATTTTCCCTAGCTTCGGGCCTCATTTGAAGCACATTTCTCACGAGAATAGAGCGATGGTTGCAAATGAGCATACATAATTCAAAAAAAATCAAAATGACATGACTCCAACGCACAACGTTGTTATATGTGATATAGTTGCTCCTCAAATTTATTTGGATAATTTTGGCAAGGTCGAATTTTTCATGAAATTATAAACGGGGGTATTTACCCTAGCTTCGGACCTCATTTGAAGCACATTTCTCACGAGAATAGAGCGATGGTTGCAAATGAGCATAAATAATTCAAAAAAATTCAAAATGACATGAATCCAACGCACAATGTTGTTATATGTGATATATTTGCTCCTCAAATTTATTTGGATAATTTTGGCAAGGTCGAATTTTTCATGAATTTATAAACGATGGTGTTTACCCTAGCTTCAGACCTCATTTGAAACACATTTCTCACGAGAATAGAGCGATGGTTTTAAATGAGCATAAATAATTCAAAAAAAATAAAACTGACATGAATCCAACGCACAATGTTGTTATATGTGATATAGTTGCTCCTCAAATTTATTTGGATAATTTTGGCAAGGTCGATTTTTTCATGAAATTTCAAACGGGGGTGTCTACCCTAGCTTCAGACCTCATTTGGAGCACATCTCTTATGAGAATAGAGCGAGGGTTCCAAATGAGCATAAATAATTCAAAAAAATCAAAATGACATGAATCCAACACACAATGTTGTTATATGTGATATAGTTGCTCCTCAAATTGATTTGGATCGGATAATTTTGACACGGTCGGATTTTTCATGAAATTCCAAACGGGGGTATTTACCCTAGCTTCAGACCTCATTTGAAGCACATTTCTCATGAGAATATAGCGATGGTTTCAAATGAGCATAAATAATTCAAAAAAAAAAATCAAAATGACATGAATCCAACGCACAATGTTGTTATATGTGATATAGTTGCTCCTCAAATTTATTTGGATAATTTTGCCAAGGTCGAATCTTTCATGAAATTTCAAACGGGGGTGTCTACCCTAGCTTCAGACCTCATTTGAAGCACATTTGGCTAAAATTTTGGAATGACTTGGTTCAACATCATACAACATTATTCAAACATCATCCAAACTACTCCCTCTTTTCGCTTTTAATCTACATTCTGGCTCGTGATTTTGTTCAGAAATACTCAAAATTAATTAAAAAAAGTAAACTCGTTGAAATAGGCGCAAATTCATAGATTCGACGATATTTTTACAGAAAGACGGCATAATTTAACTAAAAACATTGAAAAAACTTAAAAAAAAACTACGGTTGGCCGAGGCTCGCCGCGATCACCCGGCCTGGTCGTCGCCCTCCTCCTAGACGTCGTCCTCTTCCTCGTCGTCCTCTTCGCAGTCGTCGTAGGCCAGCATGTTGGAGGGCCCTGCCTCGTGGTCGTTCTTGGCGAAGGGCGATGGGTTCGCCACCGTAGCGAGCCAGCGCCGCTCCGCTCTGCCTTGGATCCGCAGCCGGTGCAGCTGCGCCTTCTCGGAGGGATGGCGGCGGTTCCGCCTCTCGCTCTGCAGGGAAACCTTGCGCCGGTCGCTCTCGTATAGCGCGACGAGCGGCTCATCCGACGCCGCGGTTGCGGTGAGCTGCCGGTAGACCTGGCGCTCCGCCTCCTCCCTCTGGTGGGTCTCCAAGGATGCACGAACAGCGGCAGCCTCGGCCGCTGCCGCCGCCTCCTCGAGCCAAGCGCGGACCTAGTGGAACGCCGCCTCGTTCCTCCATGTTTGGAACGAGTAGAAGGTCGCGTGCTGCTCGGGCCAGATAGGCTGCCTCCTCCTATGCCTCCTCCAGCGTTGCGCCTCCTGCGGCGGCTGCTGCTCGGGCGCCGCCTCCTCCGGCGCCGGCTGCTCGTTCTCCTCGTAGAAGAACTCGTTGTCGCTATCGCCGTCATTGTGGCCCCGCGTCGCGGCCGTGGGTCGGCAGTAGAACGGCGAGTTACGCCAGGCACGGTGTCGGTGAGGCATCGTCTCGGGGTGTCTAGGTGAAGTGCGGCGAGGGCGATGAGAGTGAGTGCGGTGAGGGCGAGGAGATGAACGGCGAGAATGGGGAGAGCGGCGAGCGGTGAGGGGCCTTTTGTAGCCCTGGCGGGGCATTTACTGCGCCGCGCGTGCCGTTACTCCTGCAGACTTTGACCGACCCGGGGGCCCGTGGTTTTTCCACGCGTCGCTGACAGCTCTGGCCCGCGTGGGCTACCCCGCCTTTTCGCGCCCCAAGCCGAACCCAACGGTCGTGGTGGTGGTGGTGGTGCCGCAGGTGCTCATGGCGCAGCAGGGGGTGGTGCGGCGGTGGCGGCGGCGAGAGCGGCAGCGCACGACGGCGGGTCAACTAAATTGGGCGGCAGCGCACGACGGTGGTGGCGGGAAACTCGGGTGTGGACTATTTAGCATAGTCAACTAACTGCGCGGTCCCACCTGTAAGCTCCGGACGGTTTCAACGAACTTGGCAGTCCCACCCGGACCCACTTCGCGAAACGGAGTCTGACTACTCGGACCCATTTCGTGAAACGGATTCGAATCCAAACTTACCGTTCCGGCCTCTCCATAGTAGTTGCGCATGGACTAGGGGCAAAACTGAGCACCATTCGGCGCTAGGGGTAAAACTGAGTAGTAGTCACTAGTAGGAAAACCCTTACCAGTGACGAATAGATATGGGCTACCGCTGGCGAAGCGCTGTTCGCCAGCGGTAACCCGCCAGTGGTAGCGGGTTACCGCTGGCGAACAGCGCTTCGCCAGCGGTAGTATATGTTACCGCTGGCGAACCAGGGCTTGTTCGCCAGCGTTATGTTCGCCAGCGGTAGGCTCCCAGGTTCACCAGCGGTAAGTTCGCCAGCGGTAGGATCTCAGGTTCGCCAGCGCTATGGCTCCCAGGTTTGTATTTTTTTTGTTATTTTCGTATAATAGTTTGTATTTTCCTGGTATTATACTATACATGTGCAAATACATATAATTTCTGTAATTTCTGTAATTCACGCATACAAATCACTCTTATAATTTCTGGTATTATATGTATATGCAATACACAAACCGAGATCCATTCATAACGAAAATAACACATTGATCTCAATAACATCCTTCTCATAAATATTAATACACATCGATCTCAATAACATGTTTAACACGATTACAAAAGTATGACATCAATACAACGCGCGATATAGATCAATATATTCGCAAACAACACATATATATGCTGTCCGCCTCCGCTTGCGATCTTTCGCTAGGGCCAGCGCGCCGTTCACGTCTTCATCTCTCTGTAGACCAAGATAAAAGCATTAGACCGGCAAAGGAAATCACAAGTTCTTATGAGGAGCAATTCGTACCGAACCAAATACATACCGTCGATCATTTCTTCTTCGTTGTTGTTGTGATCTTCTGTTTCTTCACCGGAGGGAACAGAAGAACACCTTCTAACGAGTTGAACGGTCTCTCGTCAGCCTGCTCTAGTACACATCGGAGCAACTCATCGTTAGATGGTGGGGGGTCCAGTGGAAGACCGAGTCTACAGTTACTACATCCCTATAGATGATGGAGCAGATTTTGCGCTGGAGGCGACCAAAGTTTTGTCTGAATTCAGCATCAGACCATTCGACGATGCTCCGAGACCATTTGTCCACAACAAACATGTATTGTAGACTGTGTTGGTTCTTCACGATCTCCGTCATGTGTTGGAGGAGGTACCGTGCCTCCATATGGCCGCCTGACGCCTGCTTGGGGCAGGGAAACTCAGTTTTGTGTCTGAACACATATTTTCCTTGAATTTGTTTCATTCTGTCGCAGTATCCTTCCGCCCTGGTGTAGCCGTCCATAGCATCATTGAGAACAGACTTGATGAGGGAGTAGTTCTTCTCCTTCATCGTACTCCCGGAGTCGAGATATACTGCGTGCGCGTCTCTCGGGTAGAGCATGATGAGGGTGCCGTATTTGTTTCTGCGCAAAACAGGAGTCCATATATATAATCCACAAAAATTGTATATGCGCAAACTAATGTAAAGATGGGAAATATAACTTACTCGGGAAAGTAAGGCACGAGGGTGATCCTCTTGTGTGTATAATTAGTAAGCAACACTTGTTCGAGGTACTTTGTCGCTTTTGCCCTACCCTTGGGGTTGTTCAAGTACATGTCGTGCATGTAGTAGGGGTCTGCAAGCCCGATGTTTTTGACATTCTCTATGGATAGTTGATGCGCCAAATTGAGCGTATACAGACGGACGATTGACGAGTGGAGGGATTTTATGTGGAACATCCGAAAAATGTCGTCAAATCTCACGATGATCTTGTTTGTGTTGCCTTCAGTGACAAATCCCGCTGTAGATGCCACCTTTGCGACCAAAACCGGCAGCGTTGGATTTTTCTCTTTGAGAAGCATCCCCTCCATATATAGAACACCGTCATGGACGCTACGCATATCACCTGTCAGCAAGGAGACCAACCTCGGCGGCAGCATCGGTTTTGCCAACTCATGGATCTGATGCCAGTCGTGTATGGGTATCCTGTCCAATACCCGTCCTGTCTGCGGCTTAGACTTGGTCCCCTCCACCGGTTGGCTCATCGATGCAACGGCAGAACTCTTCTTAGTTCTTTTCTGTACCGTCTTCTTAGGCTGATTCTGATGAAATACATCCGCTACCACCTCTTTGAGGGCGTCATGGTTGATGACTTCTTGCTCGGGGACTGCCGGTTCTTGAGAAGAGAAAAGACGCTTTGTGCATCGATATTTATCTGCTTCCTCCGCTGGCAAGAGAAGTTCATCAAGATCATCCAGGCCGGCCCCCTCGTAAGGATCGTCGACGAGGTAGTCATTGGGGTTCTCATCTTCAGCATCCTCGCCGTCGTGATGCACGGACTTTGCAGGTGAGAAATCCTTGTGTTGGCTCGGGTGCCCCGACCCATGGACCGGTGCTGGAGTGTTGACAGGAGTAGTTTCCAAACGAATTAGTGATTTTGGCCATGTCAATGGCCAAACAAAGCATTGCTCCAGGTTTAACTCGCTGTCGGCTGCGGGGGGTTGGTTCGGAGGATCGAGAGCACCGCAACCAGGGAGCACCCGACTTAATGTAATCCTTAGCACATCTTCGGGCATACGAACGCCGTGGGACACGCGGTTGAGAGGTGTTACGATTTTTCCTTCGTCCACGTCCTTTAACTCGCCGTTCACACGAAGGAGCAATGTGCATCCCGTCTCGTCGGCCTGCGAAACGTCGCGCGATCGTCGTTAGAGACTGAGTCCGTCACGAATCAAGTCATAATATATAATTAAGCAGTGGACGCTGAATTACCGTGAGGGCATTGAGCTCGGACAAGGGCGATGGACCACTAAGTGTTGGCGGCGGTGTTGAAGAGACGTGGCGGGGCGGCGACGGATCTTTGCGACCTTGTGGCTGAGGGTTGTGGGCCGCCTCGTTCTGCGCAGCAGGCGCCACGACGGGGGCCACGTTCTGCGCAGTAGGCGCCACGACGGGGGCCACGTTCTGCGCCGCAGGCGGCACCATTTGGGCTATGTTGATCTCGGGGAGCGGCCCTTGTCCTCCACATGCCATCCACGGCGCTAAGGACTGAGCGACGGACGCACAGATGGTAGGGAGGAGCGCGTTGAGCCTCTCGTTCACAAGCTCGTCGATCGTCTTCTCCGGGGCCTTGTTCCACTCCTTTCTCTTCTCCTTGGTGTCCGGGTAGTAGTGCGCATGCCGATGAACCTTTCCGAGGCGATGCACATGGCCACGATGCGGCTTCTTGTCAAGGGGCACTCCCTTCATCGCGTTAAGCGCCCTAATAAAAGGGGTGTCATACGGGTCCTTGTTCATCGTCCCCGAGGACCCCCCCCCCCGTCAGAGTGAGATAGGCGTTCTTTTTCTTCTTCCTCGAGATATTTATTCTCGAGCATTTTGACCTTCTCGTTCAACACAAGATCGCCAGGCTTTTTGGGATCTTCCCTATAATGGGCCCTGACAAAATTTCTCACCTGCAGGTCGGTGATCTTGTCAAACGGGTTCGGCCCTTCTCTCTTCGCATCCTCCTTAGCCCGGACTTTCTCCTTCCCAAGGTAACCCCGGCTTCCGAGATTATGAGGGCCAATGTTCTTTTTTCGCTGGTCTTTTCCCCATTTACTCAGCGCCACCCTTTCCGGTTTGAGTTCGTCGAGCTTGAATTGGGCCAAGTCTTCCTCGGAAATGGAGGGCCACAACTTATGGATCTCATCGAAACCCTTACCCTTCGCAATAATCTCCTGCAAACTGGATCT
Source organism: Alopecurus myosuroides (assembly GCA_028641055.1). Classification (NCBI taxonomy): domain Eukaryota; kingdom Viridiplantae; phylum Streptophyta; class Magnoliopsida; order Poales; family Poaceae; genus Alopecurus; species Alopecurus myosuroides. The sequence goes on from CM054057.1 coordinate 558,165,912, forward strand.
CCAAGTCCTAAACGCCTTGGTGAACTTTCCCAGTGCTAACGAGTTGACCAGATTATTCTTCAGGTCGTGGTTGTCGTAAGGACCCGGGAACTTGTACCTCGTGTGCAGCTTCTCAATCAGCAGGGCGGCCATAGCCTTGTTTTCTTTATCTCTGAGCTGACCCGTATTAACGATGCCAAAGTCTCGAGCTATGCAGCCTATCTGGTTTCCATACCCCTTAGTGTAACTCTCCGGCTCGACGGGAGCACCGCTGTTGGGGTCCACTTCCATGAACTCTTGCCGGATGGTGGCGAGCATGTTGTGCCGTCTTTCTTTGCGCTTACGCGACGCCTCGCTACCGGAGGCGGTATCCCCGGTGCCACTACCGGTTTGACCTTCTCCGCCCGATGTATCGGTGCGCGGCTCTAGCTCCTGACGAATGGTTTCGTCCATCTCGTCGTCTGCATCGTCACCCTGCGTCTCTAGCTCCGGTTGCAGATCTACGGGTCCTCCTCCGGCGCTAAGCATAGAAAGCCACGCATCTTCGTCCCCGCGTCCGGTCCCAGAACCACCCGCCTCGTCGTTGTCAGCCATATCTAATTAAGGAGAGAAAACCCAAAATTAGTTCAGCATATCCTACAATTCAGACGATGTATACCCCATATGAGTCCAAATTTCTCGGGCACTCTAATATGTGATATTTTTAGCAAAGATCATGCTAAAATTCACGGAAAATTTCGGCATGACCTTTGCTAAAAATATCACAAATGGAGTACCCAAATTTGCCGGAACATAAATTAATCAACATTCCGGCAAATAGGGACTCACGTGGGGTACCTGCACATAAAATCCCACCCCTCATATAATCCCACCCCTCATATTATCATCGTCATCCACACGAAGGTTGGCACATATCCACACGACCACACACCATCTCCACCATCCATCACCACCATCCATATCACCACGCCATATCCATCACAACCATCCATCACCACCATCAATCCACACCACATCCATCACACCAACCATCACCAACCACCAAAAACAGAAATCAAAATGCATCATAAATTCAAGATAATGCGTAATCACTTAAAAATAAAATAAAGATCAGTGGCATTGGGTGGTATTTAACTGTTGAGAACAACATTTCATTTCCTCTGGGTTTCTTTAAGTGGAGTATTCTTTATTTCTATACATGTATACCTCTGGATTTTGCACATTAGGTTTCTCTAAGTGAATAAACATCACCACTTGTCACATAATTGCATCACCATTAGTACTGCCTCTAGGTTTCTCTAAGTGAATAAACATCACCACTTGTCAGATTGTTGCACTGTAAATGGCCAGGTTCAGAACCTAAACTGAATATTTGCACAAACAGGTTCACATGCTATCTTTAAATGTATCAATCAACAATCCTATCTTTAAATCAATCCATAATCAATTTATTTAACCAAAGTTCAAATGGCAAGAAAATAGCCATAGCTAGATCACCTATTTTTCATACTCAAGTGTAGACAGTGAGAGAGTTGCACCTAAAACTAATAGATAATGTCAGCTGCACCTAAAATTAACTAATTGCATCTTCTAATCTGCACACCAACCATCACCTATTTTTCATACTCAAGTGTTGCATGCTGTATCATCACTTGAGCAAACCATTAAACAATGGACAACATGATGATCCATTAACCGTCAATGAACACTAGTGGAAACAACCCCTCTCGTCCAGGGGGCCGGGGGGCAGCTGTCCCGGTTGCAACCAAATCCGGGACAAATGCCCTGCATTGGTCCCGGTTCGTGCGCCCGGGGCAACAGGAATCGCCTGGGCGCATTGGTCCCGGTTCGTGGGGGGCATATCGGTCCCGGCTCGTGCCACGGACCGGGACCAATGCCTAGCCACAGGCCACGTGGCACGCGCATGACCTGTTGTCCCGGTTCAGTCCACGAACCGGGACCAATGCCCCCTTCCCCTATATATACTGCCCCAGCCCCCCCCCCCTCCTTCCATCTTTTTTTTCCTTGGAGGTGTGAGAGAGTGTGTTGTTATAGTGTGTTTTTTTACTATGCACACGAGGTGTTCGACGAAATTCCCGAGACGCACACAAGCTCACTGAAAATGGTATCTTCGACCGAGGTTAACAAATTATCTTTTTCATCTGTAACTGATACATAAAAAAGTATTATTTGTCGATGTACTGTGGTCATCTCTGTATTAATATGTATTTTGATAAACTTAATTATATGATGCAGATGGATGCACGGCAGCGATGGATGTACGGTGACCGACGCACCTCCGAGTATATGGCAGGCCTATATGCCGAGGCGGACACCTCCAGGGCCGTAGCCGAAGGCCTCCGCCGGCGGTGGTGGGACGCGGCCGGCGCCGCTCGAGGAGCCTTCATTCCTGGGGCGCTTGCCGGAGCCGCTGCCGAACCAGCGGGACATGGTGGCTATGGTTGGTCTGCCTTGGGCGCGGCCGGGGTGAATGGGTTGTACGGGCGGCGGGGGGCCTTTAAAAAGGACCCGGGGTGGGCTGGCATGCCAACCGGCGGCCTGGACGTGGCGGCGGTTGCAGGCGGCCATGAATGCGGGCAGGAGCCGAGGCGTGGTGGCGGTTGCAGCCGTGGCACGCGCGCGTGGGGAAGTGGGGGCGCGGGAAGCCGAGGCGGGGCGGGAAGACGAGGCGACTGGCCCTTTGACCGTCCTGTAGTCTTAATTTAAGGGACCAGGCGAGCCAGCCAACGGCCGCTGGCCAGTGGCCCCTTCGAACCATTGACTGACCACGCTGGCCAGTGGGCCCTTCGAACCGTTGACTGACCATAAAAACGCGGGCCAGTGGGCCCTTTTGACAAAAAATGTGACCAGTGGGCTTAATAAAAACGTGGGCCTGGACGCGGTTGGGGAAGGGGAGGCCGGCTCGGGATTGGGAGACAGGAGCCCAAAAGACCGGGCTCGGGATTATATATATTTTTTTGTCAAAAAAGTATCCATCCCGGTCCCTTGAACGAACCGGGACGAACTCCCTGGCCCAGGTTCGCCACGTGGCCTATCCTTACCATCCCGGGTCCTGGCACAACCGGGACCAATGGGACGGGCCATTTGTCCCGGCCAGCCCATCCCGGTTGCACAACCGGGACAACTGGCCCTTACGACCCGGGACAAAAGGCCCTGTTTCCACTAGTGGAACAAGGTAAATGTGAAGCGACATCAAGACAACCCCTAGAATGGAACTATACCGTTTGATGTGAGAGTATGAAATACCAAATGCAGTAGGGACGGAGAACATGATAGCTTATAATAGTGTAGTGAATGCTAGCTTTAACCAAACTCCTACTCCCTCTGTTACTAAATATGTTGTATGTACATTCTGATAAGTTCTGGGCTGGCGTGCAACATGATAGCTTATAATAGTAGTGAATGTTTTGGACAGAGCAATAATATACCCGTAGGCAGTGATAGGTAAAGGGGAATACTTGTTTAGTTCCTCATGAATTTTTTCTTATCAACGCTGACTTGAAAAAATTAATATGCACACAGAAAACACCTAAGATCCCTGGTTATGAAACTTCAGATAGGGGGCTACGGTCCCTGTATGTGCAACTCAAAATACAACATATACAATTCAACTAAAAACTTTCTGGATATACAACTAGTAAGAAGATAAACAACAATTAAGATCTCTTAATATGCAACTTCATAATCATATAAAAAAGAAGCTAAGGTCCCTTTGTATGCAACTTAACATGCAGCTAGATATGCAACTTAATTAGAAAACAAAAATCAAACTAACGATCCTTTTGGAAAATGTTGCAACACTAAAGTGGGATCCTCTCTGCAACATTGCATCGTACTTTGCGAATTGGTGATAATGATCTGCAAGTTATGGGTTATAGCCTACCTATAGACTGGTACTATTGATACGCAAATTAGCACTTGCGCTAGGCGATGCTCTACAATTTCTATTGAGTGTCATGCTTTTGTACGCAACTTAGCACCTGCACTAGACTGGTACTATTGGGTGTCATGCTTTTGTAATCTACGGCTAAGATTCTCACACTCGGATCAGACGTGGGGGCTTATTCCAGGGAAAAAAATTACTTGTTGTTCTTGCAGAACAATGGTCGAACACTTGTCGTGCAAGGCAGAAGAGAGGGCAGCAACAGGCAGTAGGGGCGGCGCCGCTCTAGGAGGCAGTAGGGGCGGCGCAGGGGAAGAGGAGGGAGACGTAGGGGAGGTGGAGGACGGCCGGCGTGGCGTCGATGGCCGTGGAGGGGCGACGCGTGCAGAGAGAGGGGGAGGGTCGGTGGAGGGAGGGAGGGGCGCAGTGGTGGTGGCGTGAGGAGAGGGAAGGGAGGGGCGAGGAGAGGGAGGGAGGGGCGCAGTGGTGGGGTTGGGCTCACCGGAGACACGTTGCTCGCCGGTGTTAACAGAGAGGGGAGGGGCCGGCGCGCGCGCGGTGGTTTTGCTTCGATCGCGAAAACGACTAAGTACCGACTAGTACTGCTGGAGAGAGGGGAGGGGCGGGGGGCCCGCGCATAAGTGTCACAGCGCCAAATAGCGCTGGCGAACAAGTCCCGCTGTTCGCCAGCGGTACCTTACCGCTGGCGCACAGCATTCTGTTGCCCAGCGCTAGCTGTACCTTACCGCTGGCGAACAAGTACGGATCTTCGCCAGCGGTACGTTTTTTTTTGTTTACTTTATTTGTTTAAATTATTCAAAGACATTTCATTTATAATAATTCAAACACATTCCAAATTAATTTCAAACACATTACAAATAATAATGTTTTATTTTGTTTTCTATTATATCCTTTATGTTTTATATTATTTTATTTTGTTTTCCATTATTTCCTTTTTGTGTTCTTTATTTGTTTAAATTATTCAAAGACATTTCAATTGTTTTCTTTCATGTGTTCTATTGGTTTCCTTCATGTTTTATTTTGTTTTCCAATATTTCCTTCTTGTTTTCTCTTTTCATTATTTTGGTTTTAGTCGTTTTCCTTCATTATTTTGGTTTTAGTTGTTTAATTTCTATTTGTTTCCTTTATGTTTCAAATAATATAAGTCCACACATTTGAAATACAGAAGAAGGTACATTAAATTTATAATAAGTGCACATCAGACCAGTTGATCCATGCATATACATAGTTTCGTCGCATACAATTGGCACACAAATATATACATAGTTTCTCAGTGTTTGATCTTTTTACCTTTTTTGGTCGCAGTTGCATAATTTAACCCCACATTATGACTTCTTCTTCTGAATGGAAGACCATGCCTAGGTAGCGTTGTTCTGATTCTTCTTCTTGTGTATGTTGCATGACTATCATCATCATCTTCTTGATCATCGTCAATGTTTGGGTCGCCGAACGTATCGAACTCGTCCTCAGCAACGACTCCATCCATTCCGATGATATTTCTTTTCCCTCTCCTCAGGACAACACGGCTAGGCCTTGCGGGGTCTGTTATGAAGAAGCATTGGGACACATGCTTAGCCAATACCCATGGCTCACTTTGCGCTGTGACATTCGCGCTTGATGAGGTTCCGGCTTCGGGAATAACCATGGTTGTAAAGTATTGGTCTTCTTTTCTGACGGTCGACATCCTAGCCCATTTGACGCGGAACATAGGCACATTTTCTGTAGAGTAGTTAAGCTCCCATATCTCCTCGATCCTTCCGTAGTATCTTAACTTTTTGTCACCGGTGTAGGATTCCATCGTTACCCCTGAGTTTTGATAGTCGGAAGTTTTGTCTTTCTCCTCTGTGTAGAAAGTGAACCCGTTGATATCATATGCTTGAAACGTCGCTAGGTTGGGAGCTGGGCCATGTGCCAAGGCGTACAATAGTTTATTTTTCGCACAATCCCTTGGCGGTGGATTAGCGACGATCACATCTTTAAACCAACGCAAGAAAGTGGAGTTATGCTCTCTGATTATTTCTCCTTCGGTCCTCCGCTTGCCTTGTTCACTGTACTTTTTCATAATCGAGCTCTTGTGTTTTTCCACCCCAAGTATCGACCATGTCAATGTGTTGGAGAGCTACTAAGTTTGCCCTGTTAAAGTCGGTGCGTCGACAAGCCCGATCCACATGCACTTCTCTACGTCCATTTTTGTGACCTACTCCATCGAGCTTCCCAATGTGCTTGTTTCTGGGAAGACCAACAGGGTCCTCCACGTCCACATGATTCGAGCAGAAAGAGATGCACTCTTCGGTGAGAAAGCCTTGAACGATGCTTCCATCCGTACGGGCTCTATTGTGAACAAATCCTTTGATGACCCCATTCATCCTTTCAAACGACATCATGTTATGCAGGAACAACAGACCGAGATGGATGATATCGTCAACGATATGGACCAACAGATGAACACATATGTCAAAGAATGATGGTGGAAAGTACATCTCAAGCTCGCATAGTATCACGACAATCTCTTCCTGCAGCCTTGAGATCTGCTTCCCTGTGATCGACTTTCGAGATATCACGTCGAAGAAGTTACAGAGTTCAAACAGGGTTTCCCGGACGTGCTTGTCCATTATTCCGCGGATCGCAAACGGAAGTATCTGCGTCATCATTATGTAACAGTCATGAGACTTCATCCCGCTAAACTTTTGTTTCTGCGCGTCCAGGAATCTGCTTATTAGCCCTGAGTAACCGCTAGGGACTTTGACTCCGAGAAGGCACATCATCAATTTTGTGATCTCGTCCGGACTAAGAGTGAAGCAGGAGGGGGGCAGTAATAGTAATTCCTCTTAACCCTTTTGGCCTTGCGACCCTCCGTCTCCTCATCACGCGATTGATCGCCGTCGTCATCATCCGGGCGTCCCCCTGAAGATCTACCCTAATACCAAAATATTTCAGGTCGTTTCTTGCTTTCACCCCGTCTTTGGTCCTCTCCGGCATGCTGATCAGCTTGCCAAACAAACTTTCAAACACATTCTTCGTGATATGCATCAGATCAAGGCAGTGAGGCGTATCGAGAATGGGCCAGTATGGCAAGTTCCAAAACACCGACCTCGTCTTTCATACATCCAGAAGCGGTTTTGGCGCCTTTTGCTTCTTTCCCGGCTCTGGGCATTCCTTCCAATAATTCAGCAACTTGTAGATTTCTTCGCCGCACCACTTACATGGAGGTCCACGGAGCTCATATTCACCGTTAAAAAGGTCTTCTCGCCTTCTCCACGGGTCTTTGTTGGGTAGCTACCTTCGATGGCCAACGAAAACTGTTTTCGAAGACCCAGGATCTTTCGGAAGTTGCATAAACGTGGGGTCATCCATGCACCTCACGCAACCGTTATGTCCGTGGCACACCTGGCCCGCTACATATCCGTAGCCGAGTAGGTCGTGAACCGTACAGAGTAAGACAACTCTCATTGGGAAATATTGTTCACCGAAGGCGTCCCATGTGTTCACCCCTTCCTCGGCCCATAGCGTGTCCAGCTCATCTTTAAGCAGCTTCAGGTATAGATTGGTGTCGTTGCCTGGTTGTTTCGGCCCTTGAATTAGCATACTCATGTGAATATACTTCCTCTTCATGCACAACCAGAAGGGGATGTTGTACATCCATGCAAACACGGGCCAGGTGCTATGGGTGCTGCTCTGGTTGCCAAACGGATTGAGTCCGTCGGTGCTCACACCCAACCTGATGTTCCTTGCCTCCGCCCGGAACGTTGCATATTCACAGTCAATTTCTTTCCATTGACTTGCATCTGAAGGATGTGTCAGATTTACTTTTTCACTCCGATCTGGATCTTCCAAAACTTTATTCCTCCTTTTCGCGTGTCAGCGCATGATCTCTGCTTCCTTGCGGTCCACGAAATACCGTTGCAGACGGGGAATGAGCGGAAAGTACCACACAACTTTTCGAGAAGCTTTGTTCTTCCCTTTCTTGTATCGAGCAGTGTTGCAAACTGGACAAATGGTTTTGTTCGTGTCCTCATTCCGATAAATGTAGCAATCATTGATGCACACATGGTATTTTTCGTGAGGTAAATCAAAGGGGAACACGACTTTCTTGGCCTCGTCGCAACTTTTAGGACAGGTGTTGCCCTCTGGAAGGACATCGTGCCAGTATTGTAGGCTTGCATCGACGCTTATGTCGCTCCATTTGTATCTCGCCTTCATCTGCAGAACATCGAGCGCCACTCTCAGGCGGGACTCTCCCGGACCGCAGCCTGCATACAACGGTGTCTTCGACTCTATCTCTAGTTGCGCCAGCTTTGATTGCTCTCTAGCAGCAGATATCGAGTTAGTCGTCTTTCTCAAAAGCAGTTCTTTAAGATAAGGGTCACGCACAACTTCCGTTAGGGGTGTCCCTGTGTCCTCGTATTCTTCCACGTCTTGTTCAGCATCTTCTCCATGATCATGTGCGGGGTCATGAGGCTGATCTTGGTCATGTTGTAGTTCTTGTCGATCGTTGTTATTCTCCTGTTGCACATCCTTTCCTACCACCGCCGCCCCATGGACTTCATCATCACTTACCCACTGACCGTTATACCCATCCATGAAACCATACCTGAGAAGGTGACTGAGCAAGTCTCCGGTAAAGGGATTGAGCAAGCCCCCTAGTTTGCACTTTCGACATGGACATCGTATCTCCTTGCGGCCATTTTGTAACATGTCTTCTGTCGCGTGTCTCAAGTAACTATTCACGACACGTTCACTCTTAACGACCACCATTATTTGTCGCCTGCACGAGAGCGCGCCAATATAATTAATATTCGAACCAAACATTATATATATATATATATATATATATATATATATATACGGTCGCGCTATTTGACTCCCTGGGTGCAAAATATTATTCTGCACCCGTCCGAACTCGCTAGGCCGCACCGTCCGTCCGTGCCACGCTACGCCAAAGCCCTGCGTAATATTGATGCATGCGACGTAAGATACGGCCCGACGTAATATTGGTGCATGTGACATAAGAGTGAACACCCCGTTCCGTAAAATTGGGCATGCGAGGTAAGGAAATGATGCATGCGACGTAAGAAACACTATTGGACATTCGTGCCCATCTTTTTAAAATATAAAATCATGTCTGAAGCTTCCGCCCAACTGTGTGGAGCATGCATGCGATGCAAGAATGATCAGAAATTACTTTTCCTGGTATTTATAGCGAACATAATTTTATGTTGCATTTTGGGCCGCTCGTTATGAGTGGTTCACGATGCATCGACTCTAGTGCTTGTTCATGGTGGTTCAAAACGCCCCGGGTCGCAAGTGATTTTCAGGTGGCTAGGAATGCAGTTATAAACAGAAGTTCGACCCTATATTGTGAATATTATTTACAAAAAATGACATTTCACAACCGGCTTAGAATCTGCAATGTTTGTAAATATCCAGGGCTCATCTGTGCTGATGAATTTGGTGTTCTCAAGTCCTTTCAGCTTCAGACCTAGTAAAGGCCCAAAAGGACAATCCCTGATCTTAGCTTTCTGTTTATCTGTAAGACTGTCAATGGCTTCAACGACTTTGTTAGGAGCACACCTATAGTTCGGATTTTTTTCTCCTAGAAGAATTTTAGACTCCCTGTACCAAAAATGATGGCGTAACTTGTACTTCGTCTTACAGATGTAAAAAAGGCATAAGCAAAACAAAGAAAAACAATAATGTTTAAATTTCAGAACGTACAACAAGCAAAGCAGTATATTTCAACAACAAAAGGCGCCGCAAATTATTGAGGCCAAAATTAACGAAAAATAATGTTACACTGCTACATCGGAGCGTAAGCTGAATATAACAACAAGAAAACGGATCGTAAATTACCACCGAATGCTGGTGACCAGATAATGATGATTTAATTTTTTTTGGTCTTTCGATCAGCAACTCTAGTATTTTTAGAGGAACCAGTTGATGTTTTTTGAGGAACACCCACAAAATCATCATCATCATCCACCAATGTTGCTACAATATCCTTTCTCTTTCGAAGGTCATTTGATGGCCTTGGTGGAACTCGATGAGTCTGCGGGGAGAAAGATACTCCAGCCTCACGAGCAACAGATGCAGTTGCAGCATCACCAGCAGCATAATGACCTTAAACGTGAAACCAAATACCATCCTTTGGCGGACCCTGAGAGTCATCAAAGTGGAAGGTAGCCGAATCCTGAGTCCCTTGTACAAGGATTTTATTAACCTTATCAGGAGTATTGCCTGTAACCCTCATCGCTCTGTAATTAAAAGAAACCCACAAATGAAAATCTCATGAATAAGGGTTTATCTTAAATAAAATAGTCGGGTTTGCAGAAAGATTTGAATTTATAATTCCTAACCCAAAAAATCATTTCATAATAAGAACTATGGAAACAGGATGCCCATTAGCACTAGATACTTAGAAATGATGCAGCCCACAAACGTAGAAATGATGCTGAGATACTTATCTCAAAATTTCACAATTTACATCAGTAAAAATACAACGAGTAAAGCTGAACAATTATGATCCAAATTGATGCGCAATGGGAGAGAAAAAAACTGGTACTTACTGATCCAAATTGATAGAAATAGGGCGGTACTGAAGAGTACCGGGTGAGAATAGAGGAGCAGCAAGCTCCACTCGGAAGGAAGCACACCCAAGAAGCTGTATAAAAAACAGCAAAAAAGAAAATAAGAAGCACTCCTGACTTACAGATTATAAATTTCCATGCATTTCCTTACAATTTTTTCTACGAATGCAGCATTGACTCTTCAAAAAGATTGAGTAACAATTTATTTTTACTTATTTTCGTGTTCTATTACGTTCACACGAAAAAGTCTGGCAGAAAATGAGTATGAATCATTTCGAAATTAAGATTTATGGAAACACAATTTATTCATCTAGTCTCATCTAAAAATGTACAGAACAATTGCAGTACCGCTGCCGTCTTTGCTATTAGAAGGGGATGTCATTTTCAGCATGCAAAACTAGAACAATTAAAACTGGTTATATATATGCAATTGATCGAGCATTCGTTTGTCTTCTTCCATGTAATCATACAAAACTGATAGGAATTGCAATGAATGAAAAGGATAATGGAACTGCCAGCTGCATCATGCGTAATATTACTGAATAGAGAAAAACAACGGAAAAGGGCGGTCACCACACCTGAGCTGAATCCCACCGACGAGTTCAGTCCTCCGTCGAACCAGGATGCCGTGAACTACCAGCAGTCACGCTGACGATGCCGATACAGCCCACAGCCACCAACAACAACAATACCTGAGCTACATGATAAATAAAAACTAAATTAAATCTCCAAGATGTCTGTCCCAGTGTTGAGATGATTCAAATAGGAAACAATTAAGGAGCTGTGCTGATGCCATCAGTAAATATCTATCGACTAGATGCACAAACCATCGGCAAATTAGCAGCCATGATTGATCAGAACTAGTCTTCAGGTATCAATAACTAAAATACTCTACATAAGATGGATCAGAAGCAAACTATCCCGTGCTCTGCGCCTGAACGACTACTCCCCTGTGATCTGCGCTTGAACTATCAAGTACTCCCTCCGTTCAACAATAGATGACTTGCATTTGTCTAGATATGGATGTATCTAGACACTAAAACATGTCGAGATACATCCATATATAGAAAAGTGGAAGTCATCTATTTTTGAACGGAGGGAGTAGTAAGAACGCGAAGGGCTTGGCGCCTTGGCCTGTTCATGACTTGGATGCCGCGTACACTGTCCCCCGCACCTGGACACTCCCCGCATGTCGCACACCGCCGGAGCCGTCGCGCCCGAACCATCCCATGCGTCTGGCCGCTCCGCCACGGCCGTCGGCGACATGGCCGGGGCCGCTGCACCCAATCCGACCTGCCCGCCTGGACGCTCTGGCCATGGCAATCGGCGACTTGGCTGGAGTCGCTGCACCCAAGCTATCCTACGCTCCTGGCCGCTCCGGCCATAGCTGGTAAGCTCACAATATTCACTCCACCAGTATTTTTCCGTACGCCAACACTGATTGCTGCATAAATCTCTACCGTCTTCTCTTTTTTCACATATTTTGCTTAACTCGTCTGTTAATCATGCTGAAGGATTAGCCGAACTAGCGGGCTTATTATCCAGGTATAGCAAGAATTGGGTCATCATCAAATCTCCCACTCAAAAACAGAGTAAGAACTGAATAAATAGGAAATAAAGAGCCGCTACGTACCTACCGGATAGATCCGGCCGGAGGAGAATCCCGAGTCCGTCAGGCCCCAGTACTTCAGGCTCAGTTTCTGCCTCCCTCAACCTGATCTGAAATTGATGTAATTAGTACAGACCACCATACCTTAAACAGAGCACGTCCAAGCCCTCCCTGTAGAACAGATTGGATGAGCTCACCGCTGGGGCATCCGCGCACGAAGAAGGAGCATGTCGAGGAGCGGATCCTATTCTGGCGGATCGACGGCGAAGTGCCTGCAACCTGAACTGAACCGCCGACTATGATGGCGCCGCCGACTACGACGGCGCCGCCGAGGATACCCGCCGATCGCCGACCGCCGAAATCCCACCTACAGACCTCGCCCCCGGCCGCAATACCTGATTACAGGAGCTCGCCGTCGGTCGCCAATGCGAACTGAAGGTCGTCGCCGCTCGCGGATTACCTCCGCCGTTAAATTCGATAACTGTACACACAGGTGGGGGCTAGCTCCTAATCGAGTACCCCACGACTGGAAAGTGGATAACCGTTTAGGTAATATTATGTTACCTAATATTACGTGGAAACTCGGTGGGAGGTAGTCAGGCAGGACGGCGAGAAAAAAAATGGGTTCGGCCGGTTCGGCCGCCGGCTCGGTGCATTGGATCAGTGTGCAGAATTATTTATTCTACCCCCAGGGAGTTTAATAGAGTTTCTATATATATATATATATATATATATATCGATATTCACGAAAAAAATCGGCATGACCTTCCTACAAATTGGAGGTTAGAGGAGTGTCAAACTTTGCCGAGACGGAAATGAATCAACATTCCGGCAAAGTGGCAACTCATTTTCATATCCAAAATTTCACTTCATGTCGTATTCACGAAAAAATTCGGTATGACCTTCCTACAAATAGGAGGTTATTAGGGAGTGCCAAACTATGCCGAGACGGAAATGAATCAACATTCCGGCGATAGTTGGCTACTCAATTTCATTCCACAACAAATTGCACACATTTAAAGTCTCCATCACACGACCATATTTGAATCCGGTGAAATTTCACACATATTGTGAAGGGGTCGTTGCATAGAAAATAAAAAATTTCCTACGCGAGAGACACCCGAAAGGCCAAGATTTAATCTAGGAGACGAAGTGCAACGGGCAACAAGAGGGTTAAGGAGAACACATACCCTCGAAGACTCAAAGTGGTACGAGATCAAATCTCGTTGTTGGCGTAGTCGTACTCACACCGATCCCGATAGCGAGAAGATGGGCACCGCAATCCGGCGGTGCATCCGTGATCGGTCACACGTACGGTTGATGACGACCTCCGTTCCCTTGTTCCAGCGGGGTGCGGAAGTAGAGGATCCCTCGGAACTCCAACAGCACGACGACGTGGTGGTGGTGAAGAATCCCACGGTCAGGCTTCGCCAAGCCGGAGACCATGAAATGGAGCAGCGGGTGGAGGGAAAGGGAAGTGGCCAAGTGTGTGGAGAAGAGGAGCTCTCACCCTCCTTTTATAGGGGAAGGGGAGGCAGCCCAAGAGGGGGGTGCGGCCAGCCATGGTGTGCCCCCACCTCTTCCCTCTTCATGTGAGTGGAAGCTCCACTCACACCCACTCATGCTCCCTTAATTTTCCACTTGGAAAATCCAAAGGTTTTCTTTTAATAAATAAATAAAACATTTTTATTTCTTTATTTATATTTGTTAATTCCATTAACAAACATTTGCATATAGCACCTCGAATCATTTGTTAATTCTATTAACAACCATTCGACGAAAAACCCCTTGAACTATTTCAATTTTCCCCGAAACAATTTCGGTGCTGCCCAAAATATTCTTCGATATTCCGTATCCTCTCAAACGCGTCATCGAACCTTAAGTGTGTCACCCTACGGTTCGCGAATAAGATAAAAATGATCGAGACTCCTCTCCGGTCAATAATCAACAGCGGGATCTGGAGATCCGTGATGACTCCTATATATTCAACGATGACTCTCGTGATCGTGTGAACCAACAACGCCGTGAACTATTCCCTTTGTCTCGCGATATTTTACTTGTCCGAGATTTGATCATTGGTATCAACCATACCTTGTTCAATCTCGTTACCGACAAGTACTCTTTTCTCGTTCCCGTGATATAACATCCTTTGTGATCATATCACGTGCTTGCAAGCGGTTTTGATGTGATATCACCGAGAGGGCCTAGAGTATATCTCTCCGTCATTTGGATGGACAAATCCCACTCTTGATCCATGATCCTCAACTAATACTTTCCGAATACTTAACGACACCTTTATAGTCACCCTGTTACGGTGTGACGTTTGATGCCATCAAATCACTCTTCCGGTATCAGCGATTGACATGATCTCATGGTCTAAGGAATAAGTTACTTCGTATGTTTGATATAACAATGTAAACTAAATGACTTGATCGCATTGCTATATTCTCTTTGGGTATATGTTCATCACATCATTATTCTAATGACATGACCCCGTTATTAATAACATCCAATGTTCATGATCAGGAAACCTTGATCATCTATTAATCAACGAGCTAGTTAAAAGAGAGGCTTTACTAGGAACCATTGTTTGTTTATTAAACACACATGTATCAACGTTTCCGGTTAATACAATTTTAGCTTGAGAAATAAACATTCATCATAAACAAGGAATAAGATAATAACCATTTTATTATTGCCTCTCGGGCATATTCCCTTCAGTCTCCCACTTGCACTAGAGTCAATAATCTAGTCTGTAAGCACTTTACATATGGCGTACCAGTGTTATTACCATGCTTCGCATGCGGTAAACATCATCAAAAAGATCTGAACTGTTCAGGTCCTATTGTATTTGCATGTTCTTTGCGTCTACACGCATCACTCATTCTCTAATGAGATGGCTTTGTATATATATGGTCAATTGGTGAAAACTTAATTCCTCAGCTTAAACTGATGTCACTAACATTTTGAAAATGTAGCTTCATAGTGTTAGCATTCTTGGAAACTCACCAAGTTCCGGTGATACATTAATTCCTCAGCTTAAACTGATGTTACTAACATTGTGAAAATGTAGCTTCATAGTTTCAGCATTCTTGGAAATTCACCAAGTTCAATAAAGAACTCCATGACACAAAATACGCTTATAATCACTTGTTAACACAACGATATACTTTAGCCTTTGTTGTAGTATCTGTCACAATATTTTAATTTTGAAACTCTTTTAAATCCAGCATGGAACTTTCTTCCATCCTATTGTGCTACCCTTCATCACATATTTTAATTGAGATAAAATTACTTGAATAAATGACAAGACTATTAGTGTAACATATTACAACTAATATTTTGTCATTACTATATAGGAAAACATATCCTTAGTATTTCTAAAATGACACAAGGATCTCTCCCACTGTTGTCTAATCATCATATGAATTATCCTACTATAACATTTTATAGCATAGGACTCATCTGGTTGTGTACATAGCATGGAAACATGACTTAGAAATCTCAATTTCAATGATGCTCATCATGTGTCAAACACATGAATCTTGCTCAATTATTTTCCATGTGACAAGAACTCCTTCTTGTCATTTTCATATTGACTTACTTCAATATTTCATCTATGTAATTTGGCTTCAATCATATCAGGTGCGTCAATCCATCTTTTATAGATATCGATGCCCAATATCTTCTAAGCCTTTCATCAATATGAAATCGAAAATATTAACCGTGTTAATTTAAAATACATATTTTCCAATCAACCATATGTCATCTACATAAAGTATTGGAAATATGTCATAGCGCTCCCACTTAATTTCTTGTAACTACAATCATCTTTATCATTCATGATGGAATCAAACTCTTTTGATAACTTCATTAAGCTAAAGATTTCAACTTCGCTGTGCTCACTTCAACCATTGAAGTGTGCATGCCTTTATAGCAACCTTTTGAATTTTACAAAACTCTCAGACTGTGTCAAGTACACATCCTTGATCAAACTTCCTCGAGAGGAGAGTTGGTTTTGTTATTCAACTGCCATATCATAATATGTAACTTTTGCTAGAACTATCCGCAAAGACTAAAGCATCACTACGGAAGATCGAAATCTTGTAGTAGTCAACTCTTTGAACTTCGTCGAAAACAACTTTTCGATAAGTATCCATGTCATTGTCGCTATATAGACCCTTTTGCTATCGTTAGGCATCATGCCTATTGAAAGGACTACCAAGTCACATACTTGATATTCATACAAGGATACTATGGCGGATATAATGACTCATAGTCAATTTTACGAAGTCAGGGCCCATCATTTGCTTCCTTTATAAGGTCCAGGTCCTTTTGTTGTCAAAACGACACTTTACACTTAAACCACAAGTTGTTCTAAGTACAAAGTTTTTGGACTTTTCTGGTACAGTTCGCAAACTCATTTGAAGTATCTACAACATTTGTAGTGTCTTCTACTTAGTCAAAATAGTAAACCCAGGAACAACTTCCAGTGCTACGCTACTCTTGACATGATAACGAAGATTCTCTAATCTCGTTGAGTTTGTACTGTGCTCCCGCTCACTTGTTTCACAAGAACTACTTTCTCGAGAAATCAACCCTTTCTGACAAACAACATTTGTCTTTTGGTTCGGTGATAGGAGAAATACCCAATGTTTTATTTTGGATAACCTTATAAACATATATTTATCCTATTTTGGTTGTAAACATTTTACACATGCTATGCATACCAAAACTTAAGAAAAATGACAATTCGGGTCATTACCCAAACCATATCTTATATGTTGTCAATTTCAACGGATCATGATGGTGCTCTTTTCAGTGTAAAAGCGGTTGTCCTTAATGTATAAACTACAAAATTATAATGGCAATTTTATTAATCTTACCATGTCAAAAAGGGTTTGATTTTGTCTTTTGAATACTCCAATCTAATGTGGGGTATTCGAGAAGTATAAGTTGTAGAACAATTCTGCAACTTCTCAGATGTTTTGCTAAACTTGTAACTCAAATTTTATTCTTTATGATCCAATCATAAATACTTGATTATCTTGTTACATTGATTTTAACTTCATATTAACAACCTTTTGAACCAATTCAAAATGTCAAACTCTGTTCCCTTTAAATAGATATACTCACATATCTACTTAAATCATCGACATAATTTTATGAAGGAAAAATTAATCCACCATACATGACTACACATAATGGACTATCTACATCAATATGTATAATCTCCACTAAATTAGTCGTCCATTCTACTTTGGCCTATGAACGGAATTCTAGTCATCTTTTGGAAGAGGTCTCACAAGCGTCAATTTACTCAAAACAAAATGACTCCGGAAGTCCATCAATATGGAGTTCCTTCATGTTTTCCCTTCCGATATGAACTAAAATGGTGGTGTCACAATTTAAGTGAAAATCTTTTACGTCTTGCAACGTTTAGCATTCAGTCTTATAGATGTTTACTTTACCAACATGATTTATATTAACATATCCATCAATTATGGAATATGGTCATCGTTTGAACAATCTCATTTGTTCTCACAAAAGACTAGAACAAAATAACAACTTATTAAGTTCTTAAAATAAATCTTGAATGTTTGGTTCGATACTACAATGAACACAATAACACTTTATTTATGTTATTGTCATAATCGATTCCACATCTATTACTAGTTGCTTTTAGGCCCTTGTATTTCTTGCATTGCGTTGCTTTGTATGACAACTCATACCAACCAATGTGGTATCAAAATACCCAAAAATACTTTGTTAACTAGTAATACATCTATAACTTGTATATCAAGCATATACTCCTGAGCTGGACTTTTCCAGTTATCTTCTTTTCTGCCATATATCTATTTGCAATTCTATTTTTAATATTCCCTTTCCTTTACAGAAGAATCATTCAACATCAAACAATGCTAGCCGTACTAGCTCATTTTCTTTGGCGTGTTAGTCCTATACTATAACCCATTGAGTCATACTTTGAGTTTGATTGTTCTACTAATATCACCATATTAATAGAATTCTTCTAGATTCCACTCTTAGCAATCTCCAAGTAAGGTAAACGACTTTACACATACTTTTAATCCATCCCATCATAACAATTTTATGATTAACCTACTATAGCTTGAAGGAAGGAATTTAGAGGATATTTTTTTAGCATCCAATTTCTTGGAATATTCAAACGCCTAGCGTCTTCAATCATTGCATATATTCAGATAATATAAGCAACCATTGTCACGCTAAATTTGCATATATTCAGATAATATAAGCAAACATTGTCACGCTAAATTATACTCAGTCATGTTGCTACAAATAAGTTTCTAGATATCAATTATCTTTCACTTGATTGTTTCTGAAAACAACCTCTTTTCAGTTCCAAAGTCACCTTGATCAACAAAAACATTCTTTTGAAGATAAAGTAATACGAAAGCACAATGACTCTGGATTCTAAGTAGGAATATTTGCTCTCTAGATTAATCAATCATTAACCATATGGAGCTAGGTAGGAAATACCAAAAATCTACAATATGACTCAATTTTAAATTTCACTAATACGGTACCAATCTTAAATGGTATTTACCAGATCATAACAGTTATATCTCAATTAACAATCTAATTGTAAGGTACGTAGTTATGAGGATGCCAATGAATACTACAATTTGTGCAAATTCACTTTGATTTGTTGTTCATGATAAATAAGTTCAAGTTAATTCAAAATTAAACCATGAACTCCCACTCAAAAACAACATCCCTCTTAGTCGTCTTTAGTTGATTACACGAACCAAATTCACTACACCAAAACCGATCATCACGTGAGATGATGTAGTTTCAAAGGCAAAACATCGACATGTTCATCATATCATCCATATGACTCATGCTTTACCTTTCGGTTACGTGTTCCGAGGCCATGTCTGTACATGCTTGGCTCGCCAAGTAGAACCGTAGTATTGCGTGTGTTTCAAGGCCATGTCTATACATGCTAGGCTTGAAACACCCGTTGTATGCGAACGTTGAGTCTGTCACACCCGATCATCACGTGGTGTCTCGAAAACGACGAACTTTCTTAACGGTGCATACTTTAAGGAAGAACACATTATTATCTTGATATTAAGTGAGAGGATCATCTTATAATGCTACCAACGTTATCTAAGAAAAACAAGATGCATAAAAAAGATTAACATCACAGACATCCATGAAAGGATAACGTGATATGATATGGTCCTTCTTGCACTTATCTCCATCATGTGTTATGGTATGATCTCAATCATTCCACCGGCGTGGTACCAAGTACACGGTACCCCAAACTTGATTGTCCATCAATAAGAAGACAACCATATGGATACCTTCCGGTATATTCAATAATTTACAAAATAGATTCATCATAATCAAATTTGTAATATTGACCATATCACATCACATGCCCGGAAAAAACTAGTTAGACGCTTCGAATTTATTTTTGCATTTTTTACGTGGCTTAGCGCTTTCGTTATAAACCGTTCATACCTACGAACATCAACCACAGTTGATAAACATATTTTTAGCAACCCTTCGTAGATTGATCTTAACTATAGTAGGAGAAACGGACACCCCCTTAGCCACAAGTGAGACAAACTCGCGTACATAGTACACGTAAACTTAGTCTGGGGCAGCTTCATCCTACTATGCCACTAAGATCATAAAATACTCAAGGAGGCAATAACATGATCATCAAAGCCCACATACACCTATGTGTTCTACCCGTACAAAACATCTACGCATAGATCCGGCTCTGATACCACTGAAGGGGTCGTTGCATACAAAACAAAAAAATTCCTACGCGAGAGACACCTGAAAGGCCAAGATCTAATCTAGGAGACGAAGTGCAACGGGCAACAAGAGGGTTAAGGAGAACACATACCCTCGAAGACTCAAAGTGGTACGAGATCAAATCTCGTTGTTGGCGTAGTCGTACTCACACACGATCCCGATAGCGAGAAGATGGGCACCACAATCCGGCGGTGCTCCGTGATCGGTCACACGTACGGTTGATGACGACCTTCGTTCCCTCGTTCCAGCGGGGCACGGAAGTAGAGAATCCCTCGGAACTCCAGCAGCACGACGACGTGGTGGTGGTGAAGAATCGCACGGTCAGGGCTTCGTCAAGCCGGAGACCATGAAATGGAGCAGCGGGTGGAGGGAAAGGGAAGTGGCCAAGTGTGTGGAGAAGAGGAGCTCTCACCCTCCTTTTATAGGGGAAGGGGAGGCAGACCAAGAGGGGGGTGCGGCCAGCCTTGGTGTGCCCCCACCTCTTCCCTCTTCATGTGAGTGGAAGCTCCACTACACCCACTCATGCTCCCTTAATTTTCCACTTGAAATCCAAAGGTTTTCTTTTAATAAATAAATAAAACATTTTTATTTCTTTATTTATATTTGTTAATTCCATTAACAAACATTTGCATATAGCACCTCGAATCATTTGTTAATTCTATTAACAACCATTCGACAAAAAACCTCTTGAACTATTTTAATTTTCCCCGAAACAATTTCGTTGCTGCCCAACATATTCTTCGATATTCCGTATCCTCTCAAACGCGTCATCGAACCTTAAGTGTGTCACCCTACGGTTCGCGAATAAGATAGACATGATCAAGACTCCTCTCCGATCAATAATCAACAGCGGGATCTGGAGATCCGTGATGACTCCTATATATCAACGATGACTCTCGTGATCGTGTGAACCAACAACGCCGTGAACTATTCCCTTTGTCTCGCGATATTTTTACTTGTCCGAGATTCGATCATTGGTATCAACCATACCTTGTTCAATCTCGTTACCGACAAGTACTCTTTTCTCGTTCCCGTGATATACATCCTTTGTGATCATATCTGCTTGCAAGCGGTTTCGATGTGATCACCGAGAGGGCCCAGAGTATATCTCTCCGTCATTTGGATGGACAAATCCCCTCTTGATCCATGATCCTCAACTAATACTTTCCGAATACTTAACGACACCTTTATAGTCACCCTGTTACGGTGTGACGTTTGATGCCATCAAAGCACTCTTCCGGTATCAGCGATTGACATGATCTCATGGTAAGGAATAAGTTACTTCGTATGTTTGATAACAATGTAAACTAAATGACTTGATCGCATTGCAATATTCTCTTTGGGTATATGTTCATCACATCATTCTTCTAATGACATGACCCCGTTATTAATAACATCCAATGTTCATGATCAAGAAACCTTGATCATCTATTAATCAACGAGCTAGTTAAATGAGAGGCTTTACTAGAAACCATTGTTCGTTTATTAAACACACATGTATCAACGTTTCCGGTTAATACAATTCTAGCATGAGAAATAAACATTCATCATAAACAAGGAATAAGATAATAACCATTTTATTATCGCCTCTCGGGCATATTCCCTTCATATTGCATATCGCGTGTATCTGGACAAAATTCATATACAAACTCATTTAATTATATATTAGCATTCATCCCACCTCAAATGAATAGATGGCTACACGATGATATTCGGAGAATTTTGGAGCTTTGGAGAGAGAGGGGCTAATTGTAGATCTAGATGCCTAGGAAGGGAAAACTTTGGGTAGAAATGGTGTTAGGAGGAAGATAAACATATATATACCAACTAAAATAATTTTAGTTGGTTCAAAAGAGAGTGCAAGGGTGAGAAAATTGGCATAAATTCGAGCTAGAGAGAGAGAGGGGACAAGGTGGAGAAGGGAGAGTGGAGAGGGGGAAATGTGGGGGTGGACCACTTATATATGGCTTATCTGCCCAGGTTACCGCTGGCGAACAACTGTGCCTGCTCGCCAGCGCTACCATGTGGGCCCAGGGCGCATGTTAGCGCTGGCGAACAGGCACAGCTGTTCGCCAGAGGTAGGAAACTTAGCGCTGGCGAACAAGGGAAGTGTCCGCCAGTGGTAGTTCCAGGGAGGGGCGGGTGCGCGCGAAGGTGGGGCCCAACGTTACCGCTGGCGAAGGGACCTGCTTGTTCGTCAGCGGTAGCAGAGATAGCGCTGGCGAACCTGGAATCGTGTTCGAGCGCTGGCTAAGCTCGATTGATGTTCGCCAACAGTATAGGGGTGGCTATAGGCTAATTCCTACTAGTGAGTGGACAGCTGTGGGCAATTCGATAAAAAAAACCCATATTTTATTGGCTACAATAATTGAGAATCTAAATTTAATTAATGTGGAGCGTTTTTGTATATTTAGTTGTTAAAAATTCATGTTGTAAAGAATTGTATGGCTAATGTGAATAACTTGCATGTATGCATGAATATCATTAATAAATGTGAATGATATGGATAAGTGAATGGTTTGGATAATGTGAACAAATTGCATGAAGAGATATACTATTATTGGTACTAGATGTTAGTGGAGTTTTGTGTTATAAGATACTTCATCCTGAAATTTCACCGTGGACTAAATACATAGTGAAATGATTGAACATATACACTAAAAAGTGTATAGATATACATGAATAAGAAAAAGCTAAAACATGTTATATTTAGAAAAGGAGGAAGTATATAGATATAGATTGGAGTGTAAACAGTGTAAATTATTTTTAAAACGGAACACATAATTTTTCCCGATATTATTCCACCTGTTTGCGTGTTTGTACATGTATTCCACGCTAAGTTGGAGCTGAAGTTTCTTGTGGCCGTATCACCCGATGAAATGCGTCTATTTCTACAAAAAAAAATGTACAGTCTGAATATTTTCGTACATGGTCACTTGGTCAGGCATTGGCTAAACCATATCCGTATATATACCAGTACCGGAGTTTAAAAAGCCTACGGGTAGTGAATGGTCGCTCAAATTTAAACCTACTCCATATGATCTTAGAATAAATACAAGACTCAAGACTCAGTTATGGTTACTGCGTCGCGCGAGGGCTTTTATACTAACGTGTCTCCTGACCTTCCGTTCCGTTGTTAGCATATCCGGGTGTGACTGTACCATATGCTCGTCCGTAGGATGTCAACCTCGCTAGCAAGTCGTAATGTATCCTCGCAAAACACGATTACTTGCTTTGCACTTGTCAACTCGTCAATTTTATAAACCAACCGCAATCATTTGCGCTTCTTAATATAGGAACGATTACTTGAACAGTACTCGCTAGCAAGTCGTAATATATAAACGTTGTACATAGTTTACGTCGTGGTTTACGATTAATAGAGGTAGTATTTATTTTTTTGACATGGAATAACCACGACGTAAATTATGTACAACGTTTATGTTTATATAAATCTTGTTCGCTTTTGTGTGTGACACATATAACCGTAATAAGCATTTGCAATATGCTATCGTGTGGCAATACAAATCGGGAGTCATACTTCGACGAAATAGTGTAACAACGAACATGTGCACTTGAGCTGGCTTTGCTGTTTTATGGAACTCCACTTGCCTATATATAGACTTGTTTCTCCGGTCCTCCCTTTCTCTTATTGCTATTATTTTCACCATATTTCTTCATCGGAGAGGTAACCTCCGCATTGGGATCCGGGACCTTGCCAGGACCTGACCCATCCTTTTTGCCGTGTTGAGATGTTGCCTGATCCGTCGATGAGCTCTCGCTCTCATGTGGCCTTCTCTTATTCTCAGGCGCCCTCAAACTTGCTGAGTACGCTAGTGCCCCCTTCTCGTCACGAACTCGAGAAAGAGGACATAATAGATCAGAAATTTAGGATTTGTTCGTACTAGACCTTACCAGTCCTCACTCTTCCTCCATGACAAATCGATCAGATTACCCCTTCACAATGGGATCTGAACATTAATGTCAACCCTAGCACATAGGAAACCACCTGATGTGTCTCTCTGCACGTTTTTTTGCTCCTTGTCAATCATATGTGCCACTAGTGTTCCCACTTCACATTCATCAGGTTAAAGGGCAGATTAAGAACCCTAACCCACACCTGCAGCCTGTCAAATTTCAGTTCCGGCAGCCATGCACTCTACGAATTCTTCAAGAATGACCGCGTTCTTGCTAACATGCAATGGAGATCCTTCCCACACACGATCGAAATCTCGTTTAGACTCGAATTCAGCAATGAATATGTTCTCCCCCATCGATCCGAAGAAGAGTCCTCTTGGGTTGCCCCATGCTGGGCGAAGCGCACTCGATATTTCTGGACGTGGAATTTGTACGGAACAAAGCCTTTCATGTGAGTGCCCACTTCTACTGTGCTCCTTCCTCTAGATCATTGATGAACATAAGAGTTGCTTCTTCCTCGGAGAGACCTAGCTTTCCCTTAGCCTCCTCCATCCTCACCCCCGCCGAGCATGGCGAGAGCGCGTCTTTCTCCTTTGCCGGATCAGATGTCGAAGCTATCCCGATCCTAGTCCGGTGCGCCTCGCCGAACATGTCATAGCGCCCCGCCTTTGCCATGAAACCATAATCGCCTCAGAGAGGGCTCCTAGTTTTCGGGAACTACCATTGTGGCATATCCTCTCAAGCAAGTCATACTTTTGCGGGCACTAGCTGTACCATACTCCCTCCGTCCATGAATAAGTGTACATCTACGTTTATACTTAGTCCAACTTTTTAAATTTTGACCAACTTTACAAAAAATTGTACTAACATATATATGATATCAAAATGGTATATTTTAAAACCTTCAGATCAAGAAAAGTCTACATATACTAAGTTGTGTGTCATAAATACTATTTTATTTTTTAATAAAGTTAGTCAAACTTAATAAATTTAACTACCAGAAATGGAAAACGTACGCTTATTCATAGACGGAGAGAGTATGCTTCATACGTAAGATGTCGACCTCTCAAGCAAGCCCCTAGTGTGGCATATCCTCGCAAAACACCGATGGCTTGCTTGGCACTTGTCAACTCCTCAAATTTAGAAACCAAGCACAATCATTTGCTCCTTAATTTAGAAACTTGAACAATAGTTAGTTTTGTGAACTGGGCTAAGAGTACGTCTAAACATCTGCTCCATAATAGAGATTGCTGTATGAAACCAACCATATAGGCAGAAAAAGACAAAAAAAGAAGGGTCCAGCGGAGATCACGGCGGACAGTGCCTTTTTTTTATAAAGCGGCGGACAGTGCCTACTGATGGATGGTACTACGTTCGACACCGGCGAGCTTGCCGTGTGTACCTACGACGCGACGACGTGGCGCTTTAGGCCGGGCCCGCCGGAAGATGAACTTCCTCGATGAAACGCGGGAGACGGTGGAGTTCTTCACGCCGCCGCTCTAGCTCCTCGACTACAACAGGCAGGCCGCAAGCGAGAGGATGAACCTTCACGCGTCGCAGATCGACGGCTTCCGGATCGATGTCCTCCGTTGTAACCATCTGTTGCAAGCGGAGCGAGACTTCTACGCCACGAGGAAGAAGAGGTCCTACGACGAAGGTAGCCCTCGGCTGCACCACTGCTGCCGTTCATCATCGTCATCGACTATTCTTCGGAGCTCAATTCCAGCTTCTAGGACACAAGCAACGAGGAGTTTGACAACTTCAACTAGGACTAGAGGATTATGTTGAACTTAGGTGCCAAAAAAAAAAGTTGAACTTAGGTGGAACTGTCATAGTTTAGACGAAATCATAGATGTTTATGTTTAAATTTCAAAATTTATGTGAAAAACTAGTCGTACTATTTAAATTTGGTTTGAAATCTCGTGTTTAAATTTAATTTAGCTCGAGTTATACGGCAGCCGAGTGCCCTAAAATAGGATAGCTGGTAAAATCAGATGCGGTTTACTACCCTATAACAAAAAATGTCTATAGTGCAAAATGGGCTGGCCTATTGCCATATTAAACAGCTGTTAGAGATGCTCTTATCACGTAAACAAAGCTGAGCTGGCTAAAATGAACCCCCTCCGTCCCGAATTAAGTGTCACAAAGTTTGACAAAAGTGACTTTTCTCAAACTTTGTGACATTTAATTCCTGTTCGCCGCGCCGCTGGGTACAGCGACCGACCGATCATTAGGATAGCTATATCTCAACCCTCTCGGCGTCTATAAAATGTGACACGCATGAATAAGTGAAGCAGACCAGCAGCAACTCAGTCAAGGCGCCGTCGATCAGCCATGCATGACTCGCTATTCCTCCTCTTGCTTGCCATTCCGCTCCTCCTCGTCGCAGGTGGCCTGCTCCGGCGTGCGCCGCCGATCAAGCAAATGCGAGCCCGCCTCGCCGCCGCCAAGTGGGCGTTCGTACGGGACTTCTCCACCGCCTTGCGGCAGGACGTCGTCATCACGGACCGCGCGACTGCGCACCGCCTCCTCGTCCGCGGCGGCGCCGAGGGCACGTTCTGCAACCGTCCGCCTACCAGCGCGGCCAGCTCTGTCCTCTCCCGCCAGCGCCACCACAACATAGGCTCGGCGCCCTACGGCCCGCTCTGGCGCGCCATCCGCCGCAACCTCGTCTCCGAGGTCTTCCACCCGTCCCGCCTCCGCCACTACGCCCCCGCCCGCGGTCGCGCGCTCCGTGGCCTCATCGCGGACCTCCGCGAGCAGTGCACGTCGTCAAACGGCGGCGGCGTAGTCCTAGCGGCCGAGAGCATGCACGCTGCTCTGTTCGGCCTCAGCGCCGCCATGTGCTTCGGGGACGGCGTCGACGCGGGCCGCGTCCGCGCCATGGCCGACGCCATGGAGGACCTCATTCGGTCCCTCGTTGGGCTGCGTGTCTTCGCCGCACTCCCGGCGTTGACCGAGCTGATCTACCGGAAAAAATGGAATAATCTCGTCGCGCTCAGGCGGCAGCAGGAGGAGCTGTACCTCCCGCTCATCAATGCCCGGCGTGGCTACAGGCCGTCCGGCGAGCCCCCGGCATATATGTGGACACGCTCTTCGACCTGCTGGTCGCGGACGACAACTGCCCCGCATCTGGTGGGAATTCCCCCAAGCAAAGTCTAACGGACGGTGAGCTCGTGGGGTTGTGCTCGGAGTTTCTTGGCGCCGGCACGGAGCCCGCAACCGCAGCGCTGCAGTGGACCATGGCGAACTTGGTGAAGCATCTGGACGTGCAGGAGGCCGTCCGGAGAGAGCTCGACGCTGTCGTCGGAGAGGACGCCGAGGAGGTCGGCGAGGAAGACCTCGGTAGGCTGGAGTACCTCCAGGCCGTGCTCATGGAGGCCCTCCGTCTGCATCCTAGCGTGCCATCGGTGGCTAGACAGGTGAGCTTTCCGATTCTTAATCCGAAACTAAACTATGACGCAAAGTAGTTATTTCATGGTCAACTATTCACAGCCGTCACATCATGATCCATGCGGTCATCTCGAATCTTCAAGTATGATCGTAACCAATCAAGCTCACGGACTAGATTTTGTTTTTGACAAGGTGATACCGGAGGACCACGTCGTTCTGGACGGTCGGCGTGTTTCGGCCGGGACGACGGTGCAGTTCCCGCTGGACCGTCTGGCGCGGGACAAGACGGTGTGGGACGACCCGGATGAGTTTCGGCCGGAAAGGTTCCTAGCTGGCGGCGGGCGCGACGTCGTGAGCCTTGTGGCGGCTGCAGGAAGCGCCGGCGAGATCAGGATGATGCCTTTTGGCGCCGGCAGGAGGATGTGCCCCGGCATGGGGGTCGCGATGCTCCATCTGGGGTACTTTGTGGCGAACCTCGTCAGGGAGTTCGAGTGGACGGAGGCGGAAGGCGACATGGCCGTCGACCTCGAGCCACATGTCGGGTTCTTGAATGTCATGAAGAGGCCACTACGTGCCCACCTCGCGCCGCGGCGGAAGACTAAATGAGGTGGCCAGTCTTCTCGGGCTCGGGAGACATGGAGTCTCCGCTGAGCGCGGCTCCTAGCCTGATTTTACACCCCAGCGTCGCGTGCTAGCATAATTCGTGCGTTGTTACGGGGAAATGCCATATGATATTGGCCATCTGTTTAATACTCCCTCCGTAAAACATTTCCTAAATTGCACATACCTAAACCTTTTAGCATAAGATACACATTAATCTGTACACTAAAACGTACTCCCTCCGTTCCTGAATGTAAGTCTTATAGTTTTTTTTTTGAGAAAAGTTCCAAAATATATGGTTTATTACGTTTTACGGATAATATTATCCATCCATAAACGAGTTTAATATGGATTTGACATATTGTGTTCAATTTGTGACCGTAGGGACTCCCTCTGGCGATTTTTTGTAAGAGAAAATGAGTTTATCATATGCCAAATACCACGTCTTAATATTCGTGCAGAAAACTATAGCCCTTACATTCAGGAACGGAGGGAGTATCTTACATACATGTTGTTTATAAAACACTAAAACATCTTGCTAGAAAACACTAAAACATCTAGCATTTTGATATGGAGAGAGTAGTACGGAAAACACCAATAATTTCTCCAGCCGGCGGGCGACGACACGCTCCTCTCCTCCCCCAGCTCGTCCTCCCTCCCCGGTGGTCATCCCCGTCGCCGCCGCTGGTTAGGCCGACGGGCCCTTCCCAGGTGGCGGCGGCGGCGGTATGTCTCTCCCCTCGCGCCGGACAGAGTGGAGGCGGGGCTCCCTCCCATGGCGACAGTGCTGCTCAGGCGACGGTTGGCCGGCTCCAGCCGGGAGGTGGCGCGTGAATGGCGACATCCACCGGACTGCGGGGCGGCGTGGTTTGGGGATGGAGGACAGTGGAGTTGCTGGTTGGGCGCCCTACGGCCCAGATCTGGGTCTGCCGGGCCCCATCTGGGCCAGGGCAGGCCGGCGTGGCTTACTGTGCGTGTTGCAGGTGGCGGCGACATGGAGAGTGCAGGGCAGCGGCTGCCGCGGCCGGCCTATTGCAGCGCGTCGGCAAGCTTCACAGGGCCGTTTAGGGCCCGACCGGACCCCTTTTAGGATAGGTGTGCCCCGTGGGGCATTACAGGCTCGCAACTAGTGTGCTTTCTGCCGCGTTTGGTCGGCTACCGCCTTTGGTGGTGGAGGTAGTTCCCTCCCGCGTGGCCGCGGTACTGCTGCCCATATGACAAGCCTCTTCGTACCTCCGTCTTGCAGTCCTCGTGGCGTCATCTTTGGAGAGACGACGTTGGCGGCT
The DNA here is from genome assembly GCA_028641055.1 of Alopecurus myosuroides. Classification (NCBI taxonomy): domain Eukaryota; kingdom Viridiplantae; phylum Streptophyta; class Magnoliopsida; order Poales; family Poaceae; genus Alopecurus; species Alopecurus myosuroides. The sequence continues at coordinate 558,195,015 of CM054057.1, forward strand.
TGTGACTGTGGTGGCACATGTTGGTGGAGGGATGGTCTGATGGTTCATGGCTCGTCCTTGCGGGGATCCTATGCTACTGGTCACCCGAGGATGTGGACAAGGTTTTTTCGGGAGAAATTCTTGTCGTTCGTCTGACAACGACGCGGTGCCTCCTCCGGGTGGCATCCTTCCTCCCCGAAGGGCGTTGCGGCTACCCTTCGTCCGCCTCTCTTGTGTGCCGGGGAAAATCCTAGGACTAGTGCGATGGTCCGGGCAGCAGTGTGCTCTAGAACATACATATACCAGGTAGTAATGCCAACATAAAAATTCGTAAAAGGATTAAGGTGGAATATTTCTTGGTGCATCTATGATGAGCATCACTTATTCTATACCACCTGTAAGAGTGTCTAGAACATACCTATACCAGCTAGTAATACCAACATAAAAATTCCTAAGAAGGATTAAAGTGGAATATTTCTTGGTGCATCTATGATGAGCATCACTTATTCGATACCAAGCATCTTTCAAACTTTCTCACCCTTGTTGCTTAAAAGAACGAACTTCAACTTCAGGAATACTCATTTTAGCAAGATTAAAAGTAGGATAAAAGCAACATCTAGAATAAGAACTATTTTTTGTGTGTTTTTGATAAACAGAAGCAAACAAGACAAAATAAAATAAACTAAGAAAAACAATAACAAAGTAAAGATATTGGAAGTGAGAGACTCCCCTTGCAGAAATCCTCTTCCTCCCCGGCAACGACGCCAGAAATTTAGCTTGATGCACATGTAACAGACATTCGTTGGGAGACCCCAAGAGAAAGGTATGAAGAGCACAATAGTAACTTCCCTCAGAAAGAAACCAAGGTTGATAAGGGGATGCCCGATCTTCTCGATGAACTAGTTGATAACCAATGTGATACCACGAACTCTCCTTTGGCTAAACCTTGTTACCAATTGCAACAGCCTTCAACCCTTTCGGATATTCGAGACTCCACACTCTTGCACAAGTAGCCACTGACTACAAGTGGTCATGTTTCTCCTTATTCCCAATGAAACAGTAGAATACACTCAGATTTGCAAGGTAGTAACAATTCAAGGTGAATGCTTATGAGCAATACAATCTAGAAGTTCTAGGGTTTATGTTTATCGTAGTCTACCCTCTCTAACTCGCAGCTATGTGACTTATATGGGGGGTAGGGGTGTGGCCGCAATGGGCATTGCGCAAGCACACCCCCCAAACCCAATAGGACTCGAATTGGTACTTTGGACTCGAACCAAATGATACAAACCGACCCATAGTAGGGTGCGGCCATAGGGACACGCAGGTCACTCCTAAACATGATTGGACTCTCTCCTAGGTGCAGCAACATGGTATTGGGCGCCCCCCCCCTCTTGTGCACTTCACTTGTAAACTTGTGGGAAAACATCTCCCTCTTGTTCTTCCTTGTTTTCCACCAAGTGGCATTTGTTTTCCAGCTTATCATGTTTTTTTTCACCTTGTAACAATTGTTTTTCCAGCTCCTCTTCATGTCCATCTCCATCCATGCTTATGTTATCAACAAAACTGAGTATACATATAAGTGCATGGATTTAGGAAGTATAAAGTCTCATGAAAACAAACATCGTATTCTAATAAGAGATTCACCTGTTGTTCTAATAGTTTAGTTGTTGATCTTGTCACTGGTCCAATTCTCACTTCATCATGTTTCTCTTTAATAGCAACATCTTCTTCAATGGGAGAAAGTGTAGAAGCACTAGGGATGTCCTCATCATCATCCCCCCTTGAAAAGGCGTCGACCTTGACACATCAAGGTCCTCTCCATGGTATGGTGATAGATCAGCAACATTGAAAGAATTACTCACACCAAACTCATAACTAGGAAGATCAATCTTGTAGGCATTATCATTAATCTTCTGAAGCACTTTATATGGACCAACACCTCGTGGCATCAACTTGGACTTGCGCAATGTGGGAAACCTATCCTTGCAAAAATGCACCCACACCAAATCTCCTAACCGAAATAGTACCTCCTTCCTCTTCTTGTTAACTCTCTCAGCTACATGTCTTCCTGTTTTCTCAATTGCTTGCTTGGTCTTCTCATGGATCTTCCTCACAAAATCAGCACGTTTTGAAGCCTCCATATGGACTCTCTCTTGTATAGGAAGTGGCAGCAAATCAAGTGGTGTTGTTGGTTTGAAACCATACACCACCTCAAACGGGCATAACTGAGTAGTAGAATGTACAACCCTGTTGTATGTAAACTCAACATGTGGCTGTCGCTGGTTCTAGAGGATACTCTCCGCACGAACTGGAAGTCAGGTGCTTGGATTATGGGGCATACATGCTCCCACGTCCCAGCTTCCTGGTAGGCCTGCGCTTATGCGCGACAACACAAGCCCTGCTTCCACCGTCGAAGTAAACTATCCGCTAGGAACCTAAAGGCACTACTGTCGACGTACTTCATAATCAAACACGCACGGTACGTCAACAGTTTTGGTACGAATGATAACACAGAATGTCTCTAAGACACAAAAGAATGAAATAAGTGCAACTGGCCTTCACTAAGGCAGAAAATATCGAATACAGTCATCCAGGGGACACATGTCCCAACATATCATTCATTACAACAGCGGAAGCAATCAAAGGGGTCTGAGTACAGACAAATCCATGGCTTAAGAAGCCGGAGAAAATAAATAAAAGCGAAGCCCATCCACGTAGGTCTGGATCCTGCCCTGGTCCAGCTAACTACTCGTCTGCAGCGTCGTCGAACTCCACAAAGTAGCCATCCTGGAAAGCATCGTAGTCGTAGTCGTACTCTGCGTAAACCACAGCCCCAACGGGGTCAGTACATCCAAGTACTGGCAAGCAAGACTCACAGTTCATCAAGGAGTTACCCGTCAACACAAGCTTTGATGCTTGGGATCAACGGAAGAAAGGGGTGATATAAAAGTTGCTGCTGGCTGCTCTAAACAACTACAGAATATAACTACTAATTCCGGCTAACAGAAAAGATAAGATCGAGGATTGTAACCAACTGAAAGATAACTTCAAACAAACCCATCCTGGATCTCGCCCCTTATCCAAAGAAGCAATCCGAGGATAACTCACACAGTTGTGATAAGGTGAATCAAGTTGTTGTGTGAATAACCTATTACTAGTCAGGTTATTAGTCATTGGGTGAAACATGATTGATAGTTATGTTGAAGTTGTCCTGAGTACTTGTTAGCCAGTACTTTCACCAAGTAATCCTTAACCGCGGAAAACACGGCTTCTCGAGAAGATTATCCCTGCAGGGTTGCACCAATTTGGCCGTACACTCAAGAATAACCCGCCAGATGGAAATGCACTTCCACCAAGCGGGGTACTCTACACAACCAAACCATTCTCCGCATCAAGCCCAAAGCACCTTGGGCGCACGGCTAATCGAGCCCAGAAGAAAATGGACCCTCATAGCACTCTAAGAACGTGTCCCCCTATATGCCGACTACGAAAGTTCCACCCTGCGCTGGGCTCGCAAAAACATGCATGCGGCAAATGGAAAACACGAACTAAATGAGGCGATTTGGACGAGATGCGAATCAGGTCAAGTTGAGGGGGGCGCCCATACTCGCTTCCCAAATGCGGGTAGTGCGCTCATCATGGATCAGTAGACAAGACCCTTTTCCTATTAGGGTCGACACTAGCAGGCTCCAAAACCACTCATGGGCCTCCTGCCGGTGCCTTATCATCAAATTATTATTACCATTAGCAATTAACAGGATTGATTGATTAATAACGAGCCCCGGTACAAGATGATAAGATAGTAACAGTAGTAACCGATAACAGACTCGAGTAAAAGCAACCCTAAGCATGCTAGATAATAACAGGCACAAGCAATGGCTGTAGGTATGGAGGTGGTGGCAATATCATGGCTCAAGGTATCATGTGATGGGTTCGGAGAACAAGCAACGATACATAGGGCTAGCAATAGTAGACAAAAAGATAGTATCGACAACAAGTGTGGAAAGGAACTCGATGATTCATGTGAGTGATAACTTGCCTGGCAGCTCAGCCTCGTACTGGGCTAGGTCCTGAGTAGTGGTGTCGTAAGGCTCGTCGGTACCAACGTCGTCGTCTAATCGAGAAGAAGCAAAAACAACAACGAAGAAAGACGGGCAATCAATACATGGCATAGGTGCACAAACATTGGATGATGCATGCCATGTTTAATAGATGCACCAAAATAACTTGCTTGACATGAAACACAAGTGTAAATGGATTCCATATGCAAAAGGGTGCATATGGAAGCCCATGCTTGGAGTTGAATTAGTTGTTCTATCACTAGGCATTAGGTGTAGTTGAATTAGCATGATGCAGGCATGATGAGGAACAGAAGATAACAAGTTAATTGCAATTGGAATGATAGTTAATCATTTTAGAAAACATTAACAAGTTTGGAATTATTGGTACTTAATGGTGTTGAACAAGTATTGATTGTTTTCAACAATTTAAAGTATGCAAAACCAATTACAAATTTTATATTTGAAAAGTTTATCAAATTTTTGTTGGATTACATGTTTCACAATTTGAAATTGGACTTTGGATTAATTAATTATGAAAAAACAATTTAAACAATTTTTAATTGAATTAAACAAGATTTAAATAGTTTGGGCAATTTAAATTGTTCAAACCAGAAAACAAAGTTTATATTTGAATAGAGCATTCAAAAAGGTGTGAAAAACATATTTTATTTGAATTATTTGAAAACAGTATGAATTAGTTAAGAATTATTTCAATTTGCATTTGAATTATTTGAATTTGAATTTAGATTGCATTTTGAAAATTCAAAACAGAACACAAATGAGCTAGATGGAAAGATTATGAAATTTGGATCAAGTTTCATATAAAGTTTGTATTTGTTGGGTTTATAAAACAAAAGATATTGCATTTTAAATTTAATTCCTTAATCTGCTATTTTAAATAATTAGAAAACAAAAATAGAAATTGTTTTAATCTTTTTATACGCACAGAAACATACACCCAGCCACTGCCAGGGGGCCCGAGTGTTGATGTGCTTACGTGGCCACATGAGTGACTGACAGGGGGCCCTCCCTGTCAGCACTCGGGAGAAAAAAAGGTGGGATTTTTCTCCCGTGCGCGAGCCAGCGCTCGAACCCGCGACCACGAGGAGGTTCAGCAAGGGCGCAACCACTGCGCTACGAATCGCTGTTTGACAGTATAGGGGGTGGGTTCAGGTTATGGTTCAGTTTCGCACTGCGACTGACGAAACTGACGAGCGAATGCATGCTCGCCTGACAGAAGACGACGCCGTCGTTGATCGCCGTGGTGCTGCGCCGTGGTGGGGGTTGGATGCAGTCGTGCACGGTGCGGTGATGCTTGCGCATCCACAGAGAGAGAGAGGAAGGTGCGTGGCGAGCTCACCGGCGTGCAGAACGAAGCAGAGGCTCGACGTTGGCTGACGGCGGCGTGACGGAGGCAGCGTCGGAGGGGAAGAGGACGGCGGCGAGATCCTGCTGGCTTCCTGCGGCTGCTACGGTGTTCAAAACGTCGAGGAGACCATGGCGACTCGATCCCAGGGAGCAGACGGCTCCGTACGGATGGGCAAGGTATCCGATGTGGAGATAGATGTGCAAGGATTGGGAAACTTCGTTCGAGCTAGAGTGCGAATTGATGTGAGGAAGCCGCTAACTCGTGTGCTTACAATTTCGAGAGGAGGACAACGTGAAGTATATCTGCTGAAATATGAAAAGATCCCACGCTTTTGTGGAGCTTGTGGGGTGCTCGGACACTCTCATCTAGAGTGTGGCTCCGGGGAACATGATGTTGAGAGGTTACAGTGGGGGGATTGGCTGTTGGCTGACTGGGATACTTGGCACGGAAAGAGAACCAATATGAGTCGAGGGGGGTATTCAGGTCGAGCTCGCAGCGGCCGTAATCAAGCAAGGGGCAGAGGAGAGGCAGGCAATGGTTTTGGTGACAATAATGTGAGTTGGAGGCATAACGCATTGGTGTCTGTACCAATCGCAAGAGACAAAGAGGATGATGGACTTATGGATACGGCGTCAAGCCCTCTTAAACCGGCTGACACAGAGATGCTAGAGAATGAGTTGGCTGATGCAGGTGCAAAAAGAAGATTATTCTCTGATGAAAAAGAGGTTACAAATTCAGAGATTTATGGTACTGGAGTGTTGGCAGTGGCAGTGGAGCAAAAAGAGGGTTCTGATGATTTGCGAGGCAAGATCGTGACTGATTCTGTGGTAACTCGTCCCAAGAGGACAAAGATGACTGGAGCTAACTCCTCATCACTCGGATCGGCGGCTCCTTTGAGGAGTCTGTCCGGGAGCAATGAGGCTGTTATCTTTGAACTGCCAGGGGTTAGGAAAGACCCGGCAGTTCGGTCAGTACTGGATGTCCAGCGAAAGCAGAATGCTGATGTGTTATTTTTTATCGGAAACTCACCTAGATAATTACCCAGCTGATTTGTTAAGGCGACGGTTGAAGATGGATGGTATGATTATTTGCCCCAGTGACGGCAGGAAAGGGGGGCTGTTGCTATTGGCGTAAAGAGTTTAAGATCCAAATTCTTGAACTTGATCCCATGTTTATTGAGTTAAAATTACTCAAGAAGATGGAATTAGTTGGAGATGCACTGGTATGTATGGCGAATTTAAATGGGACCAGAAATTCAAAACCTGGGATAGAATCAAAAACTTGCATGGTAAGCATAATTTGCCTTGGTTACTGATTGGAGACCTTAATGAAATCCTCTTTTTACACGAGAAGGAGGGTGGAAACCCAAGACCGTTGCGGTATATGAATGATTTTCAAGATACAATTGATCACTGTAGCCTTCTGGACATGGGATATATTGGAGATCCTTTTACGTGGAGACGTGGAGGATAAGGGAGAGACTTGATCGGGGTCTTATCAATTCGGAGTGGGCACTGCTTTTTCCGAAAGCTGCAATCTCTCATCTCAATTTTTGTAAGTCTGATCATAGGCCGTTGCTCGTGGATACAGAGTACTATTCGGTTGGCACTAGACCGAATTCTAACACGGCAAGGAAATTCGAAGCAAGATGGTTAATTGAAGAGTGCTTTGATGATACTGTTAAAAAAGCATGGGAGGACGCGTCCAGACAAGGACCAGATGATGATATTCATCAAAAACTGAATCGGATGCATGACCATTCCATGACTGGGACCAAAGAGTGCTAAAAAAAACCAAAACAGAGATTAAGGAGAGCACAAAGGGAGCTAGAGGGAGTAATGAGTGGACCAATGAACGACACAAATGAAGAAAAGAGGAAGGAACTGGCTACGTTGATCGAACATTTGCTCGAGTTGGAGGAGGTACAGTGGATGCAGAGATCGCGGGCTAATTGGTTGAAAAATGGTGACCGAAACACATCTTACTTTCATAAATTCGCATCCGCAAGGAGGAAGAGGAATTTTATTAAGAGACTCAAAATCAACAATGATGAGTGGCTCGAAGGAGAAGGTAATCTAAACCCCCATATAGTCAACTATTTTCTAATTTGTTTTCTTCGGAGGTGTCACAGATTAATGAAGATTTCATAAGTAAAGTACCTAGTAAAGTAACGGAAGAGATGAATACGATGCTTACGAGGGATTTACGGGAGAAATGTGCGAAAGGCTGTCTTTAGCATTGGGGACCTCAAAGCCCCCGGGCCCGATGGATTACATGCAATATTTTTCAAGAAATATTGGAGTCTTATTGGAGAAGAAATCACTAAAGAAGTTTTGACGGCCATTAACTCAAAGACTATTCCCAAGTCTTGGAACGATACCACAATTGTTCTGATTCCAAAAAATGAGTTGCCAGAGGAGATTACACAATTTCGGCCTATTAGTTTGTGCAATGTCCTCTACAAAATCGTCTCCAAAATGCTATCTTATCGTCTCAAATCTTCCTTCCGGAGGTTATTTCCCCACAACAGAGTGCTTTTGTTCCTGGGAGACTGATCACGATAACATTTTGGTGGCCTATGAGTGTGTGCACAAGATAAAAAATCAGAGGAGTGGAAAAAAGGGGCTGTGTGCAGTTAAGCTGGACATGCATAAAGCCTATGATCGGGTGGTGGATATTTTCTTGAGAGAATCATGTTACAGTTGGGTTTCAATGAGCAATGGGTACAAATGATAATGGCTTGTGTCTGTTCAGTTCAATACAACATAAGGTAATTCTCAAGAAACCGAATCATTTACCCCCTCCAGAGGTATTAGACAGGGAGATCCCCTCTCCCCGTATCTATTTCTGTTGTGTGCAGAGGTTTGTCTAGTATTTTGCAGTTTGAAGAAGAAGCTGGTGGCATTGAAGGGATAAGAGTGTGCAGGAGTGCACCGTCAGTATCACACCTATTATTCGCTGACGATTCTTTAATCCTTATGAGAGCAGATGTTATAAATGCAGCTTCCTTACAGCAAGTATTGGATTCCTATTGCGCTAATTCGGGGCAAATGGTCAGTTTGGCTAAATCTAGTATCTTTTTCAGTCCTAATACCAGAGTAGATACAAGGGCTGAAATGTGTGAGCTATTACATATTGATAAAGAAGCATTGTCTGATAAATATTTGGGGCTTCCTGCTCTTGTTGGGATTGACAGAAGTGACTGTTTTAAACACCTGCATGATAGAATAAGGAAAGTACTACTTGGTTGGAAAGAAAAATTGCTTTCAATGGGAGGGAAGGAGATTTTACTGAAGGCTGTGGCTCAGGCTATACCAGTTTTTGCTATGTCGGTTTTTCTTTTGCCTAAAGGGGTGTGTAAGGATATTACAGATTCTATTGCTAAATTCTGGTGGGGGATACGGAGGACTCGAGGAAGATGCACTGGCAAGCTTGGTGGAAGCTATGCTTCCCGAAGAGTGATGGTGGGGTTTAGGGATCTACAAAGTTTTAACCTTGCTATATCCAAACAGGTGTGGAGACTAATTGATAATCCTGAGTCTCTTTGTGCTCGTATTCTAAGGGCCAAATTATCCACATGGTGATATATTACAAGCGGGTTCGAAGAAGGGGGCATCCTCACGTGGCAGAGCATAGTGGCTGGTATTACGACATTCAGGAGAGGTTACATATGGAGAATAGGGAATGGTAATAAAGTAAATATTTGGTCTGACCCTTGGATTCCTGCGAGTCCTACTCGGAGGGTCACAAACAAAGGGGAACTAATGTCATCACGATGGTACGAGACTTGATCGACGAGGGACGTGGTTGTTGGGACGAGGCATTGATAAGGGCTACCTTCAATCATATGGATGCACAAAGAATTCTTCAAATCCCCTTGCATCTAGATGCTTTCGATGACTTCATTGCTTGGCATCTCAATAGGAGGGGATCCTTCTCGGTTCGATCAGCATATTACTCAGAGTGGGCTAACAGGTATGGACGGTTTTCTACGAACCTAGCTACAATGGATGCTACGGTGGATCAAAGTGTTTGGGCCCAACTCTGGAAATTAAGGTACCTAGCAAAATTCATATTTTCTTTTGGAGGCTAATGAGGGGAATCGTCCCACTCAAATCGATCCTATTTAAGAGACACATTGGCGATTCGGAGGAGTGCCCTATCTGCCATCATGATACAGATACGATGCACTTTGTGCTCAATTGTACTATGGCGAAGGGCCTTTGGGAGAGGCTTGGTATTTATGATTTATGCAAGATATTTCTACTAACATGAATTCGGCTGCTGGTTTCTTACAGAACATTCTTATGCATCAAACTAAACAGCTTGCTATCTTGCCATCAGTTGGAATTCAGGAGGTGTTTGCTGTTGGGGTGTGGTACCTTTGGTGGGTCCGCCGTCAGATATGCCACGGTGAGAAACACCCAATAGCTAGCAGATGGCCTGCGGCGGTGCTCGGAATCACGAGGAATGCGTTGAGAGCCTCGAATAAAAATGCAGTAACCAATTCAGATTGGGTGAGACCGTTAGGAGGGGCTTCGAAGCTCAACGTGGACGCCTCCTTCCACGCTGACACGGTAATGGTGCCATTGGGGCTGTCATTCGAGATAATCGTGGCGGCTTCATAGCGGCGATGTCAAAAGTTATCCAAAATGCAGGGGATGCCACGACCATGGAAGCCTTGGCGATGTTGGAGGGGCTCAGATTTGCAAACAATATGGGACTACATGATATTGAAGCAGAAACTGATTCCCTGGACGTTTGTAATGCATGTTCAGGTCAGGACAGCTGGTGGGACCCTTCTGCGGCTATTTATGCGTCGTGTATGGATGAGAAGACGAAGTTTAACTCTGTGAAGTTTTCCCATTGCCTTAGATCTGCTAATTCTGTTGCTCATGAGCTAGCTGCCTATAGTTTTAGCCTTTTTTCTGATTTTCTTTGGGTAGATGATCCTCCAGACTTTGTGTTGGACAATCTACTCTCCGATGTAAGCATAATTTAACTCGTGGGGCAGCAAGTTTCTTACGCACTCTTTTCCTTCCAGGGTACCTAAGGGGACTGGAAGGTTTTTAATGAGGCGGCTTGCTTGCTTAATATAGTGTTTAAATTTCAAAAAAAAAAAGCATATCCGCAATGACTGTACCATATGCTCGTCCGTAAGATGTCAACCTCTCCAGCAAGTCCTAATGTATCCTCGCAAGACTTAATGACTTGCTTTGCACTTGTCAACTCGTCAGTTTTATAAATCAAGCACAATCATTTGTGCTCCGTAATATAGGAACTTGAACAATATTTTTTTTTAGATGGAATAATAACCTGCCGTAAACTACCAACAACGGTTACATTTATAAATCATGTTCGCTGGTGTGTGTGACAAAGACAACCATAAAAGGCATTCGCAAGACACTTTCGTCGGACGATATAAATCGAGAGTGGTACTTTTATGAAATTGTGCAATAACGAACATGTGCACTTGCAGGTATCAGTGGCCGATATATTTGATGCAGGGGCCACCGGTGCGGCTGCGGCCAGGGAGCATAGCCTGGCATCCTTCTCTTTCTGCTCGTCCTGGAACACCGGTTGACACCGGTGTTCCATGAAACTCGGGGCGGCCAGGCGCCGGCCACCGTCGCGGCCCCGATCGTGGCCGCAAGGCTCGATGAACCGGTAGAGAAGCCACCAGAGAGAGAAGAGAGTGTGCGGCGGCTAGAGTTCGGGAGACTGAGGTTGGAGGTGCTCTTAGATCACCTAGTGGACTGTCTGGGCTGATCTTTATGGGTAGTGGACATTATGAAATGTCCTCATGCGAACTATTATCGGCAATAGCGTTTTTGGTGGAACCGTTGCCAATATTACTCACCTGTTTTCTCGTTGCCAATGTGGTCGGCCCATGTGGACACCCTCCCGCCGCAATGTGCACGATTGGTTTCTACCGTCGTCTAACTCGTGTAATTTTCATAGAGGGGTGTCCTTAGTGTCATTACATACAAGTGATTTGATTACGGAAAGGCAGGCCCCACGCGAGAGGATGACACTTCGCACGTCGCACATTGACGGCTTGCGGATGGATATCCTCCTATGTGACATTCCTGAGTTGCTGCAGGCAGAGCGGGATTTCTACGCCACAAGGAAGAAGAAGACCTACGGCGAAGCTGGCCCTACGCTACGCGGCCGCTGTCATCCACCATCGTCATCGACTATTCTTCGGAGCTCAATTCCGGCTTCTAGGACACAACCGATGAGGGGTTTGACGACTTCGACTGGGACTAGAGGATTAGGTTGAACTTAGGTGGAACCATCAAAGTTTAGGTGAAATCATCAATGTTTATGTTTAAATTTCTAAATTTATGTAAAAAATTAGTAGAATTGTTTAAATTTGGGTAGAAATCTCGCGTTTAAATTTAATTTAGCTCGAGTTATACGGCAGCCAAGTGTTCTAAAATAGGTAGCTGGTAAATCCAGATGCGGCTTACTACCCTATAACAAAAAATACCTGGCCTATAATGCAAAATGGGCTGGCCTATTGCCCTATTAGGCAGCTGTTAGAGATGCTCTTACCCGACGTAAACAAAGCTGAGCTACCTAAAACGTGTATATTTAACAATCGTGTTCGCGGCTGGCCGGCTGGGTACAGCGATCGACCGATCATTAGGATAGCTATATCTCAACCATCTCAGCGTCTATAAAATGTGACACGCATGAATAAGTGGAGCAGACCAGCAGCAACTCAAGTCAGGCGCCGTCGATCAGCCATGCATGACTCGCTATTCCTCCTCTTGCTTGCCATTCCGCTCCTCCTCGTCGCAGGTGGCCTGCTCCGGCGTGCGCCGCCGATCAAGCAAATGCGAGCCCGCCTCGCCGCCGCCAAGTGGGCGTTCGTACGGGACTTCTCCACCGCCTTGCGGCAGGACGTCGTCATCACAGACCGTGCCACCGCGCACCGCCTCCTCGTCCGCGGCGGCGCCGAGGGCACGTTCTGCAACCGTCCGCCTACCAGCGCGGCCAGCTCCGTCCTCTCCCGCCAGCGACACCACAACATAGGCTCGGCGCCCTACGGCCCGCTCTGGCGCGCCATCCGCCGCAACCTCGTCTCCGAGGTCTTCCACCCGTCCCGCCTCCGCCACTACGCCCCCGCCCGCGGTCGCGCGCTCCGTGGCCTCATCGCGGACCTCCGCGAGCAGTGCACGTCGTCAAACGGCGGCGGCGTAGTCCTAGCGGCTGAGAGCGTGCACGCTGCTCTGTTCGGCCTCAGCGCCACCATGTGCTTCGGGGACGGCGTCGACGCGGGCCGCGTCCGCGCCATGGCCGACGCCATGGAGGACCTCATTCGGTCCCTCGTTGGGCTGCGTGTCTTCGCCGCACTCCCGGCGACCGGCGTTGACCGAGCTGATCTACCGAAAAAAATGGAATAATCTCGTCGCGCTCAGGCGGCAGCAGGAGGAGCTGTACCTCCCGCTCATCAATGCCCGGCGTGGCTACAGGCCGTCCGGCGAGCCCCCGGCATATGTGGACACGCTCTTCGACCTGCTGGTCGCGGACGACAACTGCTCCGCATCTGGTGGGCATTCCCCCAAGCAAAGTCTAACGGACGGTGAGCTCGTGGGGCTGTGCTCGGAGTTTCTTGGCGCCGGCACGGAGCCTGCGACCGCAGCGCTGCAGTGGACCATGGCGAACTTGGTGAAGTATCTGGACGTGCAGGAGGCCGTCCGGAGGGAGATCGACGCTGTCGTCGGAGAGGACGCCAAAGAGGTCGGCGAGGAAGACCTCGGTAGGATGGAGTACCTCCAGGCCGTCCTCATGGAGGCCCTCCGTCTGCATCCCACCGTGCCATCGGTGGCTAGGCAGGTGAGCTTTCCGATTCTTAATCCGAAACTAAACTATGACGCAAAGTACTCCGTAGTTATTTCACGGTCAACTATTCACAGCCGTCACATGATGCAGTCATCTCGAATCTTGAAGTATGATTAAACCAAGCAAGCTCACGGACTAGATTTTGTTTTTGACAAGGTGATACCGGAGGACCACGTCGTTCTGGACGGTCGGCGTGTTTCGGCCGGGACGACGGTGCAGTTCCCGCTGGACCGTCTGGCGCGGGACAAGACGGTGTGGGACGACCCGGATGAGTTTCGGCCGGAAAGGTTCCTAGCTGGCGGAGGGCGCGACGTCGTGAGCCTTGTGGCGGCTGCAGGAAGCGCCGGCGAGATCAGGATGATGCCGTTTGGCGCCGGCAGGAGGATGTGCCCCGGCATGGGGGTCGCGATGCTCCATCTGGGGTACTTTGTGGCGAACCTCGTGAGGGAGTTCGAGTGGACGGAGGCGGAAGGCGACATGGCCGTCGACCTCGAGCCACATGTCGGGTTCTTGAATGTCATGAAGAGGCCACTACGTGCCCACCTCGCGCCGCGGCGGAAGACTAAATGAGGTGGCCAGTCTTCTCGGGCTCGGGAGACATGGAGTCTCCGCTGAGCGCGGCTCCTAGCCTGATTTTACACCCCAGCGTCGCGTGCTAGCATAATTCGTGCGTTGTTACGGGAAATGCCATATGATATTGGCCATCTGTTTAATACTCCCCCGTAAAACATTTCCTAAATTGCACATACCTAAACCTTTTAGCATAAGATACACATTAATCTGTACACTAAAACGTACTCCCTCCGTTCCTGAATGTAAGTCTTATAGTTTTTTTTGAGAAAAGTTCCAAAATATATGGTTTATTACGTTTTACGGATAATATTATCCATCCATAAACGAGTTTAATATGGATTTGACATATTGTGTTCAATTTGTGACCGGTAGGGACTCCCTCTGGCGATTTTTTGTAAGAGAAAATGAGTTTATCATATGCCAAATACCACGTCTTAATATTCGTGCAGAAAACTATAGCCCTTACATTCAGGAACGGAGGGAGTATCTTACATACATGTTGTTTATAAAACACTAAAACATCTTGCTAGAAAACACTAAAACATCTAGCATTTTGATATGGAGAGAGTAGTACGGAAAACACCAATAATTTCTCCAGCCGGCGGGCGACGACACGCTCCTCTCCTCCCCCAGCTCGTCCTCCCTCCCCGGTGGTCATCCCCGTCGCCGCCGCTGGTTAGGCCGACGGGCCCTTCCCAGGTGGCGGCGGCGGCGGTATGTCTCTCCCCGCGCCGGACAGAGTGGAGGCGGGGCTCCCTCCCATGGCGACAGTGCTGCTCAGGCGACGGTTGGCCGGCTCCAGCCGGGAGGTGGCGCGTGAATGGCGACATCCACCGGACTGCGGGGCGGCGTGGTTTGGGGATGGAGGACAGTGGAGTTGCTGGTTGGGCGCCCTACGGCCCAGATCTGGGTCTGCCGGGCCCCATCTGGGCCAGGGCAGGCCGGCGTGGCTTACTGTGCGTGTTGCAGGTGGCGGCGACATGGAGAGTGCAGGGGCAGCGGCTGCCGCGGCCGGCCTATTGCAGCGCGTCGGCAAGCTTCACAGGGCCGTTTAGGGCCCGACCGGACCCCTTTTAGGATAGGTGTGCCCCCGTGGGGCATTACAGGCTCGCAACTAGTGTGCTTTGCTGCCGCGTTTGGTCGGCTACCGCCTTTGGTGGAGGTAGTTCCCTCCCGCGTGGCCGCGGTACTGCTGCCCATATGACAAGCCTCTTCGTACCTCCGTCTTGCAGTCCTCGTGGCGTCATCTTTGGAGAGACGACGTTGGCGGCTTTGTGACTGTGGTGGCACATGTTGGTGGAGGGATGGTCTGATGGTTCATGGCTCCTTGCGGGGATCCTATGCTACTGGTCACCCGAGGATGTGGACAAGGTTTTTTCGGGAGAAATTCTTGTCGTTCGTCTGACAACGACGCGGTGCCTCCTCCGGGTGGCATCCTTCCTCCCCGAAGGGCGTTGCGGCTACCCTTCGTCCGCCTCTCTTGTGTGCCGGGGAAAATCCTAGGACTAGTGCGATGGTCCGGGCAGCAGTGTGCTCTAGAACATACATATACCAGGTAGTAATGCCAACATAAAAATTCGTAAGAAGGATTAAGGTGGAATATTTCTTGGTGCATCTATGATGAGCATCACTTATTCTATACCACCTGTAAGAGTGTCTAGAACATACCTATACCAGCTAGTAATACCAACATAAAAATTCCTAAGAAGGATTAAAGTGGAATATTTCTTGGTGCATCTATGATGAGCATCACTTATTCGATACCAAGCATCTTTCAAACTTTCTCACCCTTGTTGCTTAAAAGAACGAACTTCAACTTCAGGAATACTCATTTTAGCAAGATTAAAAGTAGGATAAAAGCAACATCTAGAATAAGAACTATTTTTTGTGTGTTTTTGATAAACAGAAGCAAACAAGACAAAATAAAATAAACTAAGAAAAACAATAACAAAGTAAAGATATTGGAAGTGAGAGACTCCCCTTGCAGAAATCCTCTTCCTCCCCGGCAACGACGCCAGAAATTTAGCTTGATGCACATGTAACAGACATTCGTTGGGAGACCCCAAGAGAAAGGTATGAAGAGCACAATAGTAACTTCCCTCAGAAAGAAACCAAGGTTGATAAGGGGATGCCCGATCTTCTCGATGAACTAGTTGATAACCAATGTGATACCACGAACTCTCCTTTGGCTAAACCTTGTTACCAATTGCAACAGCCTTCAACCCTTTCGGATATTCGAGACTCCACACTCTTGCACAAGTAGCCACTGACTACAAGTGGTCATGTTTCTCCTTATTCCCAATGAAACAGTAGAATACACTCAGATTTGCAAGGTAGTAACAATTCAAGGTGAATGCTTATGAGCAATACAATCTAGAAGTTCTAGGGTTTATGTTTTATCGTAGTCTACCCTCTCTAACTCGCAGCTATGTGACTTATATGGGGGGTAGGGGTGTGGCCGCAATGGGCATTGCGCAAGCACACCTAGCCCAAACCCAATAGGACTCGAATTGGTACTTTGGACTCGAACCAAATGATACAAACCGACCCATAGTAGGGTGCGGCCATAGGGACACGCAGGTCACTCCTAAACATGATTGGACTCTCTCCTAGGTGCAGCAACATGGTATTGGGCGCCCCCCCCCCCTCTTGTGCACTTCACTTGTAAACTTGTGGGAAAACATCTCCCTCTTGTTCTTCCTTGTTTTCCACCAAGTGGCATTTGTTTTCCAGCTTATCATGTTTTTTTTTCACCTTGTAACAATTGTTTTCCAGCTCCTCTTCATGTCCATCTCCATCCATGCTTATGTTATCAACAAAACTGAGTATACATATAAGTGCATGGATTTAGGAAGTATAAAGTTCTCATGAAAACAAACATCGTATTCTAATAAGAGAGAATTCACCTGTTTTCTAATAGTTTAGTTGTTGATCTTGTCACTGGTCCAATTCTCACTTCATCATGTTTCTCTTTAATAGCAACATCTTCAATGGGAGAAAGTGTAGAAGCACTAGGGATGTCCTCATCATCATCCCCCCTTGAAAAGGCGTCGACCTTGACACATCAAGGTCCTCTCCATGGTATGGTGATAGATCAGCAACATTGAAAGAATTACTCACACCAAACTCATAACTAGGAAGATCAATCTTGTAGGCATTATCATTAATCTTCTGAAGCACTTTATATGGACCAACACCTCGTGGCATCAACTTGGACTTGCGCAATGTGGGAAACCTATCCTTGCAAAAATGCACCCACACCAAATCTCCTAACCGAAATAGTACCTCCTTCCTCTTCTTGTTAACTCTCTCAGCTACATGTCTTCCTGTTTTCTCAATTGCTTGCTTGGTCTTCTCATGGATCTTCCTCACAAAATCAGCACGTTTTGAAGCCTCCATATGGACTCTCTCTTGTATAGGAAGTGGCAGCAAATCAAGTGGTGTTGTTGGTTTGAAACCATACACCACCTCAAACGGGCATAACTGAGTAGTAGAATGTACAACCCTGTTGTATGTAAACTCAACATGTGGCTGTCGCACCCAAGGTTTCTAGAGGATACTCTCCGCACGAACTGGAAGTCAGGTGCTTGGATTATGGGGCATACATGCTCCCACGTCCCAGCTTCCTGGTAGGCCTGCGCTTATGCGCGACAACACAAGCCCTGCTTCCACCGTCGAAGTAAACTATCCGCTAGGAACCTAAAGGCACTACTGTCGACGTACTTCATAATCAAACACGCACGGTACGTCAACAGTTTGGTACGAATGATAACACAGAATGTCTCTAAGACACAAAAGAATGAAATAAGTGCAACTGGCCTTCACTAAGGCAGAAAATATCGAATACAGTCATCCAGGGGACACATGTCCCAACATATCATTCATTACAACAGCGGAAGCAATCAAAGGGGTCTGAGTACAGACAAATCCATGGCTTAAGAAGCCGGAGAAAATAAATAAAAGCGAAGCCCATCCACGTAGGTCTGGATCCTGCCCTGGTCCAGCTAACTACTCGTCTGCAGCGTCGTCGAACTCCACAAAGTAGCCATCCTGGAAAGCATCGTAGTCGTAGTCGTACTCTGCGTAAACCACAGCCCCAACGGGGTCAGTACATCCAAGTACTGGCAAGCAAGACTCACAGTTCATCAAGGAGTTACCCGTCAACACAAGCTTTGATGCTTGGGATCAACGGAAGAAAGGGGTGATATAAAAGTTGCTG